>OX155959.1:9939696-10057196 GCA_944548615.1 Micropterix aruncella | reverse complement strand
TTCCTACGTTTAATTTAACATCATCATTGCTGATAACTACAATATTCTTGGCAACTGGGCCTTTTAATTGATTCGAATCGAGGCAATCATTTGCAATTGCTCCCGCAATAAAGTCAATTATTTTTTAATGACTCGATCAATGTTTTTTAAATTAATATTGTTATTTACAGAAACTACGCCGGGGTAACGCAAATATAACGATTCGGTGATGTTAGAGTTACAGAAACAGCCAACATCAAAAAACATGGGCGGATTAAAGAACGTTGATTTTGAGGATGCCCTTAATATGACCGGTGAGTTGGATCTATTAAATCTTGAATCTATTAAAATTAAAGCTAGTCTCGGCGTTAAATCTATTGAAAGAGGATTGCCGAGTTTGGGCCTGTATGATGCCTGTATATGTAAATAAGTGATTGTTGCTATGATTATTAGCAGTGCATTTACATAATCCATTGCTAAACATATTCAGGGCCCAGGCAACAAGGATTTCCCGTTTGCACAAACAAAAGACATACAAAATTGAGTTGAAGAATTTTACAAAAAAAATGTATTTGTAAATAGAAAACAACAACAATGGACACATGTATTAGATATACATAATAATAACAAACAATCGTAAATAATAATAATAAAGTCAAGGTTCTACAAAAATAAATATAGTCAAGTTTATTAAACGGTGTAAGTGTTTACACGCGTTTTGTTGGTAAATATTCGATACAATCAGGAAGGTTGCAAATTGTAATAAATGTACTGATCCACTCAAGGATTTCTTGTTAGCTGTCATTACGGATCGTCCAAATATCTTCCTCTTTTATGAATTTATCAATTTATTGTTTGCAGGTTATGGAAAGTTCAACTACTTATCTCTAGTCATCTGCTCGCTGACCTACCTCGCCATGGGTATGGAACTGTTTGGAATTAGTTTCATAGCGTCAGCGGCAGCTTGTGACCTGGAAATGACAGTAGCCCAAAGAGGCATACTAACTGCAATGCCCTTATTAGGCAACGTTTTAGGTGCATATCCTTGGGGTTATATAACGGACATCAAAGGACGGAAGACCACGTTACTGCTTTCGATGACTGTCGGATTTGTCTTTTCTGTGATGTCAAGCTTTGCGCCCAGTTTGACGACCTTTGCCGTTTTCAAGTTATTAGCGGCTATATTGTAAGTATCAACCCTAACATTGTCGATTAAAATAGGTTGTTTTCATTTTAATATAATTTAGATTTTTTATTTTTCAGTGCATCAGCTGCAAATGCATGCGTTTATACAATGCTAGGAGAACTTCAGCCTAAACAGCACAGGGATAAGATGTTGCTGTACCTCACTAGTGCAGTTATGCCAGTATCCGCCTTGAATGCCGGTTCGTTTCACTCATTTGATCTCTTCTTTCAAAACACATCCTTGACATTTACATTTGTTCAATTTCCTTAATAGTCTGTTTTCTTCTATTTCAGTGCTCACGTATCCGATATTGACTTATTTGAATTTTGAAATGCCAATCAGTTTTTTGGGCATTAATTACGGACCGTGGCGGATGCTCGTCGTTATTTTGGCTCTGCCAATGGCGCTCAGTGCCTTTGCTCTAACTTGGTTAGACGAGAGCCCCAAATTCTTGGTCAGCCACGGCAAAGAAGAAGAAGCGATGAAAGTGCTGCGAAGAATATACTTCGTCAACACCGGAAATCCTAAAGACACTTACCCGGTTGAAACTTTGTCGTTTGTCGAGGAGAACAACAGCACTGTCGGCATGACGTTTGTACAGACTCTATGGGCTCAATTCTCGCCGCTCTTCTACAAGAAATACATCATCTATACCTTGTGCTTATACTACATTCAATTTATGGTCTACGCCATCGCCAATTCGTACAGTCTGTGGATGCCGTACATTGCCAATAACTTCTATACTGGACTCAACAGCGAGGATGCCATGGTCGAGAGTTTCTGCGGCGTAGTCGCCAGCCCTGACCGAGAAGCAAACGTAAGTACAGTCATGTCGTCTACAATTATCTCAGCCTCAACAGTTATCTCGACGGTCACTTCCAATTCTTCGTTGCGTTGATTCACTCGGCTACATCATTTTTAGTGATTGTTTCATCTCCCAATTTTTGGGCTGGCTGTGCAAGGCTGAGTTTATCATCAGGGCAAAGTTTCTCGACTGTCCATACGGTTTATCAACTTCCTCTACGACTTCTGAAGAGTTGAAGTTTTCACCTCATTCCATGCTTCAGCTGACATAAAAGGGACAGCAATCCTAATCCTTTGAAGGATTTCTATCGCTTTTTGGTTTCAGTGCATTGGTGTTCAATAAATACATTACGCTTGATCTGAGCATATGGTCGAGAGACTGAGAAATTTGGCGCGGCCAGTACACAATTTCTTTCATTGTGATTTTTTTCTGGCCCTGGCCGGGCCACGCCTCCTTGGGACTACTTCGGTTTACCCGGAGCTCGGTTATTCAGGGCTCGGATGACCGCGGCTCTACTGTATTCATATATTGTCCACAAACGCATTGGTTTATTATATTCTCTAGTTAATTAATTCAATACTATGTTTTAGGTGATCGCAACGGGCACTTGCGACAGCACCATCAACGTCTTCTCTTTCGCTGTCGTCACCGCTTACTCCGTCATGAACTGCGTCCTCAATACTATCTCCGTCACCGTCATCAAATGTGTCGGCAAGAAGGTCTTCAACATCGGTCTCTTCATATTCTGTGGAATTTGCGGCACTATGCTTAACTGGATATACAACCCGATTGCCGGAATCATTCTCTTCATTCTATTCAATTGGGGGAATCTAGCCATTGGTACCATCCCAGCGTATGCTGTCGAGATCTACCCCACTTATTTGAGGTAAGTTATTATCAGAATAACAAAATGACCAGCTAATTACTCTGATTTCTAATCAAAGGAATCTGTTGATGAGACGTTTATCGCAATTGTTGTGTTGTCAATAATTTTCGTTGTTTCAACATTTCTTATACTTTAAAATTGAGGTTAATACTTTACTAATAATTGACGATATAAATTGTAATTTAGATTTCGATTTCATATTTCAACTATTCGTACCCTGTAGAATTCAGGTTAAGGTTTCCATTTCATATTTGTTTATTTTTTTGCAGGGGTATGTCAATATGTCTGCTCTTCATGATCGGAAGATTAGGAGCCATCTTTGGGACGAATTTACTAGGATTGATATTTGAGACACACTGTGAAGCCAGTTTTTACATATTGGCTGGAGGAATTTTATGTAAGAATTTTATATTATTTTAGATGTATTATTTATTTTGTATGTATTGAATATTATTTTCTTCCGTCAGGATATGCGTTGTTAATCGTTTCCTCGGTTAATATACCTGATAGAATAAAATGCTATTAAATTTTTTTGCTGATCCTAATTATTATTAATTCTAGTTTAATTCACAAATCTTATTTTTTTACAGCTTCTGCAGCAGTATGTCTTTTCTTACCGAAAGACTTCAAGAAGAACAGCAAGGTGTTCCCTGACGACGAAGTGACGAAACTGTAAGCGGACGAAAGTTCCTAAATTGTTGACAATATTTGCTCAAACGCTTGTGAAAGTGTGAACGTAGTGAAAATATAAACATTAGTAGATGAATAATTTAACGCCAAAGATAGGCTAGTGATGACAATTAATATTAGATAGTATTCTTTTTTTCTCAGAACGATTATCTCATTTGGTTTTTGTCGACTTTCAATTCGCCCATTCGTTCTCGCCTAACTCGTTCTACGAGTGGTATTTTTAAACACAGTCTACGCAATACACTGAGCAAACTAGTAATAAAGTACTGATCGTTACTACTTGCGTTGGTCGTTACGATTTCAAAGGTATTATCGGCATTAACATACCAGTATACCGGTAAAATACTCAGAAGCATTTAGTGCCTACAATAAGTGGTGTTTAAATTTTAAACGGTAAATGAATGTATAAAACATGTACAAAATAATTTGTAAGTAGTGTGATAAAATTGTATTTGTGTTTATTTTTATAAGAATAAATTATTTATTATTGAAAAGAAATCGCATTGTTATATCTTTGGTTTATATGATTTATATCTCACGCTATTGCTTCATTAGTTGAAAGGGTCAAAGCAACATTTTTAGTGAATTTCAATGATTTTAAAGTCAGCACTGATACAAATCTATTAGCATTTAAAAGCTGATAAAGGACAGTTTAAATGCAGATGCATTAGTTTTCGGTATATCATTTAGATACTATGAAAATAAGCAGTTTGGTGACCATGCAACTTGTTCGTGACTAAATATGAGTTTATGGACTACGATGGCTACCATGATATTTTTATCATGTGTAACAAATACGTAACAAATACTTTATCATGAAAATATTTGAAAAACACTCTGTTTGCTCCATTTTAACCTTTAATATTATTTCGGTCATGTGCTTTGGCTAGCCAAAATCACCTAGAATAGTATATGTTATTACATATTAAAAACAATATTTATTGTATTTATAAGACATCCAATGACAAAAAATAAATTCATTACAATAAATAATGATTACGCTTTTTGATCTTCGACTTTTTTTTCCACATTATCGGCAGGTAGTAAGATTGTGACTAAAGCGCTAGCTGTAAAATAAACAAAACATAATTATAAAATAAAAAAAACATAAATTTAGAGAATAACAACAAAAAAACTTACAAATGAGCATAAAAGTATTTAAGTAATACAGCTCGTTACAGTAATCTTCTATTAATACACCGTAAACATTAGTCCCAATATTTCCGCCAATACGACCAACCATTACGGCGATACAAACAGCCATTCCCCTGAAAAATGTAGAAACTTTCAGTTTTACCCAAATTTGTAAAACCATGATCGATTTTAAAGCTGTTGTTGTAGAAATATTTTGTATTGATTGCACAGATGCCGAGTTTCAGTTGTTTTAAAGTTTAATTCATAAATTGCAATAACTTGGTTTTTATGTTGCAGAAGCTATTGGGAATATACAGCCTTAGAAATAAAAGCATTTTAAATTTAAACAACGTGAATAACGGCTGTTTAAAAAATAATTTGAGTAATAAACTTCGTTTAAGCTTAACCAAGCGTTGACCAGCTGTTCAACAGAGCTTGGCAATGTATGGCCCTTAAAATTCCGTTAACCACCAGGCGCGGGGGGGGGGGGGGGGGGGAGTTAAAGGCATTATAGACGAGTGAAATGGCTGACGCTCAACAAACCGCATATTTTTCGATGTTTTTGTTTGGATGCATTCGGGTTTGATAGCGAACATAGCCGTTTATTGACATTTTCAAATTGTCAGATAGCCGATCGTTTTGTGACATTTTCGTATTAAATCGTGAAAATCAAACGACATAGAAGCTTTTCGCGATGCGCTTGAAGAAATTAATGATATGGAGGACTTGAAGGCCATGGAAAGCCGTTTGCCGTCGAGGCTTTGGCTAACAAGCGTGTGCGTATTCAGAAGATCTATCGACCGCCAACCGATATGACAGTTCCTTTTTGTAACGATGCGCAAATCATAGGAGTGCGACGACGACTTAATCGTGATTCCCAAATCGACTGGAAATCCCGACTTTTGCATGTTTTTGGATTACATGAAACATTGTATCAAATAATTCCCTTTTTAACCAACTTCAAAAAAGGAGGAGGTTATCAATTCGGTTGTCTTCTTAAAAAAATGTTTATTACATCAGAACTCCGTCACTTATGAACCGATTCAGATTTTTTTTTATTTGAAAGGATATACTTCCACATTAGTCCAATGTTTAACAAAATCCTGTTCTGATGATGGGATCCATGAAGAATTGAGGGAACTCCTCAAATATTATTACATAAAGTTGAACATTTACATGTTGGTTCAGTTCCGATGACAATTATTTTTTATGGTAGGCATGGCCTGATTCAACACCCAGGGTTGGCTTCTGACGAGGGGACTCCTCAACGGTCAACAGCACGGACACGAAATTTTGTATATGCATTAAATTACGACAGTTCGTTCTAAGTTTCACCAGGATAGGAATGCGGCACGCAGGGTTGGCTTACAACGAGATAATTACTCAACAGTCAACATTACAGACACGAAATTTTGTATACGCATTCAATTATGATAGCTAGTTTCACCATGACATGGCCTCTGCACTTATAAAAAAATGGAGTCGGTTTTTTTTTATTTTTGTTTGATTATATAATGTAAAATGTAGGTATATTTCAACAGCTAAAGCAATATAATACACCTATCATGTGTATTTAATGATATGATGCTAGGGGCTCTCTAGACGATCAAGCATGCTTGTCAAGCATCGCGTCGCGGGCTCTTAAGGTATCGTAAAACGCAGGAAATATGCAAGTATTTTTTAAAAATATTTACTAAAAATGCCGTATTTTGTAGTTTATATGAGGGAGTCACGTTAATTATATATATGAGAGAGTCACAAGGGACGACAAAAAATCACAAAAATATTGGACATTACATATTAATATACTAATTCGAACACATTAATATTTAGAATTTTATGTTATACTATATTTTATATAATATTAAATTTACTTTTTATTATTGTATTTAATATTATTATTTTTAAATATATCTGTATGTGTATGTATGTATGTATATATGTGTATATATATATTCTTAATCTTAGTTACATGTTTATTTTCTACTCCTAATTTTAAGTATTTAATAGTTTTTAAGGTAGTTGTTGCATGTTTATTCTTTTGTGATTAAATAATTATTTTATTACAATTTTTTTTTTTTTTATTTTTTTTTTTTTTGTTACAAAAATATTTTGTTTTTTGTAATAATCACACTTATGAACGAGCACGCACAAAATTAAACGTTAACCTTAGAACAGGTCCTGGCCTAGTTAGGTGGCGTTGTCACTGGACTTTGCTATGTATTCATTTTCTGCTATTTATTCAATGTTTAAAATAATTAATGCATAGTTCCTAAGATAAAATTGTTTTAAATTATTCTAGAATTACTTAAATAAATAAATAAATAAATAAATAAATTAGACGTAGTTGATTGATGAATGGCTTGACTCCCTGGTATACAACTACAAAATTAGGCATTTTTGGTAAATATTTAAAAAAATATCTGCATATTTCCTGCGGTTTACGATCCCCTCCCAGCCCGCGACGCGATGCTTGACAAGCATGCTTGATCGTCTAGAGAGCCCCTTATAATTAGTTGAATGGAAACAAATTCGACTCGAATGTAATTAATATTCGTCCACCGCTTGGCCAAATTCGACCAGAGCAAAAAGTCTACATGTCTCTGAATCTACTCGTATTGTGTACGCGTTGTGTAGTTAAAATGATTGAAATATGATGAAGTTTAGAAGCTTAAAATGCGTTTATTTCGCAACGTATGGATCCGACCAAAACCGGCGGTCAACAACTCTTAAACGCGTTTGGTAAAACACCTGGTCAACAGCTTATTACGCATATTTTTTTTCTACGGCTGATAGTTTTTAACACGCTTTTATTAGGTCGACCTGTATGTAACTAACTATGTAATGGAATCTAAGGTAACTAATTTAACCATCTTCCAAGGATCGTAGCGTCATGAAAATTGGCAGCTGTATGTAGTTCTGATGACCATACTATACTATGGACAATAATATGGTACTGTCGAACTGATCTGATGATGGAGTCGGAAGATATGAACTGAAACTTCGTGATGGAACATCGTATCATAGCTGTGTTTGGACTTGTTAGAAAAGTCTTGGAAGGAACTTTGACCACGATTATGTTTCAAGGTCTGATGATGTGGTTTTTAAGTGCATTTATAAAAGCGTGGTTTTAGTGTTTTTTTTAAACTATTAATTATTAGAATTCTTGGATCCATGAGATAACGTCGTATTCTAAGAAAGGTATTTCTTAAAATAATTAACTGAGCCTCCATAAAAAGAAAACAGTATATAACCATAATGACACTCAATCATTATCACATAATGACACTTACCTTACCGAAGTCGGATAGAGGTCAACCACATAAGAAATAGTCACAGCCATTATTGCACTTATTTGCATGGAAATCATATTCATAGCAAATCCTACCCAAGGATCAGTCAAGACAGCTACGAATAAACTAGCTAAACCACAGACGACATTTGCACCGACGAGCAAACTCTTTTTACCAGTATACTTTATAATGGAGGCTAAAATGACGTTTATGACTGCACTGAGCAGCGATGCGACTATCATAGTTACTGGAACCTCAATCCTGACGTAATCGGTGCATTCTACATTGTCCTGCAAAGAGAAAAGAAGAATAAATATTTTACTTTCCCGGCCCACCAACCGACCAGGAGGGAATGTATTGTGAACACGTATTTTTTTATTTTCGAGATTAAGACGGCAATATCTATTTTGAGCCCCCCTGAGATGATTAGGACCATTTTCAGGTTGAAGTCTGTCTGTGTGTGCATATTATTCCACGATAGCGCCCAAACGCTTAATCCAATTGAGCTGAAATTTGGTATGCAGCCATCATTTGGCCATGGTTAAAATCGTTCCACCAGGGACGCACTAGTCATGTATAATCCTCGAAATCATAGACTTAGAGACTTTAAATTTTGTACAGATCTCTGTATGACGGAATTTCAATATTATGTAGTTCGCTTATGAGATATTAAATCCAACAATGTGATTTCAGCCCAACAAGGCATCTGCCTTGTTGGGCTGAAATCACATTGTAAAATGTTGGATTTAATATCTCATAAACGAACTACATAATATTGAAATTCCGTCATACATTTCAATTTAATTAAATATTAACGCCATCTGTTGGCGCTTGGCTCGAACCCGCTCTTAGCCGAAAAACGAACCGCGCCTCCTGAGGCGTCGCAATGGAACCCAAACGTCTGCCGGTCGAGAGAGGGCGCCCATAGATTTTATTTATGAAATTATTATTCAGATAAAATCAGTCTTTGGCACACAAAACCGTTTTTTTATGTGTTCTGCGTCGCTTAGTGTTTCATAAAAGAAAACGAAAGATTTTTTGAATCTTAACAGATTAACAGATTTAACAACTAAAATCACTTACCGGTTGGGTGGCATTTTTCAGTGACGACGATATAACACCGCACATACCATCTCCGGAAGGAACCCCCATTGCCAGTCCATCCAAATACATCAGCGTGGTGGTAGCTATCCACAGAAATAGCATATTTGTGACGAAGTAAGTGCCGAATTGGATGTAAAATATTAGCGCAGAGTACTTCAATAGCGGCTTCTTGAACAGTGGCGAGAACTGCGTCCACAACGATTTACAGAAGGATTCGGGAACGTAGAGCACATCTTTGTCGTCAATAGTGATGGAATCTACCTGGAGATCGAAATACATTTTTTAACTGCGTATTAATTTATAAATATACATACTCCACAATTTTGTTAACATATTGGCAGGTTAGGTTACAAACTAATGTTGGAAGTAGGATGGCGATCCTTGGCGAATACCTCACACAGGGTAGCTCATCGGTGGCTCTATGTACCTAATCCTATTTTCTATACTAGAATAGTAATAACAAAATATCTTACCGGATAAGTCTCTTCTGTATTCCCAGTATTCAATCTGTATATTTTTCTAAGCACTATCAAAGCTTCTTCACTCTTTCCGTGAATTAAAAGATATTTTGGGGTCTCATCAGTGAAAAGCAATAATAAAGTAACTATCAGAAGAAGGGAAGCTACTATGATCAATTGTAATCTCCAAGGGCTGAATACAATTCCCAGGAAATCTATTGGATATCGGAATTGTAATATTCCTAAAATCGGAATGGCGATAACTGAAAAGAAAATTGTTGTTTAAGTTATATACTTAAGCCTGTGCGAAAATCGATAATTTAGCTCGATTTTAAATAATAAATAAACATAGAAACGTTTTGTCTCATGCTCCGGCATGAGACAAAACATCCTAAAAATTATTTTGTTTACTTGGGTATTTCAATTCAAATATTGGGTATTTCAATTCAAATTCACAATCCTTACTAGACAGCAAAGCTCCCGTTGACATCAATGATGTTGTCATATAGTAGAGCATCCTGTCTCTGTATTTTCTTGGCTGAAATTCACCACACATTGTGTATGTCACCGAAACGGCTGCTGAAGAACTAAAAAAAATATCCTTAATAAAAAATAAAGTTTTTCGAGTAACTTCCCAATATATTATCTAGTTTAGGCCTGATTATTTAAATAAGATCTAGTGTGGGCTCTTTGAGCAAGGTAAGGAAGTGGGATAGGATGATCCATTGTATACGAATGTATGTCAATACCTGAAGAACAGAAAGAAAAATGCGTAGTTATCGAAATAAAGCTGAATAATATATAATATATTTGAACTAGTAGTTAATACTCATATTGTGATCGATTGCGTTTCTCTTGAACTAAATTGTTTAGTTTGTGTAAACGAGACAGAGTAGTACGTCAGAGCAGAATGTGAATTGAACAATTGTCACTTTTCCATTTTAAAACTACCCACCGAAATTAAGCAGCTAAATCTAACACCGCACGAAAAGGGTGTTCAAACTTATTCGGGCGTCTATAAGTTCGACAAGTAGTTTTGGTGCGGAAAAATCGACGATCGGTCTCGTTTGGTTGAACTAAGTTCAGGAAGAAACGCAATCGGGTGTAATTAAAATATAGTATCATAACATAACATAAAATATGATAATAAACAAATTTAAACAGATTTACCGCTCGAAGTTGTCTACCTTGGACAAAATTGATATTTTGGGATTGAAATAGGACTAGCGAAGTGGACCTCTAGTGGACAGATTTCAACCATAATCTTTTTAACTCTTGCCATGACCAAATCATGCCAGCGTATGAGTGCTGTCGTGGAGGAATAAACACACACACACACAGACACCCTCACACGCACACACACACATACACATACATACACACACACCCTCACACACAGACACACAGACAGTCTAGAAATGGTCTTAATCTTCTTAAAATGTATATATCCGTCTTTATCTCGAAAAACATATTAAGCGCATTCACGGCTGAATCAATACGACAAACTTTTGAAAAGAAATTTTAGAAAAAAAAAGTTTTTTTATGTACTATAAAAAGTTCTGAGCACGATGCGCAATCTAGCTGTAGGTAAAATATCGCTAATATTGTTTATTAGCGATATTCTATTTATCGATAGATGACGCGGCGAGCTAAACGCTTCTCAAACTTTTCTTCAATAGTTAGGAATTACAAATTCGTCAAAAAAAAACCCCATTTTGTTTTCGTAATTTTTTTTTTCCTTTTTTTTTAAACTTTGTTTGTCGTACTGATTCAGCCACTACAAGGTTTGTCACTACTTAAAAACTCACCCTTTAGAAAACAATTAATCGGCCAGTGATGTATTGTAACAATCCCAAAAATACTTTAAATTTAATTCATGTAATACTTTTATAAATAACCTTTCATATTTACCATGCTCCTGAGAGAAATTTCAGAATTGATATCGTTAACACATTAGCTGAGAAACTTGCTGCTACCGCAAACACAAAACCCAGAGCCATCGACCACAATAACGAAAAGCGACGTCCTTTTGTATCAGATATGTAACCCCACGGATAACACATTACCACAAGACCTAGAAAAAACGTTAATTGCAATATCAAAGTAGTGTAACACCCAACAACATAAATCAAAATCCTTCGAGTAGCGGCATAATCTCATGGCAGACCGCGGCAATTTATTAGAATTTCTTGCAATATCGCCGCGCTCGACAAAAAGTATTATAACCATGGAACTACTATAGCAATCATAAAACGAATAACTTTAAAATAATCGTATTAAAATTTTATATATAGAATATTGAAACCTCATTTTTTAAAACAATTAGATAATTATGAATAAATATGAGAATGTTGAAAATGTAAAAAAAACGGCATTTCTAACTTGTGCTTGTCTTACGGAAAACACGGAACCCTATTAAGAAATTGTAAATACTATCATGATCTTTATTAGATTCTCTATCAAAGGTAATTTCGTTTTGCTTATTTACATACAAAAATATTTAGATATTAGCTCTTAAAACCAATAAAAATTCTGATGATTTCTCGAAAAAAAAATATATGATGTTTGACAATGGAATTTTACCCGAAATATCCGCGAAATGACGCGTGAAATTATTCTAGCGGCCGTCTATGTATCTATGGTAATAATGAGATATGTGGTATGGATTTTCGGATGCGTTCGAATTAGAAAATAATATTACTGTGCGCTCCGGGAGCAAGCCGCTATTATTGGTCGTTACGTAGTCAACGGTGTTCTGATGTGCAACCAAATTTGGTTGTTACGTAGCCGAAGGGCTTTGGCCGAAAAAGATTTCAGTAGTTGGCATGTACCAAAAAAATGTCATAAACATAGTTATATGTATTAATTTTTCAAAGTACACTGTGATAAATGTAATACATAATATATTTTTAAAGTCATTTTCGTTTTTATAATCGTAAGGAATTTCTACCAGTTGTTGTGTATACCTATAATTATTTTAGATTAAAAGTCCCTGAAAAATGAAGTTGCGTGAATTCAGCGTCCATTTACACGTCCGTTAAATAGTACAATAATTAAATATTTAATAGTATATTTCTAAAATAATCTATTCAATTATTTTTTTCAATAATCATTATACAGGGTGAGTTTGTATTGACAGGCATCCTTAAAAGGGGTGAATCAGTACGAGCAAATAATCAACTTTTAATAAAAAATTGTGGGGAAATCCAAAAAAAAGTTTATAAATCCCCCCCCCCCCCCCCTTCCGCCGACTGCACTATTGGTGTTAATGCATACATTCGAAAGATGGCGCTACTGTCGCTACGGCGACAGTGCTGCTGCTCTGTGCCGCGGCAGCAGACTACACTACCGCTCATGAAGTAGTAGTGTCGCCGAACTGTATATAATATTAATAACATGTGGTTTTTGTAATAAAAAGGAATTTTTCGAACGACTACGAAGAAAAAGTAATAAATATTGTAGCTACATATTAAATATCAGTTTGATATCATCTAAAATATAACTGAGTTCAAAATCAAATTGTCTTTGATTTTGAACTCTGTCTTTTTTCTGGTCACTCCACAAATGATTTTTAATCAGCACTGAATAACTTCCTTCATGTGGTCTATTTTTAAATAAAGGTATTGTGAGCGTTTTTCTTTTTCTGGTACATAGCAACATAATGTCATCATCATCTTCCTCTTCCAACAAAAGACTCGAAATCATATCGGAATCGCTAAACACATCCGACATCGACTGACAGATACACACAGGGGGGACTAGTTCCAGTTTTTTGAGAGATCCTAAAGTGCTACAAAAAGTCAGTCTAGTTTGTAGGTCACATGAAGAAATCTACAGTTAACGTGTAAGGCATCTCAGCTCGATACACATCACTAGCCGATAGATCGAAGACGATACATCGCTTACCCGCGTCGGCGGCCGCTATGCGTTATCTAGGGAGAAGATCCGCTGCAGGCCTTCTGAGCTTGTTGAAAATTACAGTTATTTATAGCTAAACACGGATTGTAAATAAGAGAATTTCGTTTACAAGTGTCCATATATAAAATAGAAATATTGTCAATAATCATACCTAACATGGAGACAGATGTCACGAAACCCTTCTGTTCCATTTTTAAGTTTAGGTCACACGAGGCTGACGGAACCACGATGCTCATACTCATGAAATCCATTGCAGTCGCCAGCAATGATAATGATGTTATTACGCATATTAAAATGTTGTATTTTCCAAATCCTGGAAAAAATGTATGAAAATTATAAGCGCAATTCGACACATTTATTTACTCGGACAATATCTCATCGAGTTAGTCCGAGTCGTATAGGACCGTTTTTCTGTTTTTGAGCGTCAGCTTCGAAAATAGGTCGAGTGCAAGGTTACCTGATGTGTTTATTCTTTCTCAGGCCTTAGTCAACTCTTACTGGAAAATTTACTTGATAAGTGATATCAAATATGGAGCAATGTCAAGGCAACAAAACAGTGTACGTACAGTGTATATATTTAGCAAGCATTTCCCTTTATTCACTTTCTTTGATAGGTGCATGGCTAAATCGTTTCTATTGTATTTATATATCATTAATTCTAATTCTATCATTCTCCTTTCCTCAACTTACATGAGAAGAAGATTGAAGCACTCAAAAACTAAACACCTGACCAATTGCCGATGTCTAAGCATAATTTTTTTTTTCGATTGATAAACAAAAGTAGGAGCAGATAAACTAAATAACTTCACACGCCTAAAAGGCCGAATAAAAAAATATAGAAAATCTAAATACGGGTTTCGTTATTATTTATGAGCACTAGATGAGTCGGTAATTTTGCACATAGGCGTTACAAAAATACTTTTCATATCTTTAGGTCACACTTAATAGGCAAGCCTGTTTAATAGGCTGGCCTTATTGTGAGGTATATCATTTATTTATTGCCCTTGGTGAATTGATCAATTGATGATTTAGTTATTGCTCTAACATTCATTGAATTAAAAGACAACAATTTGGGTTCGAAGTAGGTAGGTGTGTCAAAGTACATTCAACTTATCAAATTTATTTTATCACAATAAAAGTATTATATAATATATAAAAGTATTTGGGATGTGCCCTTATACCAATGACATAAGAGTATCACGAAAGTAAATATACATTGTTACTAGCAACTTTTATGTTAGATTGTCCGAAGATGACGTTATTTATAGTTTTGTGTATATAAGCAGTTGTTTTATACAGGCAAATATTTAATTTGGAACACAGTACATTAATCTCATATTTATTATTGACTAAAATAATACTTGGCGTTGTCCAGGTGGGATTTAGTTAGTAACCCAATCATCAACTAAAAATAACCCTATTTGACACCCTGGATCCTATTCGCATTCTCAAAACCCTCAAACGCGAATCCCTTAATTTGCGCAGGGGAATATTTGCAATCAAATTTTAAATTGATGACATTTTTTAAAGTATCACCCTCGTACCCTCTTAAGATTTGATTTTCGGAAAAACCTCTAATACTTCTTTTCTTATTTTGATCGGTGAGCGAGTCTCACAAATTTCGAATTCTTACGTTACTGTATTACGAAAATGTATAAACTGATATGATCGGTCCTACTACCCTAGTGGACGAAACCTTGGCCCCAAGGGTTCGGATATTCCTACGGCACTGCTCTTTCTAATAATAGGGCCTGAAGGTAGGAGCTATCAATATGCAATTATCGACCTATTTCGGAGATGGATACATTTCATCATCAAATCATCAAGGGGAGATAAAAAATTCGCCCTCTTGCCATTTAATTTCCACTTAGAAGTAGAATCTCCCAAGTTCCTAAGTGACAGGTTTTACCCTATGAGGTTAACCTAATTTCAAAATTTCAAGTCCATAAGTAAAGTAGTTTCGTATGCGCGTTAATGATGGGTTCATTATTTCTAATCCTACCATGAAATGATATATAATTTTATGTACAAAATATAGTTTTATTACGGCAATTATTTTGGCCTTTTGACATATTGTCCGATTGTGTGGTATGGCATTTTTCTCCCTCAGTAAAAAGTTCGACGTGATCACGTTGTGAGACAGTGAAGATATCTGGAAAATATGTAATACTACACAAGTGATTGGACAGGCTTCAGTTATTACTCTGACTTAATTCGTCAGTACTCGAACATATCGCAATCACTTATCAGATGATTAGGACAATGCCTCATCTCCAGATTTCAGCTCCCGAAATTCTTCTTTCTCTCTCATAAGGATCTCGCTCTTACATTCACATTAATCACAAATTTAGATTATTTGCGTTGGAGTTTTATACAAAAATGTGGCAAAATAGAAATACAACACTGCCAGGGAAATACATATTATTGTAGCTAACGTGACAATTTGAAACGGGCATGCTCTTAAAGTTCTTAGGCGCAGTTTAGATAGAAGAGACGTGACGCAAACGTGGCGCGAACGTGGCGCGGACGCGACGTGACTAAAGTCGAAAACGAAGAAACGCATTCTGTCGCTCAGTCATTGTGAAATCGTTCAAAGTGGATGCATTCGTATGCAAAATCGCTGCCTCTATACATTTTAAGTTATATAATTCGATTGAAGTCATATAACGATGTATGTTTCTCGACTAACTCCGAAAAGTCAATATTGTATTCAATATCGTCATGCATTTTCGTTCGAGGTCCGACGCCATTTGTCGCTTGGGCCTAATCCTTGCATTTTAGATAGGTCTCCTGAGGGGTCAAGTAAGCGGTCAAGTAAGCAGTCAAGTATTCATAAAATTTCAAAAGTTTCCAGTTCAAAAAAAGTACAAACGTTACAACATATCACTATCAAACGCTGCCTCTTGCCAATAGGCATTTTGAAGCCTTTTGTCGCCATACGATGACTTCACAGTTCTTCGTGAACTAAAATCGGAAATTAGTTCATGTGAACGGGACAGGGCAATAGTTTAGAGCGAAATGCGAAATGAACGGTTGTCACTTTAAAACGACCCTGCGAAAACAAAGCAGCTGAATCTAAGACCACACGAAATGTGTTCAAACTTATTGGTATGGCTAATACAGGACAGGTAGTTTTGATGCGGGAAAATAGACCATAATTAATTTCACATTTCGATCTAACGCATTTCTCTGTAACTTTCGCATGACTTTATTTCCAATATTAGTTAAAAAAGATACGCAATCGGGCGCAATGACGACTGCAACTTGCGGTGTCAACTACAACGGGCGAGCCCGTCACCACAGGACGTTTTAACGATTTTCTCGTTCTATCGCCCTGCAGTGAACGTAGAAGACTTTGGACAGAACAAATCCAACGTCCAGCTACATCACAACCCGCAAGAAGCCAACGCCTTACCGCGAGATAGCCAGTGTTACCTGGCGGGCCGACCCTCGCGCCCTTGCTTCCAATTGTGACCAGATTTCTCCGGTCCCTCGATTGGTTCCGAGTTCGAGGTCGCTTGCGCGGTCCTCTCCCTTACGAAGCGGTGAAACGGTGTGAACCGAATCTATCGCGGACCAAGGCGTCCTTTGCCCGACTCTGAACCGGGATCGGATGGCCAATGGTCATTTCAAGAGCAGTCGCCGTAAGGTAGACAACCACCCCCGCTCTATAGGAAACAATACAGTTCCCAGACTCCCCCGACTGTTAGTCGGAGAGCACAGTCGATTGGCTTGCGCCGCTCGATGCGCAGACCGTCCAGGAGCGCCAGAGGTTTGATTCCCAGGGGAGACTGGTTGACCCAGTGTCCTACCCAGGTTCGCACCCCATGCGTGGAGGCCATCGGATGGGTGTTGACCCGTGAGTGTGACCGACCCTGAACACATGGGTCATCGTGGCCACCTCATCATGGGCCCATTAGCTCCCAATGACGACTGCAGTAAGAATTAATTACAATTTAAAAAATGCTGAAGACATCTACGTACCTGTTAAGTCCAATGCGGTTTCCAATGGAACATCTTTGCGCCTCTCAATATGTCCATTATTTTTATTAATTATAGACATATTTAATTCTAACAGATTATATTTACATACAACTAATTATCATCAAACTAATCGTGTTATCGTATTCACTTTTTCACTGATCCATTTAGTAGCCAGCGCCTATTATGTGGTTTTTATATTATTCCATTATTCAGATCCACATGTGTTACGCTTTGTACACCGCATGAACAAGTGCTGATAATAACTTCACCTTGGGTGCGAAAATAAACATGGTTAATACTGTCATATATAACATGTACATTTGCTTTTTCTATTAAAATATATTAAATGTTGGTTTTCGGTAAATATTTGATGGAAATTGGAAGATAGCAAAAAAGGCTTCGTCAGAATTCAATTTCAGGGCGGTGTATGTGTGATGGGGTATTATAAAGATATTTATTTATTTATTTCTGCGTTTTATTTGACTTTGCGGCATCTTGTTATCTAGCTAGTCACCCGATTATATGCACTATTAAAGTGCCAAAATATGTAAATGTGCACTAAAAAAGGGCGAAACATGCACACAATATGCACAATCAAGATGCTATTTAGAAGCCTGCCTTAGAACAGACCCTGGCCTAGTTAGGCGACTTTTATTCATTACTCTATCTCCTCGAGAATCAGTTTTTTGCTAACGTCTCATATATATACAACATAATATGGTAAACTGTACAAACGAACTTGTGTAATACTATAAATAAATAAATTAAAATTAAAATTTACGTATATTTTCACAAAATATATCCCAAAAGACCACGAGTACAAATTAAATAAATACCATGATCTTGCAAATGCCGTAACCCGGAACGGCTTCACTGTTCACCTTCACGCGGTGGAAGTTGGCGCTCGTGGCCTGCCAGCTAAATCTCTATTTCACCTCTTTAAAGATCTTGGCCTTTCCAGAAAAATAATCAACTCTTTCTTAGAAAAATTATCTAAAACTGCGATTTGCGCATCTCAAATTCTATGGATTCGAAGGGGGAGTGAATGCGTGGTAAGGTGAACGCTCACATGTGGCAAGACAGCTGTCCTAAACCTACCACAGCCGGTTCGTAAGTCCGGAATCCACTGCTCACCCCCCAGAAGTGTAAAAAAAAAATTAGTATTATGATGGGCCCGACTCCGGTCGGTGAATTCCATGTCAGCTCCGTTTGTATTTATTTATATTTATTAATAATAATAATCAGTTGTTTTCTTGTGATAATACACACTTAAATATGTTTCAAGATTTCCAAGAGCAAACTTGTGACGTTTGCCACTTGATATTAATTTGTAAGCTGAAAATGACCTCTTTACATCAACTGGCGTTATTGGACAGAACTTGAAGTTTGGCGCTCTTTCTGCAAAAACCTCTTATTAAGCTGGACTAATTTCTTTAGCTGGACTAATTTCCGATTTTGCCTTGCCAGAAATCGAGCAGGGTTTGGCCGGTCAAGTTGATATATGCGTTAACTTTGTTTATTCATTCAATACCCGGGTTTTTATATAAAACATCATTCAATTTGCCACGGAGCTTTTCTGATAGTGAACTCCGAAGGGCGTTACTCTGATCAATATTTTTTTCTATTATTTTTAAGGACTTACACAGAGGAAGGTTTTATAGTTTCTAGTCTTTCAATGGCGTCAGATATATTGCTGAATGTGTTCCGATAAGAGAAATATTTTTTTAACGAAAATTAATTGTTTTTCATTATTTAACTACTGAAATAAGCACTATCGATTGAAAATATTAGAAAATGCAAACACGTTATAAATATAGCATTTTATGCATTTGCATATGCAAATATACAATTGTATGTAATCGGATGTCTATTGATCACTATGTCATTCCGCCCAAATAGGTCTAGGCCTGTACTAAGGCAGGCGTACCGGTAAATTATTATACATGTGCACACATTTAGTTATAATTTAACCCCTCCTATGGCGGGGTAAAATTTCTGCCCGGGATAGTTTTGCGCATAACTTTTAAACTACTATACGGATCGTAAAAAGAATAACTGCAAAATGATCACATTGAAATTTGAAATATTATAACGTTACAACATTATCTCGTAAAACAATTAAGATAATAATGAATAAATATTACAGTTAGCCCAGCGCGGAAAGCGTCTAACCAAAAATGGTTAGCTCACATAGGAAGGGTAGGAGAACAAAAGAAATCAAATTAGTTACAATTAGAAAAAAAATTGATTTAGGAGTGAATTGAAATTTCTTTCTTCTGCCGTATGCCTTTAAATGCTCAAATGATATTTAATGTTTTTGCAATTAAAAACATACAGAGAAAATTTCATTGTCGACAAGAAACCTCTCCAGAAAATAATAAAAGCTATTTTTCATCCCATCAGAATTTGTGACATGACTCATTTTATGCTATTAGGTCTCATAACCAATTAATCCATCTTTATAGTTATCATCACATCTGTACACCTATCTGTTTTCAGTGTCGTTTTTTAGTTATCCACTGACTCTACTGACTGACTATATTGATTGACTATTTTGACTTACCCACTGACTGACTATATTGTTATGTAGTAATAAGTGCGCAATTGCACATTGTTTTTATTGTGCAATAAAGATTTTTCATTTCATCATTTCACTCTTTACACACACTGACTCGAAATATTTTTATTTGATTTGGTATTTTATTATAAAATGTGTATATTCCTTCATCACGTAGAGTTGCCTATACGCGTTTATGTATTCGGCATTTATAAATATTCCAAAGCAGGATAAATAGAAAGGCTGTGTTGGAGACATAGGGGAGACCGGGGCTGGTATGCGCAATTTTTAGTTTGGATTTTTTTTAAATTTTGTGATAAAATTTTGGTCAAAAATAAGATTAATACAGTAATCTTTATAGAGCCAGCTTAATAACTAATTATCATAAGTCAATATCATCGTTGTATATTTAGTTATAAAACTCCCCCGTAAATCCATAAGTCAACTTACCCCGTGACTTATGGAGTATGTAGACACAATAGTATTCAAGTTATCACTTTCAGTTTTAATTGAAAAAAGTGGGTTATATCCATCTAAGAAACTAATAAAATTCTCTATCGGCCAGTTAACTAAATTTAGAAACAATATTAGAGGAAATTATTTACAATCATCATTCTGAGAGACCCTTCAGAGTTCTGTTAAAGTTGAAGAGTATCGTTTTTGCTTTCTCCCTTTTGAAAAAGATATTTTCGTTTAACTACGCTTGTATAGGGTTTTCCAATAAGGGCGGGTCGATGTTGAAAGTCTGTGTAATAAAACAAACTGTGTGTGACGTATTAACGACATTTATTGTTTTATTTGAAAACCCCATATTTGCCATTATGTATGAAATGTGCACCGCGGCTTCGAACGGTGGCATGGATCCGAGAGGTCAAAAATTTTAATGACTCTGCCGCATAGATCTAGCTGGATTTGAGCGATAGCCTGGGTTATATTGAATTTGAGGGTATTGGTCGATTGCGGCTTATTGGCATAGACCTGCGACTTCAGAAAACCCCACAAGAAAAAGTCTAGCGGGGTCGAATTGCAAGATCTCGGTGGCCAATTCACGTCACTTCAGCGAGAGATAACCATGCACGAATGCTAATTTCGATTATAAAGTTTTAACGTGCTGCTCAATCGTGTGACTTGCCATAGTGATTTGGCATCAGTGACTGAATAATAAACAACATATTTCACAGACGCCGCCAAAATAACATAACCACAACAGACTGTCATCATCGACCAGACCTTATAGTATAACCCTAAAGTTACGTTTAGTATAGATAACTGCGCCAACTAGCCCCGACAAGAATGCGCCAATCCATCCCAAATGTGTATGGTTATTTCTAACGATTATAGCGCAATACAAATGAAGAGCTTAACAGTCATCTCTTAATAGTCATTTCTAACTAGTCTAGAATAATTCCTAGTGACATAGACTATAACACAAAATAAATCGCTTTCCTTTCGGTCTACTCGTTTATTTAGAAAAGGTGAAGTTCGAAATTTTGCAATAACAAAATTTATTTCAACGTCGTATAAATACAAAATTGCCGATATCATTGGAGAGACACATCGCAATCCATACCCTGAAAATTATACAATAGAGTTGCGCGATAATCGAGATCCGCCAACCTACCCATGCGCCTACTAGCACCGGTCTCCCTACTTGTGGACGTTAGTATATTACTTAAACTCGAAAATGATGTTATTCCTGGAACTAGGTTAAGCTCTTATAGTTAAGTTCTTGTGATCGTTAAGTTCTTGTAGTGTAACCGTATTTTTTCAGTAAATATCGCATATTATTTTTGGAAACAAAATCAGTCTCTCTAACCAAATAACAAACTCACATCGCCATGATGACTAGTCAACAAAAAACTTTTACGTAAGCTCCAAACAATAATTTTAGGTAAGTACCGCCAGAAAAGCCAAGCCACCGCCACTGTATTGAATTCACACAAAAAATGTGTGTGTATCTGACTGTCTGTCCGAGGCCACGATATCCTAGAAACGTGTTGTACGATCTTAAAATACAAAATCTATTTATTTTGGTCAATATGAAGATGTGGAGTTCCGTACCAACCATAAATATGGGAGCTGCCATATATGAGGGACGACGGAAAAGCATATTTTGGTTAGTTACCTGAATTAATAAGAAAAAACCGGACATAGATTGATTTTAAAATGTTAATTTAAAAGTCAGATACAGACAGTAGAAGTATTAGTTACAAACTAGGTATATACTACACAAACGTAGACTGTAAACAGTTTGGTAATCATGCAGTTGTAAACAGTTGTAAAATGTTATTTTAAAAGTCAGATACAGACAGCAGAAGTATTAGTTACGAACTAGGTATTTACTACACAAACGCACCCTGTAAACAATTTGGTAATCATGTAGTTGTAAACAGTTTAAAATGTTAATTTAAAAGTCAGATACAGACAGCAAAAGTATTAGTTACGAACTAGGTATTTACTACACAAACGCACCCTGTAAACAGTTTGGTAATCATGTAGTTGTAAACAGTTTAAAATGTTAATTTAAAAGTCAGATACAGACAGCAGAAGTATTAGTTACGAACTAGGTATTTACTACACAAACGCACCCTGTAAGCAGTTTGGTAATCATGTAGTTGTAAACAGTTTAAAATGTTAATTTAAAAGTCAGATACAGACAGCAGAAGTATTAGTTATGAACTAGGTATTTACTACACAAACGCACCCTGTAAACAGTTTGGTAATTATGTAGTTGTAAACAGTTTAAAATGTTAATTTAAAAGTCAGATACAGACAGCAGAAGTATTAGTTACGAACTAGGTATTTACTACACAAACGCACCCTGTAAACAGTTTGGTAATCATGTAATTGTAAACAGTTAAAAATGTTAATTTAAAAGTCAGATACAGACAGCAGAAGTATTAGTTACGAACTAGGTATTTACTACACAAACGCACCCTGTAAACAGTTTGGTAATCGGGTAATTTGGTAGTTGTAAACAGTTTAAAATGTTAATTTAAAAGTCAGATACAGACAGCAGAAGTATTAGTTACGAATTGGGTATTTACTACACAAACGCAACCTGTAAACAGTTTGGTAATCATGTAGTTGTAAACAGTTTGAAACAAACGTAAATAGTTTAAATTTTTTATTTAAAAGTCAGATACAGACAGCAGAAGTATTATTTACGACTAGGTATTTACTACATAAACGCACCCTGTAAACAGTTTGGTAATCATGCAATTTTTGGGAGTATACATATATGAGTCGATGATGGCTACCAGGATATTTTTATCATTTATAACTATCAATACATGAATCTTTATTATAAAGTAACATTTGGTAAATGCTGTTAACCTTTTGATAGATCATTTATTACAAACACTACCTATGGAAATACACTCAATTCATCTGGGTTACCTAGGGCTGCTAAGTCTTCATTTGAATTACATTGGAATACAGCAGGTCGTAAAAATGTGACCAAGACGCAAGATGGTTAATAAATAAAACACAATTGCATCAAAATCAATTCAAAAATATTGCATAAACAGTCAAACTTATGAATTAACATAAAAGTATTTAAGTAATAAAATTCAATGCAGAAATTTTCTATTGCTACTACTTCGTAAACATTGCCCCGACATTTCCTCTGATAAGTCTTATATGTATTTAATAATAATAATAATAATAATAAAACTCTTTATTCTTAAGAAAAGGCGAGCTTATTGCCTGCAGGCAATATTTTAGAGCTAACCTATTTACACTGGGAAAACATATTTAAATTAAAAATAAAGCATCAAATTGGTTCATCCAAATCCCATGCAACCCGAGGCCCAAACACATCTAACTAGGCTTACACCTGTACCTAGAGATATGCGATTTACGACGTAATTTGGATTGCGAGCTGACGTATATAAAAACGGTTGTGTCACCTCAAGGCATTCCCAGAGCAAGTCCTTTTTTACGTCGCTTGTATACGAGGTACTCCAACCAAAATTTCATAATATGGTTTCGACCCTACGACGCATCTGTACCGAATTTCAGGACTCAAAGTCCAATATTTCGAGATTGAAGTATGACTAGCTCGCCCTCTGGTGGACCGATTTCAACCACAATCTTTCCAACTCTTACCATGACGAAATGATTCAGAATTTCAGCTCAATTGGATGAAGCGTTTGGGCACTAGCACACACACATAGACACACAGACGGACTTCAGTCCGGAAATGGTCTTAATGGTATCGGGGGGAGGGGGGGGGGGTTGGGTCAAATGTATATATCCGTCTTTATCCCGAAAATAAATTTTGCGGTTTCATAATACTTTCCCTCTGCCGGGATAGTAATAAAGTTTATGTAGAGATTTTAAAAACTACAAACGCAATATGTTTACTACCTTTTAAAATTTTAAAATAATAATAATAATAGTTATATTTGACATCCTACTAATATTATAAACGCGAAAGTTTGTATGTATGTATGGATGTTTGTTACTCTTTTACGCAAAAACTACTGAATGAATTTTGATGAAACTTTACAATAATATAGCTTACCTACACATCAGAATGACATATAAATTTATAAAGATATATGGTTCTCTGTCATCATTATCACAATTTTCCATCACCACGCGGGTGAAACCGCTGGGCGCAGCTAGTCTTTCATAAATATAATATTTGAAACAAATTAAGTAAACTACAATTGTCAGTTCTTTCTCCGTTCCAAAACACCCCAACTCCAATAGCCATTTATTAACAGGTTCTTCTAAGTTATTTTATTGCTATATAGGCAGTGTTCGTAATAAACAACTTATCAAAGGTCAACAGCATTTATTCAGATGTTATTTTATGATAAAGATATATGTATTGATAGTTATTAGATAAAAATATCCTGGTAGCCATTATCCGTTCATAGACGAATATATGTACGAGTATAGTCACAAAAATTGCACGATTAGTTACCAACCTGTTTAAAGGGGAAAATCGACGTTTTTATAGTAAATACCTCATTAATAACTAATACTCCTACATTTAGTCTTTATCTGGATTTTAGTTAAACGTTTTGGAATTCATCTATAATCGGATTTTCATATTAATTAAAATAACTACCAAAAGTGTGATTTGGGGTTATCGCTTTTATGGCACTCCCATATTCATGGTTGGTACGGCACGCCAAATCGTCTTATTGACCAAAATAAATATTTTTGGAATATATGCTACGATCGTACATGACCTTTTCGAGATATTGTGGCTTTCAGACCGACAGTCAGACAAACACATATTTTTCGTGTTAATTCAATACGGTGGCGCTGGCTTGGCTTTGCTGGCGGTGCTTGCGTAAAATTATTTATCCATAGAAACAGTCTGTTGTTGACTACTCATCATGGAGACAATTTTGTTATTTTGTTAGAAAGATTTATAATGTTTATTTTTTTTCGAAAAATACTTTTTTTATTTACTGAATAAATATGGTTACACTAATTAAATTCATTGCTTCTACAAGAACTTAACAATCGTTCCATTAGGAATCATATAATTCCATTCCTAGTTCTTAGTTCCTAGTTCCATTAGGAATCATATAATTCTCAGGTGTATGTTATATATAAACGTCCACAAATACTAAGGTCTACAACACAACCTTCTATTCATCCTGTTTTGGTCTATTCATCAATATCGCCTTAACTTTAACTAACTATTATATAGTATATAATTTAACAAGTTAATATGTGTACTATCTTGCCGCCACACTTCTCTACGTTTTCTCTAATGGTTGGCTGTAAGATATTGAGATTAAGCAATATGACCGCCTTTTGTATAATATTTTATTTAGATGAGCTCTTAATGGTTCCGCGCAGCATGGGTGATGTTGTCCACATTGTATATCATCCGGCCTGCCCAACTCACGGTTCTATTCCCCTCTGGTAGCCTACTCGAAGGGGACTTAACCTGTCAGGGCCGCTGTGAGCTTCTGCTACGGCTATTATCTTCAGCCGGAAGCCGTTAAGATCAGAAGATTGCGGATTCGGGGGAATTCCTCGAGCGGAACCGGACGGTTTGCGTAGCAGCCTGTATCAGCCACGCTTACCTAATCCGGGAAATAATCAGGGCAGTCTGGGGATGTATGTTTTCTAGAGAACGGGTGTAGTTGTCGACCTAACGTCATATATCCTTGAAACGACCCGTTGGCCACCCGAGCCCGATTGACCGCGATATATTCAAATTGAATTACCACTTACTTCAGACAGAGACCGCGCAAGCGACTCTGTGAAATCAAATCCGTGACCAGACTGGAGGATGGAGAAATCCGGCCAAATTTGGTAGTGAGGTTCGAGGTCGGCCAGCTTTCACTTCCCAGTGTCTCGCGGTAAGGCGTTGGACTCTCACTGTCATATAGGCGTAGTAAGACAGTGGACTGCATTGTCTTAAGTCTCTGTGTTCACCCCACGGTTGAAAGAACGATCTAATATCATTATAAATTCCTGGGGTTAGTCCGTAGTAGTTGACAGCTCCAAAGTGTGCAATAACGACTTATAAACATACTAGCTGACCCGTGCCCACTTCGTCGGGCGGTAAAACTTTTTACTTGTGATGAAATTATGAGTGGTTCGGTTAGTACTGAGTGCTATGATTTATATCCTGACTGCCAAAAGAAAGGTTATATTTTTACTGCATATGTATGTATGTATTTGCATGCCAATTTGACGATATTACCGTTATTTGTGAGTGTTTTCTTGTGAGTGTCTTATCTCTTTAACCATTTATGCAGTAAAAGGGTAAAGTCTTTTGTTTTAAACACTTGAGACGATAAATTTACTTATTTTGATATGAATTTATAATTGTTGATAATGGGCCCGATTGCGTTTCTTTGTGAACTAAAACTAAAATTAGTCCAAGCGAACGAGACAGAGCAATATCTTAGAGCGAAATATGAAACGAACGATCGTCGATTAATACTACCTGCCGAACTTATACTCGTCCGAATAAATTCGAGCATATTTCGTGCGGTCTAAGATTTGACCTTGGCGCGCAGTTTTAATGCGAAAAAGTGACAACCGCTTATCTCACACTCGCTCTAGCGTATTGCCCTGTCTCGTTCACACGGACTAATTTCCGATTTTAGTTCACGAAGAAACGCAATCGAGCCCAGTATGACCAATAAACCTGACCTAGCGATTTAAATTATGTTTTAAATATAAAAAACTACTCTTTGTGAATTAAATATAAAAGTTAGAAATATGCTGCCGTTGACTTTTTTGTAGGCATTATCAAGCTCTACAACTTTTCTCTAGAACTTAATCATATATCTCTCATCGTTAAGGCAGCGTTAGTTAGAAACATTTTCGTTCGACCTTTTTTTCCGACTTACTTTGCAAATTCTTAATTTTTCGGATTAATAATCGCCTATTAATCGGATTATGACACTATGACACTCACAAATAATGCGGCTTTCTATTGGTAAAAGAATTTTACAAATCGGTTCAGTAGATCCAGAGATTACTTCCTACAACCTCACAAACTTTACCTCTTTATAATATTAGTATAGACGAACAAAAATAATTTTGTTCTTCGTCGCTCATCATAAAAGTACAAAGGGAGATATTTTTTCTCCATTTTCTTCAAGATTTTTCGTCACCGAAATTTTTTTTTTACAGTTTTTTTATAATAAATCAAAATCTGTTTCATATTTTTTGAGCAATTAGGGTACGCTTAATAAGGCACTCAATTATTAGTTTGTGAAAAAACTACTTATAAAATATAAAAATATGTGATTTACAAGAAATATTTTCTGTATTGATTCTATCTATAACATACGGCATATTACACTTTTGTCAATGTATTTTTATCTAGGTGTCAAAACTCATACAATTTATGAAATGACAGTAAATAACGCCGTCATATAATAACGAATCAGTTTTTTTTAAATGTAAACGGAAACACAATAATTATAATATTACTTATCAATAGTTAGACGTTGAGTTTTCAAGAGGTAAATATTTCATAATTTATGGACATCAGTTTCGTTTTTCTTTACTCTATTGCCAGGCAGAAAAAGGGCCACCGCTGCGCTAGCTGAAAAAAAAATTTCGTTATTTATTAACATTTTTAAAAATATTGTTGTGACCATTAATGTATTATATTCATTTAACCCTGTATTATTCGCTCTGATTTGTAAAACCCAGATTTTTTTGATAATATTGTTTAATATTTAACTATGACTAATTAATTATTTTATGTTACTTTACCGGCCACCAATCGACCAGGAGGGAAAGTATTGTAAACGCGTTTTTTATTTTTTTGATATGAAGACGGAAATATATATTTTGAGCCTCCCGAGACGGTTAAGAACATTTCCAGACTGAAATTTCTATGTGTGTGACAGTGTGTGTGAATTCCTTCACGATAGCGCCCAAACGCTTAATCCCATTAAGCTGAATGTTGGTATGCAGGCATCATTTGTTCATGGCAAGAGTTGAAAAGGTTGTGGTTGAAATTGGTCCACCAGGGGGCGCACTAGTAATATATCATCCACGAAACATTGAATTTAGAGACTTGAAGTTTGGTACACAGATGCCTTGTTGGACCGAAATCACTTTGCAATTTTGGTTGTAATATCTCATATATGTATGTACAATCTGCGTAAATAATATTTAAATTCCGCCATACAAATGTATGGTGGAATCAAATATTTAAATTTGCGTCGCGCGTTTGTTATCTTGCGATTCACGTTCGAAATTTAAATCTTAATTGGGTTGTAGAGTGGGAGGGAACGAAAGCCGATACCCGAGCATCGCCGACATTCCTTTAATAAATAATAAATACAAACGGAGCTGCCATGGAATTCACCGACCGGAGTCGGGCCCATCATAATACAATTTTTTACACTTCTGGGGGGTGAGCAGTGGATTCCGGACTTACGAACCGGCTGTGGTAGGTTTAGGACAGCTGTCTTGCCACATGTGAGCGTTCACCTTGCCACCCATTCACTCCCCCTTCGAAGCCATAGAATTTGAGATGCGCAAATCGCAGTTTTAGATAATTTTTGTAAGAAAGAGTTGATTATTTTTCTGGAAAGGCCAAGATCTTTAAAGAGGTGAAATAGAGATTTAGATGGCAGGCCACGAGCGCCAACTTCCACCGCGTGAAGGTGAACAGTGAAGCCGTTCCGGGTTACGGCATTTGCGAGATCATGGTATTTATTTAATTTGTACTAGTGGTCTTTTGGGATATTTGATTCCCATGGAACAGTTAATTCTACAATAAGAGCCACCTTCCGAGATAGAGAGTAAAGAGTTATATCACATAGAAGTAAAATTGACGTATACATTATAGCCGTAAGTTTGTACAATATATGTACATATGTAGGGTTATGTTTACAAAAGAGCCTTTAATAATTCTTCGCCTTTTTTTCTAGATTTATGTATTTGAGATTTTGAAATAATTCACCAGTGTCAAAATATCGAGATAGTTTTAATGGAACCAAATATATAAAGATAGATACATAGGTACATATGTATATTTCAACTTGCGGAAATATTCCAGAAATCATATTACGTCTTTACTTGTGATGATACCAACGATGAAGTCGAAATATTTCACGCAAAGGTCAGAAAATATTACTATTTGACACCGGAAATCAATATTTTTATTGAAGATATCAAGGAAGATATCCTAGTGGTCGTCGATAAGTATCTTAGACTGCAGTCGAAATGATCAAAAATCTTCGAAAACAGATGATGTATTTTTTTATGAACAATGAACACCATTTTATCGTAGAATTAACTGTTCCATAGGAATCAAATATCACAAAAGACCACGAGTACAAATTTAATAAATACCATGATCTCGCAAATGCCGTTACTATGAACGGCTTCACTGTCCACCTTCACGCGGTGGAAGTTGGCGCCCGTGGCCTGCCAGCTAAATCTCTGTTCCACCTTTTTAAAGATCTTGGTCTCTCCAGGAAAATAATCAACTCCTTCTTAGAAAAAATATCTAAAACCGCGATTTCCGCATCTCAAATTCTATGGCTCTGAAGGGGGAGTGAATGGGTGGTAAGGTGAACGCTTACATGTGGCAAGACAGCTGTCCTAAACCTACCACAGCCGGTCGTTAGTCCGGAATCCACTGCTCACCCCCCAGAAGTGTAATAACACTATATGATGGGCCCGACTTAGGTCGGTGAATTCCCTGGCAGCTCCGTTTGTATTTTAGTGCTGTAATCCATACCACATTACAGACAACTTACATAAAATTGTAAATGCGATGAAGTAGTACAGCTCATTACAATAATCCTCGACGACGAACCCAAAAATGTTGGCTCCGATCATTCCTCCAGTACGACCTATCATCATGGACATACAAATAGCCATACTCCTGAAATAAATTGCACATAGCATGTAATAATTATTATGCAAATAAAGATGATTACCAAGTGATTCATGTCTACCAATGAAGTATATTATATAATTAAATTTAACATTGCAAACAAGGGGATTTTTATGAACTGTTCACTGATAACTGAATTTGCGCTGTGTTGATATCTGTCTCGTGACAGCCATAGTCTGTAGACGTGACGTGCCTGATGTGACTTTGGTCAGACTACACTTACTCCATATGAAGTCAAGATTAAATAATATTACGTTGTAAAGATTACATACGCCCGAATTTATAGACGAGTATTATTCAATACATCTGTATTATTCAATACTGGCAGATACATGATTCATACCTAGTCCGTTTTCATTTTATGGTCGAGTCAAAAAAAGCGAGTTAAACTTAAGTAGTGATCCAATGTCAAGTATCGGACGAACTCGACTTAAGTATTACTTTAAAAAGTCATACGCCATTTTCGCTCCTTATGCTTTGTAGTGTTTAGTTTTTTTGTGAATTTCGATGTTATTCAACTTTATTATACATAGATCTCTTAGATGGATTTTGGATTTTACGTTTTTATTGTTGCATTAAAAACTTCTACAAGGATTTCCAGCTGGTTTGGGAAACGCTTGCCTTAGAAACACTTGCGGACGAACTCGACTTAAGTATTACTTTAAAAAGCCATACGCCATTTTCGCTCCTTGTGCTTTGTAGTGTTTCGTTTTTTTTTGTGAATTTCGATGTTATTCCACTTTATTATAGATTTCTTAGATGGATTTTGGATTTTACGTTTTTACTGTTGCATTGAACAATTCTACAAGGATTTTCAGCTGGTTTGGGAAACGCTTGCCTTTAAACAGATGTATACTTGGATGTGCACTTTTTTCGACAGTGCAACGTAGGTTTAATAGGAATCCCTTTATCACCGGTGAACGATCGTTTCCTAATCAAGCGGGAAATCCTTGGCAGCTATGTGAGTAGCTCTTATTATTTTTATTTCTTACTTCTAAGCATCATCCTACAAACGGTTTTTTAAAAAAAGATTTTATATAAATATATAAAATATTATACAATTTTATATATATAACAATATTATACAATTATATTTTTTTTTTCTATGTTTAACTCTTGACAATTATGATTTGTCATTATAGAAAATATTCCATGTAATAACACAATAGGGCTTGTATAATTTATAGCATTATTTTTTTTACTCGTACAAGTAACTCAAAAACGACGACTTTTAGTACACAAAAACAATTTTTGACATAGTATTTATTTTTGTAAATAACAGTTTCATAAAATTACAGAGTTATCAGGCCTAATCTCGCCAATCTTCTTTGTCAACCTTTCTATTTTGTTCTTGTCTACATTCACGGTTAGGTATATTTTAATTATGTAACTGCAATATCGTTTTATTTCCCCAGTTTTTTTTATATTGGCTGTTTTTATATTACGATCTATCTATCTATAAATATCTATATTATGGTGTGCTTAATCGGGTGGCTTGCGATCATTTCACATGTAATTTAAATATATATATATATATATATATATATATATATATATATATATATATATATATATATATATATATATATATATATATATATATATATATATATATATATATATATATATATATATATATATATATATATATATATATATATATATATATATATATATATATATATATATATATATATATATATATATATATATATATATATATATAATTGTAAATGTGTAAATTATTATTTTTTCAAATTGAAATTATGTTTATTACTAAATAAATGAAATGATAAAATAATGAAAGGGCACTTATCTGGTCTGTGGTGACCAGGAGTGACTCCACGCCTTATTCTTCTCTTCCTTCAGCGCTTGCTAGGTGTTTCCTGTTGTGGTATTGGAACCTGGTCAAAATGGTAGCGGCAACACAACAATGCGAGACGAGAATGAATGCTGGAAAATAATAGGCGATTAGTGTTTCTTAAATATTAATGATTGTTATAAAATGTATATCAATATTTCGGCTCAGCCGTCGTCAAGATATGTGACATTTCTGAAATCGAACAATTCGTTGAAAATTTAAATTCAAGGAATCGAACAAAAAGAAATGGATTAATAATATTTTACACGATTTAGTTAAGGTACCATAACCAACCGTGCAAAACGTTATTTTAAATGAATGATTATAAATTAAAATAAAAAGCATTTGATGATTATGATAATATGATAAACCTTATTAATTTTGCCTATTGAGACCGGAACCTTTGCAAGCGCCTAAAATATAAATATAAGCTAATTCCCAAGATTTGACGTCCCTTTCTTTTGCATTATCACCCAGGCATTTTATTATTTTAACTTTAAAACATTGATCAAAAGATAAATTATGCGCCCTGGCATGTAAAGATATTGGGAGTTGGCTTTCATTTCCTACACTAGCCCTATGATTATTTAGTCTAATATTAAGTGGCGTTGTTGTTTCACCGATATAAAAGGCATCACAAGTCCTGCACAGAAGTTGATATACTATATTTTTTGAAATACAACTGCAATGAAAGGGAACCCTGTAACTATTAGTAGTATTTGGACTGGTAAAAAAAGGACTTAGATCTAACAGAGGACAAGTTTTACAACGTGGACGACCGCAAGGTTGAAGGCCAAAAGTATTATTACCAATAGAGAAATTTTGATTATTTTTTGTTTTGTTTAATATTGATCTAATATTAAACAAAACAAAGTTTAGTTAACAACAAAGAAAATTTAGATAAATATCTCAATAATCTAAAGCAATCTCTTCTTGAAAGAAAATACCCTGCTCCTCTATTGGATAAACATATTCTAAACTCTGAAGTAAAATATATACCAAAACCTAAAATTACTTCAAATAAAAATAATAATAATAATAATAAAATCTTCCTTAGCACCACTTATTTTCCTGGTGCTGAGAAACTGCGAGATATATTATCTGATTTATTCCCCATCATTTCTAATGATGCATCCACTAAGGATCTCTTAGATTCACCGCCAATTTTATCTTTCCGCAGACCACCTAATATTAGATCAATATTAAACAAAACAAAAAATAATCAAAATTTCTCTATTGGTAATAATACTTTTGGCCTTCAACCTTGCGGTCGTCCACGTTGTAAAACTTGTCCTCTGTTAGATCTAAGTCCTTTTTTTACCAGTCCAAATACTACTAATAGTTACAGGGTTCCCTTTCATTGCAGTTGTATTTCAAAAAATATAGTATATCAACTTCTGTGCAGGACTTGTGATGCCTTTTATATCGGTGAAACAACAACACCACTTAATATTAGACTAAATAATCATAGGGCTAGTGTAGGAAATGAAAGCCAACTCCCAATATCTTTACATGCCAGGGCGCATAATTTATCTTTTGATCAATGTTTTAAAGTTAAAATAATAAAATGCCTGGGTGATAATGCAAAAGAAAGGGACGTCAAATCTTGGGAATTAGCTTATATTTATATTTTAGGCGCTTGCAAAGGTTCCGGTCTCAATAGGCAAAATTAATAAGGTTTATCATATTATCATAATCATCAAATGCTTTTTATTTTAATTTATAATCATTCATTTAAAATAACGTTTTGCACGGTTGGTTATGGTACCTTAACTAAATCGTGTAAAATATTATTAATCCATTTCTTTTTGTTCGATTCCTTGAATTTAAATTTTCAACGAATTGTTCGATTTCAGAAATGTCACATATCTTGACGACGGCTGAGCCGAAATATTGATATACATTTTATAACAATCATTAATATTTAAGAAACACTAATCGCCTATTATTTTCCAGCATTCATTCTCGTCTCGCATTGTTGTGTTGCCGCTACCATTTTGACCAGGTTCCAATACCACAACAGGAAACACCTAGCAAGCGCTGAAGGAAGAGAAGAATAAGGCGTGGAGTCACTCCTGGTCACCACAGACCAGATAAGTGCCCTTTCATTATTTTATCATTTCATTTATTTAGTAATAAACATAATTTCAATTTGAAAAAATATATATATATATATATATATATATATATATATATATATATATATATATATATATATATATATATATATATATATATATATATATATATATATATATATATATATATATATATATATATATATATATATATATATATATATATATATATATATATATATATATATAAGTAAAATAAAAAAAATATAAAGTAGTTCTTACCTCACTGACGTCGGATACAACTCCACAATATACGACGGAATCAAAGCCGCTATTACACAGACTTGCATGAGTATCAGATTTACAGCGAAACCTATCCAGGCATTATTGATAACGCCTACGAGAATACCACTAATGCCACCAATGACTAAAACACTGAGTATAATTGCTTTCTTTCCCGTGAACTTGATGATCAAAGCTAGTAAAAAATTGAGAACTGCGCTTAATAATGCCGCTACTATCAAGATTAATGGTACTTCAATCTGTAACGTGTTCGTGCAGTCTGCTGGATCCTAGAATGAGAAACATGTTTTTAAAAGCAGTCGCAATTGAAGCTTTAAATTTTAAAAGATCTTTTATATCTTTGACGAAATTTTGATTTTAGACCTCATGACCCAACTTTAAAAGAAGTCTTTAATAGCGGCCTTTAACCCTTCAGGCCTCGGCCCCTCAACCGATTGACAAGTTGATGTCCCAAATTTTTTAGTAAAAATTAGTAAAAAAATTGAATTATGACACTGTTTCACGAAAAATATTAATTACTGCCAAACCACTGTACCCATAATTAAAATGAAACATATTAACATAATAAAACATAATAAAATAAAACAAATTAAATTAAAATAAAATTAAAACGGGCCAGTCACGCTGAATCAGTTTTTGGCCGATATCGGCCAATCGGGGCTTGAGGGGTTAAATAGGATTATGAGGGCTTATGAACACCGGATAAACTATACCTAGAATATTTTTTTATAATATCAAGCTATTGGAAGAAAGTTGTTTTCTAAGAGAGAATATTGTTTTATAATATTGATCTATTAGAACAGAGATACCCAAACTTTTTTGTCTAGTAGTCCACTTATTCTTTTTTTTGTTTTTCGTAATATTCAAATTTCCTAAACTAATTACTTTTGGAAACACTGTATTACAAGACAGTTTTTAAGATAGATCTTTAAGTGACCACCGACGTTGATTGTATCCTAATTTTGTAGTTTATACCAGGGAGTCACGTTAATTAGACGTAAACGATTGATGAATGACGTGACTCCCTGGTATAAAACTACAAAATTAGGCATTAAAAAAATATTTGCATATTCCCTGCGGTTTACGATCCCCTCCCAGCCCGCGACGCGATACTTGACAAGCATGCTTGATCGTCTAGGGAACCCCTAAGGGGCTACCTAGACGATCAAGTCATTCATCAATCATTTACGTCTAATTAACGTGACTCCCTGGTATAAACTACAAAATTAGGCATTTTTGGTTAAAAAAAAAAATTTGTATGTTTCCTGCGGTTTACGATCCCCTCCCAGCTCGCGACGCGATGCTTGACAAGCATGCTTGATCGTCTAGGGAGCCCCTTAGCGGAGAATTTTGCTGTCCCATATATTTTTGCTAACATCACCCGATTGTAACCTTGTTTTTTGTTATAAATCTACACCATTTGCAGGGTTATTCGCTGGAAGTCTCAAATGTATTATAATTTATGACCATTTCAAACTCAGAATCCATTATCAGAATAAATATTTCAAGTGTGTAGGGCTCTTCTGTTATTGTACAACTAACAAAAGATTTTTTATTTATTATTGTTAATATTGTTCAGGTTGCATACGCAGTTAAAAGAATAAGGCGGCTGACTGATGTAGATAAAGCAAGAATAGTATACTTTAGTTACTTTTATAGCATTATATCCTATGGAATTCTTCTCTGAGGAAACTGTGCGGATATCAATAAAAATAAATATAAACAAAAAAAGACTAACCCACTGGTTGATCACCCAGGGAAGGAAAGAAACCGAAAAATTAATTTGCATTATTCCTATCTAACTTAACATTCCTAACACAATATTATAAACCTACCATATATTTATGATTATTATTATTTATGATTATTGTATATTATTATTATTATTATCACATACCTTTTTAGATAATTTGAAATTTTATTTTTTACTAAAATTTTACTTTACTTGATTTTATTTTTCACGGCATTCTTCAACGAAATTTTTTATTTAGCATTAGGCAGTACGTACTTAATTATATGATTCTGAGCCTACCTTAGTGCGGACGTCTCGTGCGATCCAGTTAGTAAGGTTAGGTATAATTCATTTGTAACTAATACTATGATTTTTTGTAAATAAAGAATTTGAATTTGAAAAATCAATAACATCTTTATACTACAGAAACGTGCTGTAATGGCTATATATAAACTTGGTCCTCGGGTTTCACTTAGAGAAAAATTCAAAGAGATAAATATTCTTACTGTTGCATCACAATATATATACACAAATGTGTTATATGTATGTATAACCTTGTTGTACGTGCTACTCGTCTCCACAAAATAAGCAATTCTTTTCGGGACAATGTATAAGCTTTTATAACAAACTTCCTAATACTATTAGAGAACTATCTGTAAATACGTTTAAAGCTACCATCAAAGCAAAATTATATAAAAAAGCATACTATACAATATCTGATTATGTAAATGACAAAACTGTTCGGGAGTAAGGCTTGGACGCATCATAAGAACATAAATTAAAAATTATATTTAATTGTGTCTATATGAATAAAGAACATTTTGATTTTTGATTTTTGATTTTTGTTCACCTTTGTTTGAAGGCTGTATTGTTGATGGCATATTGTAATTATTGATTCATTTCAAAATGCAAATATTATATATAATATTATATATTACATTAAATATTACAGTTCCCAGTACGCAAGTGGATATATATGTAGACAGATATAATACATTATTTTGGCGACCATGGCAATTAAAATATATTCCATCACCAGCGGAAATTGAAAAACGTTTACAGCGGAATTTTACACGGCGATACACGAAAATTACAACCAACGTTTTAGCCCCTGGGGAGTTAGTTATTCGAAGTGTAAATAGAGAGTATTGTAAAATATTTTAACTGATGATAAGACAAGGAATTAATAAAAATATAACAATCTTTTTATAAAATAGACTCGTGACAGTGAAATATGGAAATAAAAAGGTCTGATTATTCCGTCATCTTATTTTTTGATATTTACCATTGTTTATATAGCGTATTAGATTGATCAACATCGTACTACAATTTTCCAATGACAATTTCACTACAAAAACTTGATTAATCTGCTATTATTACCTCGACATAGGTCCAGGCCTAGTGAGGCAGTATAATACACATGGGCCTGTTCCTTTTTTTTACTGATTAGGTAAGCACTCTAGTTATTCCTATTCCATTACTAGTTTTAATAAATAGTTAGTACCTAATTAATTAATTATAATTATGTATGTTACTGATAAATAATTAATAAAGAAAAGATATTGCCAGGTGGAAATAAGCACGCCTTTTAATATATTTTGTTATAGCAAATAAAGTGTTTATTATTATTATGTTCAATATGGCGACATTTGTGAAATAACAGTATGGCAGTCACTGTAGGCTCTAAACACGACTAAACGGTATACAATAATAATACAAGAAGAAACAAATTTTTAAATCATAGCTTTTATTATTTTAATATTATTTACATGGAGATGTCAATACGTAATAGTAAGGCACGTTAATCTTCAGACTAATAGATAGGATTCTATCTTTCCGTATTACTATTGATTACAATGGTATTTTTTCTAGTGATTTTAATTAGCCTATATATAAAAAATGCGATATATACCACTAATAATTGAATGTTAATAAAAACATTCAATAACAATAATCTGACGTCAATGTTAACAATAACAATAATGTTATCGTTGGTAAAATTATTAGGTTTTTATAATCAATCGGTCCTTTATAAAAAAACATTTCTAATCAATATTCCTTATCAATATCCAAATAAATTATTAGTTTGGTCATCAATGCTATTAGCACCACCTGCACTTCGCCATGTTTGAAGGGTTGCCAAATCGTTCTATGGAGTTGCACAATCTGATACCATAAATATTCAATGTATTTAATAACGAAAACATAATCCCTTGTAAATGCGTAGCAATGAAGACAAGTATAATCCTATAAAGGAACATATAGAGTTGTCAACTACAACGGGCGAACCCGTCACCTCAGGAAGTTTTAACGATTAGTCGTTCTCTCTCCCGTGAAGTGAACGCTTCTAAGACTTGGACAAAACAATCCACCGCCAAGCTCCGCCACATGCCCGCAAGAGGCCAACGCCTTAACCGCGAGCTAGCCAGGAGTGTTACCCAGCGGACTTACACTCGCGCCCTTGCTTCCAATTGCGACCAGATTACTCCGGTCTCTCGATTGGTTACTAGTTCTAGGTCGCTTGCGCGGTCCTCTCCCTTACAAAGCGGTGAAACGGTGTATACCGAATCTGTCGCGGACCACGGCATCCTTTGCCCGGCTTTTCACACAGGATCGGGTAGCCGATGGTCGTTTCAAGATCAGTAGCCGTAAGGTCCGCAACCACCCCCGCTCTATAGGAAACAGTACTGCTTCCAGACCCCCCCTGACTGTTAGTCAGAGTACACAGTCGATTGGCTTACACCGCACGGTACGCAGACCGTCCAGGAGCACCAGAAGGTTGATTCCTAGGGGAAACTAACCCTAAGGCCAAAGTCCTACGGAGGCTCGCACTTCATGCGTGGAGGCCGTCGGATAGGGGTTGACCCGTGAGTGTGACCAACCCTGATCAGAATGGGTCTTCGTGGCCTACTCAGCAAGGGCGATTAACTCCCTCCCCATGTCAACAGACGTAATTTAACGGCCTGACCCCCCCCCCCCAAGATTACGTAATCAACCGAATTTGCGGAAATGTGAGGAATCGTGAACCCAGCGTTTGTAGTGCTTTTAAAATGGTACTTTATTAATTTCTTGGTTTATAACTCTTATATAACTTATATAACTATAATATTAACTCTTTGGTTTATTTTACAAATCCCAATCTTCAGAACTAAGCGATTCCAGGAACAGGCCCGGGCGAATCAATCGCAGACGAGCGCGTGGAGTATCTACGCACATCGCGCGTGCGGGGGGGGGGGGGAGGGGGTTACTTCGGCGTGGCACTGAGGTATTTCCGTGCAGGTTTAGACCAAAAAAAAGGGATGCGGGGACCAAGGGTAATTACGTAATCAGGACGGGCACCCCCCCCCCCCCCCTACATAATCAAGCGTAAGCCTTAGCTCCAACTCCCCCTCCCCCTCGTTGATTACGTAATATGTGGATGGCCCCCTAACCAGTCGGTAGGACGGAGAATTTCGGTCATAACTGGTACGAGGCTGCCCGCTGGTCAAACCACCCAGCGCTTCGTGGAAAGGCTTTGGACTCTCGCGGGCCAATTGGCGTAGCTAGACAGTGGTATGTATCGTCCCCAAGTCTCTACGTTCATTAAAAGCTGAATGAACGATAAATTGCGTTATACCTGCCTGGAATGATGGGTTCGCCCGTTGTAGGTGACACCTCAAAATGATTGAATATAACAACCCAATAATTTAACGAATGATAACAATAAAAACATTACATTATTAGTGCCATCTATCGCACTTTATTAATAGGATGATTAAATCACATAAATAATACGGAAAGATAGAATTGCATCTTAGTCTATCTGAGCATTAAAGTGCGTAATTATTACGTATTGATATCTGTATACCAAATAAAAAAATGACGATTTATGTAAACGATATTAAAATAATAAGAGCTATGATTTCAAAATTCGTTTGGTATTATATTATTATTTTATTTCGAGATTCAATACCGTATAGGCGTGTTTAGGGCACCATCTAAAGTGCGCCGCCATACTGCTATACCACGATCGCCGCCATATTTAACATAAGATGATATTAAACAATATTTGGCACTACGTGTGCTATCTACACGTTGCGTTTCGTAGTAAAATCTTAGTTGCCAAATCTTAGTGCGTCATTGAGCAACCTAATCCGATATATAATCAATGATATCAGTAACCCATTGTCTACAAATACCAACACAGTGTTCAAGAAGGGACTGTAAACCGTGTCTGAGCTCCTTATTTTTTGAAATTTCTTGTCGGAAGACTGTTTTTTTAAATTGAAAACTGTTATTTACGAATTATTTTTAAGTAATGCCGTGATATCGGCAATTCAAAAGACAATATATTGTATACTTACTATTTCTTTATGTTCCGTAGAATTCTTAAGCGAAGAGGAAATAACTGCACACATACCATGGCCAGCAGAGTCCATGTTACCCAATCCATCCAGATACATAATAGAAATGGCCGGAATCCAAAGAAACAGCATATTTGAGACGAAATATAAACATGTTTGAATGTAATACAGTTGGATGGTATATTTCAGAAGCGGCTTGCGGAGCAATGGGGATAACTGTATCCAAAGCGATTTTAGAAATGAACTTTCGCATAATATTATTTCATTGGCCTCGATACTCAAGGAATCTACCTGAAATCAAATTAATATTGGTATTTACAATTCGTATTTAAATTATTACATGACTGCCCAAAAATAGTGTTATGTATTCAGGATTCATATATGTATGTTTTCCGTTTCTTTATTCCATATAATTTCTAAACGCTTGAATCGATTTGGAAAAATGACGTATTGTTAGAATCGTTTTGTCATCCCGAGTGTCATAATGTACGTGCCGCGACCCTTTGCTCCCATATAAGGAGAAATAGCGTATTAAATATAATTCGCCGTGTTACGCGGTGCGTGGTGATATTCATCATTTGACAATTTAGTTTTTTTGTTCTTCCTCTTCTTGGCCATCAGGAAAAGATCCGGCAGGCCTAGTAACGAAGAGAAATATTTGAAATATTAATTTTGCGAAATAAATTATACAAAGTGTTTGATTATTATACTCCACAAAATATTACCGATTTTTAAATAATCGCTTTTGGTTCTTACGAATTTATTCCAATCCAACATTTTGGAAAATTATGAAACTACGCAATTGTACTCCGAAAATCCGGTATGTATTAATGATGAAGGATGACACTTTGATGAAAAAATAAAAATAATAAATGCCACTTACATAGCTGGAAGGTTTTCCCAGACTGGATTGGGAAATGCTTATTCTTAAATGAGATTTATGTTTGGATGAGCACCACTTTCGACAGTGCAATGTAGGTTTAATGGGATCCCCTTATCGCTAGCGAACGATCGCCCTTCATCCCCATCTCGAAAATAAGGCGTATCCTTTTGCAAACCAAAATAAAATGTCTTTATTAAAGACAAATTAAAGCAAAAACAATGAAAAAATCACAATGAATCGTTTCTTAAATGCGGAATGACATATCGAAAATTCGAATATATCCACTCTTTAAAATGACGATGTAAGATTGCTGGGCTCGTTATCAGTCAGCTATTAAATGAAAATAAAAATAAAATACTTCATTTGCTCGTTCCCATGAAGTAAGATATAAATCGTAATTGTTACATTCCCATAAAATAAGATAAAAATCACTTTCTGTAATGGCAGACGTGTTTTTTTTAAAATAATATAGTTTCTTATGGAATTAATGAAATAAAAACAAAGATAAAGTATTTGTTAATTATTTTACTTATATAGACGTTGTATTTGTTTACTGTCAGGTAATTAAATTTTGTACAATAAACAATAGCGGGGCAGATGAGCTTCCATGAGGAATTTGGGAAAAGTTTTAAAATATGTTATTATTATTTATTTTAAAAATAAGCGTACCAAAATAAAGTAAGAACTTCTGCGACTAATTTCGAGCTCAAAAAACATCACTAAAAGTAGATGGAAACTAAAAAACCAAAAGCTATATTTTTTAGTAACTACAAAAAAATACCGTCAAAAAGACCCTAATACATGATAAATTTCTTGTCGTCTTTTCGTCAATATTAACTTTCTCAACAAATAATAAATAATCTGAACAATGTCAGACAAAGTAGTTTTTTTTTATACCACAGGATTGCCAATGTACGTAGAGCCACTGTAAAGATTAACCACTTACTTACTGGATATGTATCTTCAGCCTTGCCAGTATTTATTTTATATATTTTCCTCAGAACTTTCAATGCTTCCTCACTTTTTCCTTTCACCATTAGAAATTTAGGCGTCTCATCGGCGAAAAAAAAGGATATTGAAGTTAGTAGCAGCGGAAAAGCGATTATGACAAGATTTAATCTCCAAGGGCTGAAGTAGATTCCAAGAAAATCTATGGGGTATTTAAAGTCTAGCATTCCAATCGTCGGGATGGCGATGGCTGAAATCAAATTAAAAAAAACTAAATTTTAACAATGAAAACTGTTTTATAGTTAGCAATTGATGTAAACAATAATGTTGCCGAACAACTGGTTCCATATCTTGAAGCAAATCTACATATGGGAGGGAAAAGGAACGAGTAGGAACCAAGGCGATGCTCTTGTTAGCCAGGCTGTGTGATGTGATCTGGAGTCACCGGTGGACGTGTGGATACGTATAAAAGTAAACTGTTGAGGGCTTCTTTCTTTGTGCTCTAATCGAGTTGTGTTTAATTGTGAAGTTGAGTAAAAACGAAGGACGTTGCCTGTTATTGAACTCTACGTATAACTGACGATTTATAGAGTCGAAACTATATCTTTGTGATTATAGTGTAATGGCTTGTTACGCGCATTGTTGTTATTCAAAGTATTTTCTATTGTTATCTTGCCCGTGCTAACTTCCTCTCTCTCTCTCTGGAGCTATCTACGCTGTCAGCCCTGTGCGCTCTTAACTACAGTTCTGTGCACTGTGCCTTCTTTCGGTTCATCTTTCCTTCTTTTGGTTCATCCTTTCTTCAGTGCCATCTCTTAGCGAAAGTCATAGTATATTTTCTCACGGTATATTTTCTTACCATCAGTAATCTGCCATCGGTATATTTTTTTGCCATCGGTATATTTTCTTGCCATCTTGATCAGTGACATCAACGCCAAATTTAGTTCTATTACAAAATGATACAGTTTCAGGTAATTTCTTAGCAGTTTTATCAATTTTGAAGTGTTTATGTTTTATACTTAGTATAATTACTTTTTTTATTTGGTTTGCTCTTGTAAACGGTAAGTGTGCATCCATTGTATTGGTACAACAACGTTGAGTAATAAACCATGCTGTCTTTTTTCAGTTTTCAAGTTTTCGGCAGTTCCCTCTTGTTTGCGCGTATTGTTCCAAGCAACAAAGTATTCTAGATCTTAATTTAAAAGTGAAACGAATTCTTGTAAAAAAAATATAGGTTGTTACAGTTCTACCCTTCGTGGTATACGTTTTAAGAAGTTCCATTACGACAAATTCGCTTAGGGGGGTTGATGTATTTCGAGCCTCGTCTTTTCCTAAATACGGAAAGGCACATATTCTGTCTGAACATCAAAAGCCAGCCAAAATTTTATGCCAAATTTATTGGGTATGTTTGGCATATACTGAGTAAATCTACATCTGACTTTCGTTGGAAAGAGTTTCTCGTCCACGGTAATATAATGTTGATAACGAAACGAACGAAAGACGCATGGGCCGCTATATGTACTGTATCGGTCTCATGATTCTCCCGAAAACATATTTCTGTGCCGACAAAACATTGCAGTATCCATCAATTGTTATACCTGCCCCAATGTCATTTAATTACAGAATTTCTTCATAGAAACATCTAGTCATTTTGACTGGTACTGGTATAAATGTCAATAACAACAAATATATTTGTTACGAATATATATTATATAAAGTAACATTAAGTTTATAAAATGTAATCTATGTAATAATAAGTAGTTATAGCTACAAAAGTCATAACATTATTTCGAAAAGCAAATGTTACCTGCAGTAGGAATTTAGGATAGAAATTGCACGATCAGTCAAAATGACTGGTCTGGTAAATCTAGTATTACAGAAGATCGAGAAGTAGTCGTTGATTTGCCTCGTTCAGGTCGACCTTCAGCGGCTATGAACAACGAAACATCGTCAAAATAAAGAGCTGAGGCACGAAAATCGTCGTATGAGTTTTAGAGATTTGGCTCAAGAGGTAAAATATCTTTTTAGTGTATTCATATTCCAACTGATATTTCGGGCATGAAACGCGTCGCCGCACGACTGTTTCCGAACTAAGTCGAATTGTTCTGAAAAGAGCATCGAGCTTCTATGAATCCCACCTTCATGTAAACCATACTAACTGACAACGAGACATAGCTTTAGGAGTAGGCCCAATGACTTGATATACGGCAAGGCGCAGACCAGCAGTTTGCCGCCTACTGGCAGAACAAAAACGGTTGACGACTGGCAGCACCTCGGTTGCAATATAGCCGAAACGTCATTAAGCCTCGATTTTATTTACCTAACCAGTAAATCCTAAATATATTTTATGTTATAAGGTGAAAATATATACTTAACTTACACACCTGCTAATAAGGCTCCTGAAAACATCAACCCTGAGGCCGTATAATATAGCATTCTCTCTCTGTATATCCTTGGCTGAAATTCACCTAGCATTGTGTACGTTACCGAAATGGCCGCAGAAGAACTAAAAAGTATAAATATAACGTTATACATTATTATGCGTCTGAGTTTCTGATTTCTTCCAGTCGATATGAAATTTAGAAATCAAAGAAGACCTTCTTTAAAATCTAATGCATAATGATGTTATAAAATGCTGCCCAGAATATTAACTTAAAAATAAAAATTCACCTGAAAATTACGTAATTTTATTATAGCCTTTCGATTGCCTTATTCTTAGAGTTCCTTGCTCTTGACAGGCACCGCTGGAGCGCGGATTTTCGGCGTTCAACTTTTACTAAATAACGGCTAACTTGTCTATTTTATGTTACATCTGAGTAATTAATACTTTTTTAAAAAGACGAATAATGCAGAATTATATCTTTATACATTAAATCTCTGTCAAATTATTGATTCATTTATTAATAAAATATTGAAACTCTTCTATCCAATAGGTTTTTGTTGGTAATGTTTTATAAAATATAATATTTGCGCACAATATTTGTTATATATTTGAAAATTGATAATATATAAATTTACTTGATTATATTTAAAACCAATCATTTTGATAACACTACATAATTAAATTTAATATGTATTTATAAGATGTTTCTATGTTATTTTCCTGAAACAGACAAAATCTGGTGGAGTTATAAAAGCTACATAAATGTCATTTGATCTGCTTCGAAAAAAAAACATTGTTAAAATGTTATTATTTCTACTTTTTTTTGTCAAGGAAATGTTGTTATAATGTTTTTATTTAAACACTTTTTTGTTAAGTCTTTTAAATTTGTTGGATAATTTTATTGAAAATATAAAGAAAATATTCTCAGGGATTTCTTGTAGTGTTTTCATATACGAGCAAAGGCGTCGTGCTGTTCTCTAATAATTATGAGATAATTATGAAGAGAAATTACGGCCATTTTGGCGACATTATAACTTCTGACATCGTTAATACAATTTTAGGTTTACATAATCAACCCACAAATGTCATGCTTTTATAACAGAGTGCCGCGCACGTTCAACATACAGTTCTGGGCGCTGGGGCTAGATAGTATGACCTAATCAGCGCAAAGGAATACGGTCACGCCGTTGGTCAAAAAAAAAATTATATAAATAGGTAAATAAAATAAAATAAATAAATATCGACTTACAAAGCCCCAGTGAAAAATCTCAGTACGGCAAGCGCCACCATATTAGTTGAAAAGCTAGCGACTACAGCAAATATAAATCCTAGAGTTGTTGATACTACGAGAGTAAAACGTCTTCCTTTGGTATCGGATATGTAGCCCCATGGATAGCACATCACCACTAAACCTAAAGAAACGAAAAAATATTATATTACTGTATAAACATATATAAATTATATGTATATCCCTGGTACAATTGTGCATCTTGACACAGGCCTAAAAGGCCCCGTTAGATGTCCATTGCGCCGTTTGTTATTTCAGCTGTGTCGATCTTAAGCTGTTGTTTTTCAATGTGCTATTTCTTTACTTCAGTGACATGTAATTACATTTTTTGTCAAATAATTAAATAAAGAAACAATAATAATTATTAATGGCTTTAGGCTCAGTTATAAAATCACAGGTGGTTAAATTTAAACCAGAGGTCGGCAATCAAACCCCAAAGGAGAGCTACTTCACGATATTGCTGGTTTCATATAGTCACCAAGGTCAGAGGTGTCATACCTTCCTAATTGTGCTGTTAGGTACTGTGAGGGGTTTAAGGGCGGGGGGGGGGGGGGGAGGGGTTCCCACTGCCGCCCTTTGCGTATATCACCTGGCGTAGTCTCAACACACTGAGGGTGGGTTTGACAAAATGACGAGCCAATCTCGTCGGCTAGGACTACAGAGAAACCAATATGGGACAATGACACGCTGCAGACTAAAGACCACCTCCTATCCGTCCAGCAGTTATCAACCCAAAACAAACACAAGAACCTATAAGAGAGGCGCACACTTTTCGAGAGACGTGTCCTAAACTGGCCCGGACGCGTTAACGAACGAACGAAGGCATGCATGATAAACATACATAACATGACTCTATACCCATCATGTTAGCCGCAGTCAAAAATCCATTCTGTTCGATTGACAAGTTTAGCTCGCAAGCAGCCGCCGGAACCACGAAGCTCATACTCATAAGATCCATCCCCACGGCGAGCATGGACATAGATGAGATCAGGAGAAGTATGATATTGTATTTGCCGAAACCTGGAAAATTATAAACGATATATAGGGACATAATGAAATAAATACTTTGACATAAAATTTTAAAAATATAAATTTTTATAACACGTCAAAAATACAGAAGTATGATTTCCTATTTAAACTATTTTAACCTAGACTTCCACAAAGAGTTTCTTGCTGGAATAGCACTGGTCTGGTGCTTGACAGTACAACCATGAGCGATGTGGACCTGGAGAAGTCCCTCTTGCGAGGAACCTAACCACTCTCTGAATAGATCGCTTAGGTTTACCGAACGGCGTGTTTCGATGAAGTTCTCATCTCATCAAGGGAGTTATGCTTAACCGCACGTTATTAGTTGCAGACCCCACTGCAGGATAGGGCATTTTTGACAGAATAGGTCATAGGGCAAAGTTGACCGTATACATAAATAATCATTGCCTTCTCTATCTTACATATACAGAGGGCTGTGTAAATAATACATTATACTATATTTCGGCTCTTTTACGACAAAACGCTGCAACTTCAAAATTACCATTTGAAAAAAAAAATTTGGTTAATTACTCGTAATCATGTCGCTAGAAATGGTTGGGAAAGAATATGGTTGGATAAATTGTGAATTTGTTTACAAATTGTTACGACAAAACGCTGCAACCCAGGTTGCCACGTTCACACCCCCTGAGACGATTAAGACCTCTCTCTCTCTCTCTCTCTCTCTCTCTCTCTCTCTCTCTCTCTCTCTCTCTCTCTCCGTTTTGTTAATGAAATAGTTGTGGTTTATATATCTATCAATTTTGATATATTTTCAGAATGTCCTCAATCAGGCTTTCTCTTTGACACTAAACACGATATATTTATGTTAGGTTATTGATATTTGGAGGTTTGGACATTTAGACAACTATTTACTTGATATTTTGGCAGTTAAGGTAACCGATGACACTCGGGATGACATAACGGTTCTGACAATACCACATACTTCAAAAGTTATAGTGGCATAAAGAAACGGAAAACATACGTAGATGAACCCTGAACACATTTCACTCCTTTTTTGATGCGCAGTCTTGTAAAAAGTAGGTATAAACTTACCTGTTAAATCCAGCGCCGTTTCCAACGGAACATTTTCACGGTTTTCATTATTTGATTTTGATACACCATTATTACTTTCTTTCTCGACCATTTTAAATCGCATAAAATTATCTACCTATAGTTATCCAACACGTGAATGACACAAAATTTCAATGGAGTGATGAAATCATAATTGCGTGAAAATATTTACGCTTTATCTATTTATCTTAGTTATAGTCTTTGTTTATGCTTATTTTTAATATGATAATTGTGTTTATTATTACATGTGGTATTACGATTAAATTTTAATGTGGCAATTATCTTGACATTGTGATTTTTAAAATTATGTTTCTCAATATTTGTATTGCTCAAAACGGATAATGTTGCCATCTGTTCAATGAATTATTAAACATCTTGGCACTAAATCGACCGGTTTGGATTTCTGTTGACGTGCCGAACGGTGGTTTTCAAAACTTTTTATTTATTAATAGTATTTAGATCATATAATAATACTTTGGTATCCAAGTCTAAGCATGGTTTACAATAATTGATTTAATTTGTCGTAAATGACTCATAATAAATTAAATGATAATTATTATTGTTTAAATTCAAGCGATGTGAGTAATTGTTGCTTGAATTCATGAATATAATATTTCCTTTGAACTCCTTTCCCGAAACTTCGGGAAATGAGTTCATGAGTGAGAATCGTCGAGTGCCCAGCGCCATCTAGCGGTAGTCGAAATATCGCGAATAAACAATATTCGCAACATTATTCGTACCGCTAAATGGCGCAGCGGGCTCAACGCTTTTTATTGAAAAATCAATATTTTATAATTTTCAAAAGATAAAAAATATCTTCTTTTTTAAAAGAAGTTCTTTTTTTTTGGTTTCTTACACTAGTTTTAAATCAAAAGATACTCATTTGCTCGTACAGGGTATACCCACTTCAAGGATACCGGTTAATTGAAACTCACCCTGTATTAATAATAAAAATTACACACTAATGAATTGTTGTTTTTAAAGTTTCATTTTTTTTTTGTTTTAACATATATTTCCTTCTTTTTTGTAATAGCGAATAAAAAACCAACCAAACCATAAAAAAACATATTTTAAACGATAAAAATTCGAGCATAGTGTAATTGTATAGGTTATAAAACGATTTTTATGTAAGTTGATTAATATATTATATTTTTAAATTTCCTCCTGTTTTTTAAAATAAGTATTATTCTCCCTGAAACCCATCGAATTCGACTGCAAGTTTATTTAACGTAATGTTAAAAAAATAAACGGAAATATACTTATTATTTATGTACAAATAATATTTGTTTGGATTAATTCGATTACTTTGCGCTGCCTTGCCCATTTGATCTATGATCAGAAATGTCACCAAGGTCTTGGAGCAAATGGACAGGAACAATCGAAGAGAGACGCGGACGTGACATGACATGTGACAGAAAGTAAACAAAATGTTTCGAGCCAATTCAGCGTATTCAGTTATTTCCAAGTTTAGAAGCATGATTTCCATCTCAGTTGGCTGCCTTGAAGTTGAAGAGGGCTGGATGTTCTGCGCCCCTTTGTTTGGCCGTAAATTAAGTTGTTTTACCTTCCTAGTTGCGAGTATTCTCCATCGAGCCTTACAGTTGTATTTTGGCGTTGGCTGGCTCTTTGCCGCCTTCCAGCAAGGCTTTTTGGGAGGGTTTTAGATTTTTCACATTATGAGCTATTAAAATTGATGGTAAAGGTCCAACAGTTTAATATCACCGGTAGTTTTAAATATTGCCCAAAATGACACAACTTTTTGACACAATGTCAATGCAGTTTAGCAATCGTCAGTTAGAGGGCTACCTGTTTACAGTACAAAAAGATCCAGCAGATGGCGGGGTGTAAACATTTAGCTGGGGTGTCTAAAAAAAATTTTCGGTCCATAGACGTGTCATCAAAATATAAATTTAAAAAGCCATTGAAATCAAAAAAATATTTTTTTTGCGCTATCCACTGGATCTCCGCGCGGTCGCACAAAAAGTTCGCGCGAAGATCCAGTATATGGCGATAATTTAGAATCTTAATGAATTTTTTGAATTTTGTTTTTTGATGACCGAGTTGACAACATCTCCAGACTCGGTCTGTAGATGATGAAATCTACAGACCAAGAGCATTTTTTAGACACTTTAACCAAATTTTTTACACTTAGCCGTTTTCTTAATATGGCCGTTGCAGGAAAAAACACGTTTCAAATTAATATAATAATTTAGATTAAAACTGCAATAACTACACCACTTTTTGAGGAGAGGGGGGGGGGGCATACTGGTTATAACACTATAGGCTAATCTCTCTCCTTAGTATGGTCAGTAAATTTCTTGCGCCATCTACTTAAATTCCGATAACGAAATATTGGCTAACAACCCATATGGTTACCGAAAGGGCATGGGGACTGGGAATGCCTTATTCGAACTTTTTTTTTTTTTTTTTAATTTGTTGAGTGGGGCATTTCTAAGGTCTTTATGAGCCTTGTAACACTGCGACCATTGCTGATCTATTGCGTTCGCCAACTACTATAGTTCTGCGCTAAGCCTCGTGTCATTTTAGAACCGCAGCAGGCTTTCGGCGCCAGATTGTTTTACCTCCTCAGGTTGGAGGTAATGACCACCCAAGTGGGTGTATCTTTTAGGCATCAACGGGCTACACTCGCACATGAGGTGCAGGAGAGTTTCCTCTGCCCTTTGGCAGAACCTGCACATTTTTGTGTCTCGGAGCTTGAGGTTGAACATGTGTTTGTTCAGGCCACAATGCCCCGTGAGCGCCCTCGCCAGTATGCCTAGATTGTTCCTATTTAGCGATAAGGCCTCACGGGTCGTCTTACGGTCGTAAGCCTTAATTAGCGCTTTGGAATGATTCAACCCTGGCGTGCTGTTCCAGTGGTTGACGTATTATTCTAAACTTATTTGTTTGATCATTAGGTTTGCAAGGGTTTTTGGTACGCCACAGCAAGGTTCAGGGCCGTATAGCGGTCCTTTTGCTCCCGTCTTAGCAAGTTCGTCGGCGTTTTCATTTCCCTCGATTCCCGCATGGCCGGGAACCCATCTTAGAATTACCCTTTTCCTTTTGCCCAGGGAATTCAGTAATGATACCCAGTTTTGCACTAGCTTTTAATTAATGGTATTCGAGGCTAGTGCCATAAGAGCTGCCTTACTATTCGAGTGGATATAGATACGGTGGTTGGCGTAGTTCTTATGGAGGTTGATAAAAAAATACTTTACCATAAACGTCGGATTTTCAGGGAGAATTTACTATATTCATATGATTATTTTTTATAAACAAGTTTACCTTTTCTTGCAAAAATAAGAAAATTTACTTATTTCATAGTCGCAACTACTATGGCAATGTTGTTTTCTGTTCTGATTGACGTCATCAGTAGGTACAGCTTTCTTAAAAACTGTTTGCTGGCGCGATTTTAATTTGCCCCTGGGATTAAATGGATTGCTAACAGCTCTTTCAATATTTGATAAGTTCTATTTATATGGACCTGCTACATCTAAATTCATGTTATTGGGTATGTTATATATTTATATATATGTTATAAATTGGGCATGTTATATATTTAGACCTGCTACATCTAAATTCATGTTATTGGGTTAGAATGCAATGTGTAGTTTCCCCGTATAATTGAGTAGTCTAGTAGTATAATTGAGTGCTTTATTCTTTTTAAGTGTTTCAGTTTATATTAAAATTAGTTAGAACTATTGCTATTTCCTATTATTGTTAGAATTATAATTTAACTATTCCTACTACTACTTTTTATTGTCTTTTGAAGTGTGTTTCGGTTGCTTAAAATTCTAAGGTTATAGTTGTTTCCTATTTTATTTTACCGTGTTTCAAAGCATTATTATTTTGTATAAGTTCGTTTTCCTAAAACATATCTGTACCAGAGGTCAGTAATTCGCTATGTTGTTGTCCAAATTAAAGTAAGATTAAATGAACAGAATTCAGTGTATAAATATGTCAACCTAGAAATAGCTAAGGTTATAACTAATTCAGGGCGATTATTAGCCTAGGCCAGCCTGCATATTCACTACATCCAGTAATAAACAAAAGTCAATATCAGTCATTATCCTATGTCAGCCTACAATGATACTATATTTCGATAAACTGAGTCAAAGTCGGTCATTGTCCTAGGTATCATAATATGGATATTCGTTTCCAAATGTCCAAAATTCTCACCTAAATACAACTAGTCATTTGTCCAAGCATTTCCCATAGATGATCATTAAACCCGTCACAAATAAAACACTTTCACAGGCTGTGCTCCAACACATAAACACAAAATGATCAAATCTCACTTTTTCCAACTGATATTTTTTGAGCCAACCAATCTCCCCAACTACAAAAATGGTAAATACCATTATACAAAAAAAACTTAACTTAGATTTTATTTCTGAAAATTTACTATAATTTTCCACAATTCTAACCTCTTCAAGCGAATAACTTCACGCAAATGACACATAACACGTTAATAGTACAGTTTGGTCCAGCGAAAGGAATTCTAAGTGTACCCTACAACACCACGACAATGGAAAAAAAACTATTAACAAAACCTTGACTTCTGAGCGACTTTCGCGCGGTCTTTTCGGTTTTGGATCACCCTTGGCACGATATTCGGTTGTTTTTGTATGACAAGCATAGATACAAGTCTCCTCTCCCGTTATAATGCGTTTAATGACCGATTGATAGTCAGAAATCATCCCCGGAGAGATATTAAAATGATTTTCTTTTTCAAAGAAATTTAGTATTTTTTGGGACGAATCGAAATTTGACGCATTTTTAAAATGGTGTTAACTGATCCATCTACAATGCCAACCGCATCAGCAAGGTTCCTAGGTTAGAATATCTTTGGATATGCCTCATCTATCTATCTATGAATACCTCATCTATCTATATGGATAAAAAATATATATTACAAATATTTCACAAATAAACCGTAATAAAAATATATATAAATAGAATAGTTCACTTCTGTAACGACACTTTTATTCTTTTTAATACATTTACTTGTTTAGTTTTTCTACACTAAATTTTGGTTTTCATAGCCAAAAGACTTTATTATTTGTAATTTATAATTTTAGCTCGTAGCAAGCGTAACACTTGGCGTAGCGTCGTAGAAATAATCGTATGAATTGTAACAGGCGTTTAGCAAGCGTAGTACGCAAATCTTTACATTCTTTCATTTAGAATTTGAATTAGATAACATACTAAATAATCTATTACAAAAATTTTGCTTTAACTCGATCGGACAGATAAAGCTTATTACTTCAGTATTCTTTTACAACACATTTAGTCTCGTACTAAGACTTCTGAGGGATCGATCAGTGGCGTCACTTATTACTCTCTCACTTTCACGCTTGCTTTATCTCTCTATCTCTATCTTTTTTATTTCAAACTTCGTTAAGTCAATCTTCGCACATGAATCTACCGAATAAATTGTCATATGGACATAGCTGTATTCCTATATTTCCAGCGTTTAAGGATACTAGACCGTTACATTACATTACATTCATCATAAAAATAACCGTACCTATATTTACAATAAAAAAAACGTGTCATGACGTCCACCGATGTTTTTTTCGCTTGCTTCCGATTTCTTAAATTAAAAGAATCTCGAGATTCCTCCGATTTCATGCGTTTCAGAGCAATTAATTCCATCCGCTTGTTTTCAGAATCATAAATTAGATTAAAATATATATATTTTTTTTTTTTTGAGAGTGAAAATTTATTAGCGTCATCTGGCGGCCGACTCGTATATTAGTTCAGACCGCCGCCGTCAGGTGGTTTCTGCACTGACCGACCGGGGGCGCGCTTGTTCAGTATTTAGTGTAGAATCATTGATTTTATATTACACTATAAAATCAAAGGTAGAATTAAATTAACAAATAATATTTTAATAAAACGAAATTGATTGGGCGCTTCACATATTCATTTATTTTATTAACCAATTATGAGTAAAATCATTTAATATTTATTATTAGATGGGTGAAAATGGTGGTTCACACGTCGTTCGGTGGTCTGGTCGTGTGTACAAGGGTGGAAATCCGCTGAAAATCAAGGGTGGAATCCTCGTCATCAAACGAAGCCTTTCCGCGCCCTTTTCTAGGCCGTCTCAGGGTTGCTTCTTATGCGAGATTCATAACCCCACATCCGCTCCGATCTAGCTAGCTAGCCAGGTAATCAATCAATAAGGGCATATTCTTGCAAAATTTAAAATGCATTTTTTTCTACAGCCTATGTAAATCAAATAGACTTTGCGTGGGATCAGAAGGCATCCCTAACCTTGCTTTACGACGAGCTATATTTTAGCCAATATCCTTAAGATTTAAGCTGTCAGCTGGCGCCTTAATCGTATTTCGCTTTAAATATTCTGTTATTAACTCTCTGACGACGTGTTGCTAGAGATCTGTCCCAATTTTAAATAAATATTAAACCATAAAAAAGTGACTGTCACAATGGGCTCGATTGCGTTTCTTCGAGAACTAAAATCGGAAATTAGTTCGTTTGAACGAGATACGGCAATATGCTAGAGCGGAATGTGAAATGAAGGGTTGTCACTTTTTCGCATTAAAACTACCCACCAAACCTAAAGCATCTGAATCGAAGACCGCACTAGGTATGTTCAAATTTATTCAGACGAGTATAAGTTTGAGAGGTAGTTTTTATCGTCGATCGTTTGTTTCATATTCCGCTCTAACGTATTGATCTATCTCGTTCGCTTGAACTAATTTCAGTTTTAGTTAAAAAAGAAACGCTATCGGGCCCAATATGCATATTTCTTATAAAGGTTTAGCAGTCTGAATTGGCATTATGATGACTATATTAGGAGATGCTATATTTACTAATAGTTTTGAAAACAGAGTTACTGTGATGAAATGTATTATTTAAACGCAAAGTTCCAACTTTAAAGTTTATTTCAATTCGAAAGACCCTCAAGGGGACTTACAATACCTTATTTATAATTCTAATATCTTAAAGATATATCGGGCTAACTATGTACTAATTGTAACAATGCTCTAAAAACCTTTAAAATTCAGCAATCTGATATTATTCATAATATAGCGTAATTAAAAAAATATACACAATATACATAAAAACTAAATTAAATGTTTATAAAAAGTTTTAAGTATAATAAATCAAAACAGAATCGGAAAAAACTACATTGAAAATAAAATCTCAAGAAATTAAAAAATCGTCCATTGTTACATTGTGTAAATAATAAAATAAAAAACAAAATTTGTGCAGGAAATAAAAATATCTAAAATAGAATTACCAAATCCACAACACGCTAATCGATACGACAATGATACGACAAAAAACACATTAAAAATATAAATGTTAATAAACTGTACAAAATCAACCATTACGTGTCGAAATATTAATAAGAGAATTAAAAAATATCCAAAATAGAAATACGAAATCCACAAGCTTTTAAAAAATATGTAGAATAGAAAGAAAACCTATAATCAAAGAGTAAAAATAATCTAATATTCGTAAACCATATTACAAAATCAGTAAATAAATTATTTAAAAATGAAATGTTTAAAATAGGGTTAAAATTAAAATGTCAAAAACGAAAGTACTTCAAGTAGTCAAGATTAGTAGAGAAACTTTAGTGATGATGGGTACTTACCTACATACGAGTATTTTGTTTTAATAGTTATTTTTTTTACTTAATAACTATATATATCTTAAATATGACAACGTGCTCTTATGTTATAAAATAGTTTCTAATCAACCCCATGATGTAATAAAATAGTCATTCCACAAATTCGTTCTTTTTCTAACAATAGCATATTTTCGTCGGGCCTCTTATCATTCCCAAAATTTTATGGATTTCAGTTTTTCTTTAGATATAGTTGAAGCAACGATAAAATAAAATATGCTATGTATGATCATAAATATCGTAGTCTATATTTATTTGTCAAAAACTATATTTTGTATTAGTGTGTATGTTGTGCATGTCTAAGTTTGCAATGAAAGAAAAACGCGTATCAAACATGCATAATTAAAAAGTTATAAAAAAGAACGGAGTAAAATGTTTCCTGATTTTTGATTAGATCTACAATTATTATCTATGTCTATATTAAGAGAAAGTAGATTAGGAAAGGTAAACATTTGCATATATATATATATATATATATATATATATATATATATATATATATATATATATATATATATATATATATATATATATATATATATATATATATATATATATATATATATATATATATATATATATATATTTTTTTTTTTTCAGCTTGTGCTTCTGCTTACTCTAAGAAAAGGAAAAGACATTAGAAATGAATAAAAAAAACTGAAAATACATTGACTTTTTGTTTTAGCATTGCTCGTAGTTTGAAATATTGGTATAGTTGTTGTTGGAACTGATATCAAATATATTGTTAGAAGATTGCAGCAGCTGGACGACAATGATAGTGTAGGAAATGATTGCTGTGAAGAATCCGGAGAATAGAGAGTAGTTCATCGTAAAGAGCTGGTAGGGTGTTATGTAAACCTCACCAGATTCGCAAAGCCTGATGAAGTCTTCGATGGAGCTGTACTGTCTTGGATCTAAAATGATTAAGAATGGGATAATGGGAAGATTAGGAATAAAGAAATGTCTATAATTGAACTCTATTTAATAATAGTAACACTGATATCAAGAAATCGTGAGCTCTTCGGTAAATTTAAAGATAATTTCAAATTCAGGAGAATATAAAGCAAAAACAAATGTTTATAGGAATGTGAACGAGTTGGTACAATCTTAGTTAATTAGGCGAGCATTCGAGATAATGTTATTTCTGTTTATTTATTTATTAAACATATTCGTTTAACATTATCATAAAACTTGTAGGAGAAACAAATTAAACGTACGGCCATTTGCTCATCGCATACCTAACTGAGCAAAAACGCGCGTATCTATGTATGATATATATCTATCTATGTATTAAGTGTAATTATAATAACAGATAAACATTCATAATAAACTTGTACAATACTTACACACAGACACTGTATTATTCAGTCATACACTCATTTAATAGCTGAATGAAAAATTACGATTGAAAGATAAGATAATGAAGATCTTTACATTAAACAAGGGCAAACAAATACACATTATTGAAGATGATACCAAATTTTATAGGGTTAATTTGGCACAGTTTGCTCGAGCAAACTATAATCAACTTTGCAAAATAAAATACTTAAATAATTTCAAATTTTCCAACGGTATTCGTTTAAAAACCGGCATTGGGCTTAGTAATTGAAAAACCGTTAATACAGATTGATGGGCATAAACAATATATCCAGAGCTACTATGGCAGTAACTATAAGATCGAGTTCAATTTAATAAAAAAAAAACCTTTTATAAATTGCCTAATATACACAAAATTTAATTTATGCATAAGGATATAATGACGTCGCGTACGAGCACGAAAACGCGAATTTGGGTCAATAAGCTCGTGATGAACACAATATTACAAGTACATATTAAAACAGGAGCTATACATACCGAGTTTCTTATATTCCAGTAACTTATTCAACGTTGCTTTCGTGGATTTCAATTCTGATGTCACCTCAGATGATGCCAAAATTATGTGACTGAGAAATAAGAATATTTGCAAGATCCAAACAAATAAAGCGGCAGATTGATATTTTCCTAAGATTATTGCGTCTATTCCGACTCCTAGACTTATTACAAGACTCACAAAGACGTGTATGAAGAAAAAGAGCAGCTAAAAAAATACATCGATAAATAATGAATAAATATTAATTACTTTAAGAGTAGACCGTCCGAAATATGTTGTGATCTTACATGACAGGAGTAAATCTTGTTAACAATCAAAATTTCATCACTTAGCTTATCGTAGACTCGCATAAGCTTTGGAATATCGTTGACGACAATTTTTGAAATATCTAAATACTTCATTCTGTCGTTCTTAGTGAATGAAATAATGCCTAGACCGGGTGAGCTATGCGGTAGTTTAATCCACGTAGTTCTTTCGTCCAAAATTTTGATCATTTGTGTTAGGGAATCGTTGACGAACGCTGCTCTCAGGGTGATATTGGCGATATCGATAACGAATTGGAGGTTCAAGCAGTGTTCCACCCAGATAAGTATGTAAAAGGGCACAATTAGCAAGATGATTTCATAGCCGAACCAAGAAAGGTCGAATCCAACGCTGCACATAGTACCGGCAGCTGCAATGATGGTCCAATAAATAGTTTTTTTGCGCAATGCGGTGTACAGACTCTGAGTTTCAAGAGGCAGCAGAGAATCTATATATTCGATGTTGTTCAACAACTTCGCATGCAGTTTACTGTAAATTAATGTTTGAACTATAGAACTCAAAACGATCGCCAAACTAATCGATATTAAAAAAACTTCCGAGCACATGGATGAAAAGATCACATTCGTCTGCATGTAAAATGGTTGATAAAAAATGAATAACGCCATGAAAATTATAGCAAAAATCTTCAAAAGTCCAAATTTTTGTTTTTTCAATAATTCGGAAGCTTGCGTCTTAGTAATAATCGCTCTGGGAGAGCCAATGTAATAAAGCATTGTATTGATAGGTAAAAAAGCATAAAATGAAGTTAGCAATTCTATATCTGGTATGAAATATTCAATTTTATCTTTTTTAATATCATCATTAGCGTCTGTTTTCGGACTTATTATTATTATTTTCGTTTTTATTGCTTGCTTAGCCATTTGGACCGATACTGATAACTCGCACTACTAGAAGCAATTCTCGAAATGAAATGTCATTTTTTAGAGTATGTTATTATTATCCAAAGTATTGTATTGATTAGCATGTGTAATACGCATGAAAGGTTTTTTATATATACCTAATTGAAAATTATTAATGGAAGTGGTAATGACCAATACTTCAAAAATATATTAAAACTGAAAAATTTCGGTAATAGCGTTAAAATGTATAGAAAACAAAAACCGAAACATAATTACAATGCTCCAGAAACGTAAAACACGTTAAAACAATCCATTACCAAAATAGTAATAGCGAAATAGCAGCTAATTGACATGAATGATAAGACCTACAGAAATAAGTGTGGAAGAAATTAATGAAGAAGAAGCAATAGAGATACAATAAGACAGACGTTTTGGCAATAGCATATATTGCGTAAACGAAACTGTTTGCCCCATTATCATTATTCGAGTAGCAACAGTCGAAATTCGTCTCGCTCCTATTCTGAGCAGGATATAGCAATGCGAAATATCAAAGAAACCGGATCATCCAAGTTTTACACCAAACTTAAATCAGACCTTGACATAGTATCGTTAGGAAGATTTTCCGTGTGCAAAACCAGACCAGCGATCTGTTTTTTATAATAAAAAATAGGGCCAGTTGTGTAATACAATAAGACGCAAACATTGTCTACGAAATGGAGTATTATCCTTGCACTTTATTTGTTTATTCAATAATACAATTATATATGGACAATATGACAGGTAATTCCATTATTTGTGCTTTAACCAATAAGAACATCTTGAGGTGTCAACTACAACGGGCGAGCCCGTCACCACAGGAAGTTATAACGATTAGTCGTTCTGTCGACCTGCAGTGAGCGTAGAAGACTTTGGACAAAACAATCCGACGTCTAGCTACGCCACAACCCGTTAGAGACCAACGCCTTACCGCGAGGAGCCAGTTATGTTAACTGGCGGGCGGCACTCGCGCCCTAACTACCAATTGTGACCAGATTTCTCCGGTCTCTCGATTGGTTCCGAGTTCGAGGTCGCTTGCGCGGTCCTCTCCCTTACGAAGCGGTGAAACGGTGAATACCGAATCTATCGCGGACCGTGGCGTCCTTTGCCCGCTTCACACCCGGGATCGGATGGCCAATGGTCATTTCAAGAGCAGTCGCCGTAAGGTACGCAACCACCCCCGCTCTATAGGAAACAATACAGCTTCCAGACTCCCCCGACTGTTAGTCGGAGTGCACAATCGATTGGCTTGCGCCAATCGAACAATTAGGAATATGAACAATTAGGGATTATAATTATTTAAAGAATAATTATACATTGAAAAAATCGGTTTGGTCACCCCAAGATTTTTCGGCAAGTAGCTCCCCCTGCCTCCGCGCAAACCCACCCCCTTTGCCTACCCCCGCGCCCGCTGGTTGACCGATTTCAACCACAGTCTTTTCAACTCTGGCCATGACCAAATTATGCCTGAATGCCAAAATTCAGCTCAATCGGATGAAGCGTTTGGGCGCTATGGCGGAGGAGTCACAGACACACATACACACAGAAGTGCGTTCTCAATACTTTCTCTCTGCCGAGAAAGTAATATTTATGATATTGTATTTTTCTTTCTGCTCGATGATTAGCCAGGCTCCATGCCAGAACATGTAAAAAGACATGTTTTTTTCATTTTGTATATGGCTCTAATCAGCGCATCCATACGACGAGTAAAACTTAATTGCGAAAGATTTCTTCAAGTCCGGTAATTCGTTTGAAAGTTAAAGTTTAGATGTTGTAGCTTAAAATATTTCGATTATCTGTTTGTCATGTTAATTTGGATAGACAATAAAAACCGTACGGATGAAAGTGTGTTTTCTTAGTCGTTCGCTTGTATGGCAGCATCACGACCCATTTTAGGTACAGAGCCCTTAAGAGCGGTATCGGTTCATTCCATCCATGAGTAATACAGATTGGCGAAATAATTCTGGAAGTTAGAGATAGCGTTCTTGAGATATCGATGACACTTACAGGTAGACAGACGGACAGACGGAATTGTTCGCTTATCTAGTTTTAAAAATTCAAAAATGTGGTTAAATTTGATTTTGAACAAAATCATTTTTTAAATTCATTTAGGTAAATGGAAGACGCTTCGCGCCAGCCTTGTGCGCGGGACGAGCTGGCGCTGACTTAAAAAACAGGAGAAAGAAGCAAATTCATCTTCTGCATGGGCTTCGAAAACTCTGGTCCTCGTACTAACTTCAAGTCGTGTTTCATTCTTTTTCAAAATCAGTTACGTATTTATTTATCTGTCGTTGCGTATTGCTCGGATAGATTTCTGTGCGTGTTATCATATAAAAAGCTCAAAATTACCCTTACATTCGAAAACGAGTTTCGGTTCCGGTGTTATCCATTACAGTTTTGCTGTCTGGCGCTATAGTTAAGGCAAATGTTTACTGTCAAGAACTGCAAACGTTAATGGCGAAGCTCGTGATTAAACAATCGAGTCTTGTCAATCGCTCTTTGCCACTGCTTTTGCTCAACAACGCAAGAACACACTCTCTTCACAGCAAACAGTCGTGAAATTGCAGGATATGCGACTGGAAACTGTTCGTCAGCCACATCACTTGCTCCATTAGACTGTCACTTTCTTCGGCTTTTGGAAAACTTTTTATAGGGGTAAAAGTAAACTCCAAAGAAACAATGAAAATGCCTTCGAAGCACTCATTGATTTCTGTCCACAGAGCTTTGCAGCGGAGGCATTAACCATGCATATATACATGATAGTGGTTAATATTGTGTGAGCGTATGACGGAATAATACAAAGTGTGTGTCAGCAGTATACAATTATGAATGTTTACAACTATTTTTATACAAGTGCCTAACAAAAAGGAATGTCATATGCTCAGGGTTAATCTATGCATGTTTTCCGTTCTTTTTTATTCCCATTTTATTCTAAACGCCTGAAACGATTTAAAAGTGTGAGGAATTGTTAGAATCGTTATATCATCCCGAGTGTCATAGGGTGCCTAAACTCTCCAAATGTCAAAAAAATACATGTCTTAATGTACAAATGTCATTAAATTAACATAATTATATCGTGTTTACTGTGAAATGAAAGGTTTGGTTATGTACATTCCGGAAATATACATCTATCTTTACGGATAAATACATAAATCAGAAATATTTCATGAAAAAACGTAATAAAAAGTATTATAAATACAAAAGTGATTTTCTCTAACGGCAGTCGTGTTTTTTAGTCTTTTTAATGGATTTACTTGTGATATAACAGCTAGTAATACCAGTCAGGTAGCAAAGAGGCAATATTGTAGGTACCATATCATCATCTGATATGCGATGAGCTAACTGCTATGGTTTTATTTGTTTCTCCTTCACGATTTATAAACGTTTACCGAATACCCATTCCCTTATACGCTTAATCTTATTGTTGGTAATAAATAAATAAATAAATTTTGATTAAACACATAGGTATATATTTTTCATACAAAACTTTTGGTATTATTTTTTTTTAGAAATCACATTTTTCACTGCAATAAATTGTAAGTTTAACATTAGAGGCTCAAATGTAAATAATAGCAAAATAGAAAGCACCGCAGACCACATTTTTTTGAAATCAACGCCACCTAACTAGACCTAGGCCCGTACTAAGGCAAGCGTACCAAGTAGACAGTGGTTTGTGCATACTTTAGAACACTTAATTTGAAAAATATGCTAGGTATCAAATAATATTAAAAATTAACTAATAATAATAAACATTTTAGTTTGAGTGTAGTGTGATGTAACTGAGTGTAGTGTAGTGTGATGTAACTGTAGCTGTAGCGTGCTGGAAAAATAACATTCAATAAATGGTGAAATAATCAAATAAATAATAAATACAAACGGAGCTGCCATGGAATTCACCGACCGGAGTCGGGCCCATCATTTATTACTATTTTTTACACTTCTGGGGGGTGAGCAGTGGATTCCGGACTTACGAACCGGCTGTGGTAGGTTTAGGACAGCTGTCTTGCCACATGTGAGCGTTCACCTTGCCACCCATTCACTCCCCCTTCGAATAATAATAATATAATGTCGTAATAAATACAAAAAAATATAAATAATAAAAATATTGAATCGAAATAAATGAAAAAATGATATCGCAATAAATAGTTAATGAATCAAATTTAAATAGTCCGAGGATACAATTGTATATAAAATGGCCATGTTACAAGTTAAAATATATATTTCAATATAATTCAATTAAGAAAAGAACAAAAAGACAAGAACAGCGATTTAACAAAATAATAATAATAGTAATTCAATTTATTTAAATTAAATTACATAAGAATGTCAAATATTTGGTGGCTAATATCCCGACCTTTATTCAGAAGGTCTGGAAAGGATATTATATTTCCTTTCCAGAATCTCTTGCTCATACGTAACTACCTAATGTGACTAAATACACACCTATTTTTTTTACTCGTATTCGTGTGTCGATTACGCTTTGCATTATATATGTTACAGGTAATGCTAGTTGTTTGAGTAAACCTAGGTTTACCCGGGTATACCTAGAATTACCCAAGGATGTTGGGTAATGTCCGATTAATGATGGAAATAAATTATAATTCGGAATCTACCCATACTCACGTAGGTCTACCCAATACTGGCTGGGTAATGTTAGGTGTCAATTTCAAACACGTCTTCTTCTTCTTCTTTTTTGATTTGATGGCTCCACCCAAAGAGGGTGATTTCTGCCAAGTGTGCCGTTGAAATAGGAGGAAACTTACATTTATGTTAGTGGACGTCACTAAAACAAGTAAGACATCACTCCGTCGGGAACACAAAATCGAATAATAATTTAAGATAATATAGTGAAATACATATATACTTTTAACACAAAAACCCTATGGAGGAACATTAATTAATTATTATTAAAGGGACATACTGTTGAGTTTAATAAATTTGCATATGATTTTGTAGACATTGGGGGAGTTGAGAGATAATAAAAAGTCTATACTAATAGGGAGCTGAATTTTGAGATTTAAGAGGTCCCAAAAAACACGTCGCTCCTGCCCGCGTTCCCCGCGCTCCGCGAGATTTTCGGAACGTGCTTATGGCAGTCATAGAAAATACTGATGATCTTTATAGGCTAGGAAACGAACGTGGAACTATCGAGGAAATGTTTTCAAAAAACCAGTTTTCTGTGTGTCAGGATAAACTGATTGACACTGAAAATATATCACCAGACAAAAAAAGCTTACGACAACTTGCAAATGAACAGTCGCTTTAAAGGTGTAACTGCAGAACAAAATGTGCTACAAAGAAGTGTGCATGCAATGCTGCGGGAAAATTCTGCAATTCAAAGTGTCACAGCAGTTTGTCTTGCTTAAATAAGTAAGGTCTATTTTAATAACATCATTAGTAATTTATGAAAGTCTTATTTTTGACATGCCTTTTGTGAACTATGTATTGTTATAAAAAAAATCAATGTTCCTTACATACTTACATAACTATACGAATTATCTCTGTCAAAAGTACTTTAGGTACGTGTGGTATGATTAGGAAAGCTATTATATTTTTCTTTTATATGTTTTTTGAATAAATAAAAGCTATCAGCGCACTTTTTTTATTTCGCTAATTATTCTAACATTACCCAGCCAGCCTTGGGTAAACCTAGGTGTGTGTGGGTAAAGCCCGAATTAAAAAGTATTTCCATTATTATTCGGGCATTATCCAAAATCCTTGGGTAATTCTAAATATACCTGGGTAAACCTAGGTTTACTCAAACAACTAGCATTACCCGTAACATATACACGGTTTCGGCAATAAAATCCAAGGCTCCTTATTATCATCTCTTGTTATTCTGCAAGGAAAATATCGCATTGAAAACAACGCGCATTGAAAACAGCTGAATGGTGCAACACAAGATTTCCCCGCACCTATGCCTTATCTCCAGCTGCTCCAACGAGCAACCTTCATGGAAATCAACGGAACCAGGTTGTATCAACTCGGTGACAACTGATGACGTCACTCCGCGAATGCATTGTCCGGATTCGCTTATAAGAGCCCACTTGCTTTAGTACGGTTTGCTTTTGATCTCGAGTGTTCTTCGAAAGGAAATCGATAATGAGTTCTTCGAGAGTTTTCAAAATTTTCTTTTCTCTTGCTTGTGTTTCTATAGTCAGTGCGAAGGTTAGTAATTTCGTTTACTTTTGAATCCGATGTTTGTCCGCCTCTAGTAAATTTACAGTTCTGGAAACAATTACACTAGCCAACAACTACAATTAATTTTTTTTTCCTGCATCTGATTTGTAAGAGAGGTGATTTACCCAATTTCTGTGTGATGGAATTTTCTGTTACCGCTTTCAATAGCTATATCGTATCGAATAGAATGTGTCGCGTTTTTGATACAACATGTTTAATGATTCCATGAATATAGTTAAATATTAGATCAAATCGAGTTTATCTACTATACTTCTAGATTCTAGAGATTTAACTGACTGACATCTTACTGTATTATATGACTTTATTATATTATACCATACCATTATATTATATCATATTGCGTATTATAAACATTAATATCAAATTATTCATATTTTCATTTGCTTTATACGGGATGAGTTTTTAATTAGTGACAACTTATAGTGTGTGGATCAGTACGACGAACTAAGCAAATTTTAATTTAAAAAAAATAAGAAAACTAAAAAATATGTATACCTATATATTTTTTAATTTGAGTTTTGATTTTGTTAAAAAATAGTATCAAAAGCTATGAGCACGATGCACTATCTAGTAATAGGTAAAATATCGCTAATATTGCTTATTAGCGATATTTTACCTACCGCTAGATGTCGCAGCGCGTTGAACCCTACTCAAACTTGTCTTCAATAGATAAAATTTACAAATTTAACAAAAAAATTAGGAGTTGCTTATCTCTTCGTACTGATTCACCCACTACAAGGATATCACTAATCAAAAACTCACCCTGTATACCCAGCCTATTTTTCCAATTTCCTTTTTTATTAATGTGTGCTCACATTATTTCTATAAAAGTCGTACATGCAAGCTTTGTAAACTTTTCAAAATAGTTTAATTGTGTGTAAATAGATTTTGCAAGTATTATATTATGCAATTACTATTTATATGTTTACTATAAGATTAAATAAGTAAATAATAAATAAATTGAATTCACTTGACACTTCCTAGATACCCAGCAGAATCAAAAACAGTACTGGCGAACGTTGACAGAATTAAAATAGTCAAAAAAGACATATTCGGAATTTTAGAACTTAATATTATTCTCTCAATGTAAAAAACAACATTCTATAACCCCATGTAAAAAACAACCTGATATAACCCCATGTTGTTGTATGTAGATCTCCAACAGATCACTTACAATGGAAACATAGTTATGTATCATTTTTTCGGTTGCCCAAAACACCCTTCACAATAAAAGAGCACCAAGCAGCCTACTCGATATTTGTGAGTTTTGTATCAAATGATGAATCTTACAACAATTGTCTTATTTGTGGTCAAATATACCTTCTTTCAGCTTTGCTTCAACCAATTTGGGAAACTTTTCTGTGAAGTGATTGAAGGCCTGGCCTCCTTTATCTAGACTAATCTAGAGCTTTCACAAAGTTCTTCATGATACCCAAATTGATATAAAGTGGAGGCAAAATTATTTTATCAGGCTTAACCAATAGTGTTTGCCACATTTTTCTATCCTATAACATATGCTTTCCTTAAAGGTCATTCCGTGACTGTATAGTAACTCCTGGTGTCAACAATCTTACGTGCTAGAAAATTTTCAAAGCTAGATTCAGACACAACACAACACAACACAACACAACACAACACAATACGTACTAATTGATGTACCACATCCGAGATGCATCATGGTTTTTGACTAGTGTAATTGCGTCAAATATATTTTTTTAAATTTCTTCTTTGATTAAAACTATTTTGAAATTGGTACATGTTAGAGATTTATTATTATTAAATTACATCCTTTATCAACTGGAATTCACACATTGTTATATGTGAACATTCTTGATGTCTCATTGTTGATGCAGCTCATTGAAGTAGCAACAGTTTAAAAATGCATGGAATATCGAATTTTGCAGAACATTCATGTTTATTTTTTTACCCAGTTCAGTATTTATGTGCAGTTCTATACATTTCGAGTGTCGCGTCAGTTCTTGTTTGTATCAGTGGTTCAAATTATAATCAAATACTTCTATTTCCGTTTCTTCAATTAAAAATCATATCGGGCAGTAAATGCTTAATGGTTGTTATTAATGATTGCCCATTAAACCCTTGTCTTTTTATTGTTTGCCAGAATTAGAACTTTTAACGTCTGAAAGGTATCTGAGTAAGTATTTTATAACATGAATACATTCGTATCTCCAAAATCCTGTAATCACTTAGCTATTTTCGGTTAGATATAAGAAACGCATCAACGGTTTCTACTTTTCAAGTGCCTCTGGAAAACCATTTTATGTCCCTAAATTCCTAGTACTCCTACGTCTCACTCATTCCATCCTCTCCTAACCTCCGCTACTTACCAATATTCTCCAAACCATAATTAAAATTGTAAAATAATGGCATTTTTTTATTTTAATATTTTTTGTTGTAATTGTAATAATGTATAAGTTTCTTTTATTTATTTTACTCTACTGGGACCTAAATTCTTACACTTGCACGAAGGTTGGCTGTAAGAGATTGTACTTTAGGCAATTGACCCGCCTGTTGTATGTTTTTTTAAATGTGCAATAAAGAATTTCTATCTATCTATGTCATCCCAAAAATGATTACATCTAAGTTGATAAAAGTGTCCTTTCTGGGATGATCCTTTTATATTGCATGTATTTTATTGTTAACATTGCCATTACGTCAATTATAATCAAATTAAATGGTATCTTAATAGTCGTTTCATTTAATCGATCACTACTTTAATGCTTTACCCACGCATATAAGGATAGCACCTAGTTTGTTTTGCTTCATACACAGGCTCAAAGAACACTTGAACCCACGCTCATAAACTTTTCCTTATTTTTCCCTATTTTTTCCTCCCTATTGCGTCTCCTGTGTCATTATAGATTTATTGTTTGTTTTTTCTTAAATTTATTGTTTTGTTTTCCTGCTGAATATAAATGATTAAAATTTAATTTATTAGTTTATTTTTACCACATAACATGTTATTCCACTAGTTTAAGGTTAGCTGTAAGATAGTGCTTTTAGGCAATAAGCTCGCCTTTTTGTTAAAGCAAATAAAGCGTTTAATTATTATTATTATTATCACTTTACTATTTAATTTAATCGATTTCTCTCTCCCCCCTCTCCCTCTATCTTTAATCTAAAAAAAATGGACGAATAACACTTACTGAGTTTAACACTGATGTCACTACCGATAATTTTAGCTTTAGGTCATGATTTTTGACGTGTCTGTGATAGAATTTTATATTTCCAACAGCCATTCTTTGGAGTTTGCGACTTTTTCTGTGACGATGACTCATCATCAGAAAGCTCGGAAGACTACTGGGATATCTGCTCAGGCTGTTCTGATTCACCAACTAAGAAACCTGCAGCACATAAACCAACAACCATTCAAGTATTCCTAAGTAAGTACTGAATATAATTTAATATTAATCGGGAAATAAATTATACTATTAAGATATATACATATATTTACATAGCTCCAGTGGACAAAGATCATGCTCCCAATATCTCATCGGATGGACACCATGTCTTGCTCCCTGGATTTTGGGAGGCAGTTACCAAACCGCATGGAGTGCCAGTTCAATCACAGCTAGGTCAGCCCGGTGAGGTGATACAGATTCCAGGACCAGCGCAACTGACAATCGGGAAACCTCAAACGCAGCAGGTCTTAACGTACTACCCAAACCAACCAGGACAACCGGGACAGGTCGTGCAAGGTTCAGTATCGATTCATATGCACTATTATTGATCGAGGCTATTGCAGATTACTTTTGTAAACAAAGTGTCGCAAAGTTGATTACTGTCGCGAATTTGAGTGGTTTCGCAAAGAGTGGCATCGCACGGAGAAATATTTGACCCAAAAAGTTAGACAATGCAGGTGTTCGTACTTTTGTTCATTCCGCATATGTCGGAGTAGGCAGGTTTTCATGTTTTAATCGATTTCAGGATTTCGGTCTTTTTTCTCATAGGTCGCAGAACCTTCCTTGTTTCATCGAGACTCATTCTTTGTATTAAGAATGCTTGCTGCCAAATACTCAACGTTATTATTTGGATGAGGATTACTTTCACTGTGGCTACTAGGACTAACTCACCATTGCATTTCTTAGCCATCTTTAAACTTTACCCATCTAAGACGTTGCCCAGTATTGTAAAGGGTATTTGTAACATCTATACATATTTTATCTCTTATCGTGTACGTCTAACGTCTTCATATATTTTATATATGCATTTTTTTTAATCAGGAACTGTTCCTTCAGTAAATCCAGTAGCGGTTCCGCAAGCTGTTGCTCCGGCAGCAGTTCCAGCAGCAGTTCCAGCAGCAGTACCAGCAGCAGCTCCAGCCACAGTTCCTGCAGTTCCAGCCGCTACACCTGCAGCTGCACCCGCAACTCCCCAAGCCGGATAAAATTATAGGCGGCGAGCTCACTGCACGAAAATTTGCCTTATTTTATGAAAGTTTACCACAGAGAGTTTGATGTGGAATTATACACCTGAGGCTCCTTCATAGAGCGGATGTGCTTTCATGTTGTGTCAACGTAGTCGTAAGGTTACATGCAGTGACATCTTTAACTATAACTATTCTGACATAATCGATATTTTACATAAAATTAAAAATAAATATAGGTATTTTTAATAAAAATCCGATATTTTTATTCTTTTCAATTTTCTGTAGCCTAACAAAATCTCGGAATCTAGTGATGACATCCAAAATTCCAGATTCTAACATCATTTATATATATATATAGGTCCTTACACTCTCACAGTTGTGTAGAACTTAGGGTCTGCGGCTGTTTAAATGGTATTAGGAACATAGCCAAAAGATAATCTGCCTTAAATGAAATTTAATGGTAATTCAAAAAAAATATATATTTAGTGGCAATTTTTAAAAATATTTTTTTAATTCATTTATTCCGTTTTTTACAGTTTTTTTAGTATCTAGGTTAGAACACATATTTACATATTATTATAAATGAAATGCAATTTTTATTGGGATATTTCCATCTCACTGGGCTTGAAGCCTGTATTAAGATCCCATTCCTTTGATTCTTATTATAAAGGTAGGTACATATATTTGATAAAAACAATAATGAAACTATATGGATAGAAGAATTTGAGATTAGTTATAAATCTACATAATATATTTATGAAAAAAATGCATATTAAGAATCATTGTATAATATAATACTTTTAAATACCTAACTGGCTAATAATAGTTTTAAATACATGACTGGTCTGTATTTCATCGACGAACGTAATAATCTTTATTTTCACAATGCTCGCATGTACCACTGTGATTAGGTTAGTTGTAAGACATTGCCATGTGGCAATAAGCCAGCCTGTTTGTATCATAATTAGGTGCAAATAAAGAGTATATTATTAAGATGATCATTTCAGAAGGCTTAAAATCCTCACCCTTCCATCTCTATACGTTTTAAAATGCGTTAAATTGATCACAAAAAAATCTAGCTCAGTTGCCGATTCATTCAGATACCCATAAACACTTTACCAGGGGAAGAAATAATCTGATTCTTCCTCTAGAACTTTTTAAAAGGTATCCGAACTACGTCGGAATTATATGCTACAATAAGCTACCATCTAGTATAAAAAAAGGAAAATGCTCCAATTTAAAAATAAACTCAAATTATATCTCATTGAAAGAGAATTGTACGACATAAACGATCTCTAAAAACTGTATGCATCTCGTCTATATCTCTTTCTGTAATAGGTTTTAAAACGATTTCAATTTGACTAAAATGTATTGACTATTTCTATTATTAGGTAGGCACATATTAATTATACCTTGACTAGTTTTATTTGCAATATAATCACTAAGACATTTTATTTTACTTTTTGACAACCGTCATATTTTTTTTTGTTATTTTTGACATTACATTTATTAGTTTTATACTAAAAAAACTTATTTTTATCGGTATTTTAAAGAATTAATTACTCTATGTTTTTTATGTGGTAAACTAAATTGTGAGACTCGATTTAATTCTACAATAATACCTTCTTTATTCTTACGGTTAACCTTTTATGTTTTGATTATTAATAGAAGAATTTGATCATTAATGAAGAATTCAATCATATCACGGCCAAATGTAAATGTAATACAACTGTCTTTACAACTATGTATTAGTTTTTAGGACAATAATTTGATTTGATTTGATTTGATGAAAAAAATATTATTATCATTATTTACGGAGCGAGTTTCAATTTAAAATTGTTAATCTCAATAAAAATTTAAAATGCATTTTTTTTTGTTAAAAAATAACCCATCGGGGATATCTCTGAAAAATATGGACTTTTCAATCAATGTAGTAATGCCATTTTACATTTCACGAAAATGCGTCTTATGCGCCTTTCAACATATTTCTCTATCTGCAATGGTTTCGGATTTACCCTTGACTGTCCTGCTTTAAAAAACCATCTTGTATACCATACCTAATGCATCATTTAATAAATTTCTCTATTTCTTTACACGACTGCCCAACAAAAACCAGTGTATTGTGTTCAGGTTTTATCTATGTATGTTTTTCGTTTCTTTATTCCCGCATAACTTCTGAACGATTCAACCGATTTAAAAGTGTGTGGTATTGTTAGTATCGTTATGTCATCCCGAGTGTCATATAGTTTCTTAACTGTCGAAGCCAAAAGATAAAAGTTAAAAGTTGTCTAAATGTCCAAATGCCAATAAATTAACATAAATATATAGTGTTTATTGTCAAATGAAAGGTCTGATTGAGTACATTCCCTAAACACACATGTATCTTAATTGATAAATACATATACCATATACCACAAATAAACATATACCACCAATCATAAAGAAAACGTAATAAAATAAATTATAAAAACGATACTTCACTTTCTGTATCGGCACTCTTGTTTTACTTTCCTGACGACCTATCGGAAAGGAAAGTATTGTGATCGCGCTAAAAAAAAATTTTGAGATGAAGATGGGAATATATATTTTGAGACTCCCTGAGACGATTGAGACTATTTCCAGACCGATCTCTGTCTGTATGTATGTCTGTATGTCTGTATGTCTGTCTGTATGTATGTATTCTTCCACGATAGCGCCCAGACGCTTAATCGGATTGAGCTGAAATTTGGTATATAAGCTTCTGTTAACCGTCGGAGGAACCCATTAGTTTTTGGAGTCCCTACGCCCTACGGTTGTGGTACCTCCCATACAAATTTGGGGTTCCCGGCGAAAAAATTGTTTCCGCGATAGCGCCCAGACGCTTAATCTGTCTAAGTTAAAATTTGGCATAGAAGCTTCTGTTAACCATCGGAAGAACCTATTAGTTTTTGGGGTACTTACGACCAACGTTTGGGGTACCTGCCATAAATTTGGGGTACTAGAGTAAAAAATGTCGCTGTTTTTTCGCACCTCCCCGGATACTAGTCAGGAAAGTCTTGGGGTGACACAACCGATTTTTTTATTCTTTTTACACGACTGTCTAACAAGTAAGAAAAGAATGTGTTTAGGGGTTCATCTATGTATGTTTTCCGTTTCTTTATTCCACCATAACTTCTAAACTCTCGAACCGATTTAGAAGTGTGTGGAATAGTTAAAATCATTAGGTCATCCCGAGTATTATAGGGTACCTTAGCTCTCCAAATATCAAATAAGTAGTTGTCTAAATATCCAAATGTCAATAAATATTCATAAATATATGAAGTTTAGTGTCAAATGAAAGGTCTGATTGAGTACATTCCGGAAATATACACGTATATATATATATATATATATATATATATATATATATATATATATATATATATATATATATATATATATATATATATATATATATATATATATATATATATATATATATATATATATATATATATATATATATATATATATATATGAATACAGATATAAACCACAAATATTTAATAAAAAACCATAATAAAAATAATTATAAATATAATAGTTGACTCTCTGTAACGGCAGTCCTGCTTTTTATTCTTTTTAGTATATTTACTTGTTAAAAATTATTATGGAAATCCTAAAATATATCTATCATAATGAATTTTAGTGTTAATATGTGAGTGGTACGCATTTATTCTCAGTGTAACGTAGGAAACTTACACGGATATATGCAACCGTATCGTAAATGGACGATATAAACGGGAGGCGGATATCAGGGTTGTCAAAATGTACATTGATATAATAATAATATTAAATGATCTGATACAAGTGCGACAAACTTACTGATAGCCAAAAAAGGGTGCAGGGTTGATTACAAAAACAAAAACAAGAGGGGAAAACCGTATATTAACATCCCATTATGGTTTGAAGTTATGATTTCTAATATTTTAAACTACAGTATACATATAAAATCGAAGACTATCGCGGTTGTTTGACATTATAAATAGGATGGAAAACGAATTTACCGCGTGAAATTTGTAGGACCCGACGTTTCGGTGACGTTGCAGCCACCGTTGTCTAGGGTAGACTACCCTACCCTAGACAACGGCGGCTGCAACGTCACCGAAACGTCGGGTCCTACAAATTTCACGCGGTAAATTCGTTTTCTATCCTATTTATACAGTATACATGTTATAATTTTAATGAATATAATTTATCATATATTATATAATAATTTATATATCATATAATACATGATATTTGATTTAACTATCATATAATTTATTTATTTATTTATTTATTATAATAGGTACTCAAACAATACTCTAACCCATTTAGACCTACCGTATCATATGTGATACAGCAAAATCAATAAATTATTCTGAAGTACCCGCAACCGTTTTTTGTTTATGTTTATTCTGGGTGTCAAGTGCAAGGTAGGAGTGATCCAAATAAATATCTTTCATTCCTATTTCTATTTTTGTACAGTGCATATGTCCGTAGTTTTGTCCATGATTTTATAATCCTTGTTCCAAGATAAATTCAAACAGGTAAAATTCATAATTATCTATAAAATAACTTAATGTTGTTCTTTTTATAAGCAGTGTATGTGTCATAGAATAAAATATAAAGATAATTTTTTGATTATTTTTTTTAATTTATGTGTATTTTTTTACTTGAAATCTGATGTATCATATTTGATACAGTAGGTCTATGCACATCTAATTATTCCCTTTTTTTGTATTAGGGCTTTGTCTTTGAATGACATTGTCATGCTGTTATAGGAGGAAGAAAGGCTATATCACACTGCGAGTGTGATATATTTATTCTTCCACCATCAGATGTTCATGCAGATTTGACTGACGAGGACTCGGGAGATGAGGATAATGTTGAAATCAATAACCTACCTCCAACTTTACTCAGAGCAGATGCAGAACTCCAACAAGCAATTGATGTAAACGAATGTTTCGATGAGGGGGCAAGGAGACAAGCGAGCCACTTCATAAAATAGTAAAAAAATATAATTGGCAAAAGAAGGACTATATTGAAATAAGTTCCACCTGGAAACCAATGTCCCATATAACTCAAGAAAATCAGTGTTGATGAGGCGATGGTGCCATATTTTGGACAACACGGTTGTAAGTATGAAATCGGAGACTATCGCGGTTATTTGACATTACAAATTCAGCTAAAAACGAATTTACCGCATGAATTTTGTAGCACCCGACGTTTCGACGACGTTGCAGCCGCCGTTGTCCCTGGGATAACGGCGGCTCTTATTTTTAACGGTTGTAAGCAATTTTTACGCGGCAAACCGATAAGATATGGATTCAAGCTTCGGATAGGTGCAACCTCAAGTGTATACATCGCAGGGTTCGAACCTTATCAAGGAGCTACTACAATTTTGAACTCAAAGTATTCGGAATTAGGACTCGGCGCCAGCGTCGTATTGACTTATGCCGATAAATTATTCGAACGTCATCTTGGTCAAATTTATCATTTGTTTATAGATAATTTCTTTACTGGGTTGCCTTTAGCTGCTGAGCTGACAAAAAGAAAGTATCATATGACAGGGACCATTCGATAAAAGAGTTGGTGAGTGGCCATTGCCAGATGCCAAGGAAATAAAAAAGATAGACAGAGGCTGTTATGATTATCGTGTTGTGATGGCATTTGTAAATGGCATGACAATAGCATAGTCTCAGTTTGCTCCAATGCAATCGGTGTAAACCCACGTACTAACCCTGGTCCAAGTCGATCATCTTCTATTACGATGGATTCAAGATTTGATGACAAAGGCCACTTTGTGCCGAGCAGCCAACCGGCAAACGCACTCGATGTGGAGTATGCCATAAAGTTAGCACTGCGAAGTGCATCATGTGGAATGTTTTGTTCGATATCATACAAAAAAATAGTGTATAAGATTATTAACATTTATTGTAACAATTTTCTTTTAGATTTATATAAGTATATCCAGTAAAATAATTTTCATAGCAAATAAAATATGTTTCACTCAATGATTCGTTTTTGTTCCCATATAAGCCTACTGTATCACATATGATACGGCTTATTCCTGCCCCCCCAATATACGAATATTTAAAAAAATATTTTTTCCATACTTGGAGATGTTCTTTTTATCTAATTAAATTATTATTTTTATTATTTTTAGGAAAAAATAGTTTCAGGTCTAAATGGGATAATACATGATTATCTTTAATATATTTACATTGTTACTAAATAGAGTGTAATATTTTATGCGTACTCCGCATGCTTAATTGATAATTTCGTATGCGCCGTTTATCTCATGATTTACAAAAATACTTTTGTACAGAAATTAATATCCTTAAAAATTATCAAAATAAAAATTTAAAATTTTAGAAATAAGTTTACAGTAAATTCTGAAAAACAATTAAATGGATTTTTTTTAATCAAATATTGTCCGGAATAAAATAATAAAAACATACGGTAAATTACCAATTTGTTTCATAATACGCTATTTATAATGAACTTAACTGCTAATGGTCCCAGGTTAAAGAAATCAATGTTTATTGCAATGTATATAGTTCTGTTTGGTTCCAGAATAAAATAAAATAAAATAAAAATAATGTGGACGGCAAATTCTTTCATTTCATGTTACATTGCATGTTACCTTTCATCAGTCTGTACGCAGCATAAGATATCGCTATAGCGATAAGTCCGCCATTTGTGCATAAATTGTCTTTTTTTTATAAAACCAGTGTAATATTCATTAATTATTGTTTTTACAGCACAATGAAGTTATTCTAATCTATTGTACTGATATGAAATTTGAATCATTGATGTAGGACCTATTAGTTTCGCTCCGACCCTTCTATCCGATGTTGCCAGCCCTGTCGCACCCACTTAGAGAGTAACCCGACAGTTCGACATATTCCAAGTGTATCCTTTTGCAATGAAAATGCCGACGACCGGCAGCAGCTATCGAATACTTTCGTCCCTCTCTCTAGAGTACCGCGAGGGACGATTGCGCGGGCGAGATGGGGCGATTGCTTCGATTGTTTGCAAAACGTCGGTATCCAGTTCGAAATGACCTTCAAAGCATGGTGGTCAACGTACTTTGCGCTCGGAGACTATATACTCTTTGACGCACGCCTGCCTAGACGACTGTTCAACTCTGAGCATACCTACATACTTCACTTAGTATTTTGGGTGAGTAGTGTCATGGTGTCCACGTTTGCAATTACGAGGTTGACTGGATGAAGTGAATGGCCAGCGCCCGAATGATGCGTGTCTAGTCGAAAACAACTGTTATTGACGCGTGACGATGTAAATGTTGCTTATCACACAAAACACACAGAACACAGTTCTGTGCAGCCGGGGTGGTGTTGGCCAATAATCTGTCATCTGGCCTGTCCAACTCGCGGTTTAACTCCTATCTGGTAGTCTCCTCGAAGAGTGGCTTACCCTGACAGGGCCGCTGTGAGCTTCTGCCACGGCTGTAATCCTGCAGTCAGAGGCAGTTGGGATCAGATGTTGGTGCACCATTTGCTAGGTGTTGAATGCCCAGCTGCCAAATAACCAGAGGGGTCTGGAGGCAAACGTATTCTATGACATCGGAGGGTAGTTGTCGACCTGACGTCTTCAACCCTTAAATCGACCCGTTGGCCACCTGATCCCGAGTGACCATGGCGCGCAAAGGGAGTCGCGGTCAGCAAAATATTCAAACTGAATAACCGCTTATGTCAGGTATAGGCCGCGCAAGCGACCTCGAACTCGTGACCAGACCGGAAGACGAAGAAATCCGGCAAATCTGGCAGTAAGGGCGTGAGGTTGACCCGCTGATTCCACTTTCCAGTGCCTCGCGGTAAGGCGTCGGCTTTTTACGGGCATGTTGACGGAACTAGACTTTGGACTGTGTTGTCCCTCACGGCTGTCCCTCACGGCTGAAAGAACGATCTACATCGTTAACAGCCTGAGGTGTCGGTTTTGGCCATTGCAGGGGACAGCTACGAAGACAACATGTTACTCTGGCTCGATCGATAATGGCATAGTTGGACTTTTGCATTGTGCCTGTACGAAATAATTACTGGAACCACTTGTTTAAACCGAGTATTCGTTATTGAGTGTTACGCACAGGAAACATTCTCGCTATAACTCTAGATACTAATACTAGATATTTAAAAAAAATATATATCTGTAAATACTTGTAGCTTACTGTACGTACATTGCAACGTATGTACATACGCTATATTGTAGCTTACTGTACGTAAGTACGGCAGCTAACGGTTGCGTGTAGCTTGGGCAATATGGCCTCTTCGTTATCTACATTATAGCTTACTGTACGTAAGTACGGCAGCTAACGGTTGCGTGTAGCTTGGGCCATATGACCTCTTCGTTATCTTAGCTCAGCTCAACTCACTGTTCAAGTCCCATCCGATAGCCCTTCGAAAGAGTCACACCTGGAAAGGCCTCTGTTTTTCCTGCCGCTGCTGTGTCATGGATATGAGATCGGATCCTCTGGGGAATAACTGCGCGGCGCTGCCGGGCGGCTTGCGCATCGTGTGGCGTTAGCCAATCGTCTGTGCATTCCGGCGAGTAACTGGGAGGTGGAGAGCGGGGGTCTATAAATGGTCTGATACGCTTCCGGGACGCTGCGGGGATGGTTGTTGACCTGAGGTCAGCTACTCTTGAAACGACCCGTTGGCAATCTGATCACGAGTGACCGCGACGACCAAAGGGCGCCTCGGTCCGCGATAAATTCAAACTGAATTACCGCTTCTGTCAGGTAGAGGCCGCGCAACAGATCTCGAATCCGGGACCAGGCTGGTGGACGAAGAAATTCAGCCAAACCTGGTAGTGAGGCCGCGAGGTCGGCCCGCTTTTCCCACTTCCCAGTGTCACTCGGTAAGGGCTTCTTGGCATAGTTAAAGACTGTCTTGCCCCTAAGTGTCTCTACGATCAGCCCACAGTTGAAATAATAATTATATATCGTTATACTTCCTGTGATGACGGGTTCGCCCGTAGTATCTGACAACTCCAAACTGTGTCAAGGGGAGTCTGTACAAAACAAGTACTCAAACCACTGGTTAAAGCCCGTTTTTTTTTATTGAGGGTTATTTAAAGAAAATATTGTCGCTATAACTCTAACCTAATTAGTTAGTGACGCTGATAATAGATTTTTTTATAAACATATATCTATAAATAAATACCATTACTTTACGTAATAGAGCACACGTGTGGTCATATTTAGTAACACAAAAGAAATTCCCTGGCTTCCCGTTGTGTGGCTCGTTCACCGCGGTAATAAATAGTTCTCTGCTTTCTTTTAGTATTTGCATAATAGCACTGCCTGTTTAATTATGTTTTAGTACTTCAGCATAGTTTGTGTCGCTCCTAGGTAGGTTGAAGGTGGACACCAATATAAACGACTAGATGCGCCCCGCGGTTTCACCCGCGTGCTGATGGAAAATTGTGATAATGATGATAGAAAACTATATATATATATATCTTTATAAATTATAGCCTATGTGTTATTCTGATGTGTAAGCTATATTATTGTAAAGTTTCATCAAAATCCATTTAGTAGTTTTTGCGTGAAAGAGTAACAAACATCCATACATACATTCTTACAAACATTCGCGTTTATAATAGTAGTAGGATTATAAAATACTAGCTGCGCCCCGCAGTTTCACCCGCGTAGTGATGGAAAATTGTGATAATGATGATAGATAACTATATATCTGTATAAATTATAGCCTATGTGTTATTCTGCTGTGTAAGCTATATTACTGTAAAGTTTCATCAAAATCCATTCAGTAGTTTTTGCGTGAAAGAGTAACAAACATCCATACATACATTCTTACAAACTTTCGCGTTTATAATAGTAGTAGGATATAACTTGCTACACCAAAATTTTCTGAATTAAATTAGGTTGAACATTATTTTTTCACTAGGCCATAATAATTTTACAATTATAAATAAGTAATAATAAATAATAATTAAATATTTACTAGTAATATTGAATAATGAATAATAATAATATGTACATAATAAGTACTTAAATAGAGTGAATATAAATGTGCGGATAGCAAAAAATATAGTCAAAATATATATTAATTATTTTTTTTAAATATATTTAAGACCTGCACAGAGAAGAACGATTTAGGCATTTGGATTCTGTTGGGTTAAATTTAGCATTAGAATTCAATGGATGCATAATGTATTTTTAGCTCACATCTAATTGCAAGGCTACATACAAAGTGAGTAATAAAGGTTTGACTAATAAAATTTTATTTGTAACCGAAGAATACATAATTATATGACGAACAAGTCAAATGCGCCGGAGCTATTGTCTCGTTGTTTGAAAATGATCCTGTTATGATTCACGTACGCTTAATATTGATTGTCATAAACAGACTTTAGTCTATTGTTAACTTTAGTAGCAATATACGTTTTACCTTAAAGGAACTTATATAAACAATGTTTACAATCGTTTTATCTATTGAGGTCTAAGGCTTTTATGTTTTTTACATAAAAGATTTAGATTTTTTTTACATAGGTATTTGACGATATTTATTGTTTTGGCATTGCATTCTATTTATTTATTTTAGGTATTGTTATATTAAATTTTGTATTATTTACCATATTAATTACTATATTACCATATATTTTTTCTTTCTTTTATTCTCTTTTTCTTTGGTAGTCTTTCTCTAATCTTTAACGCAATTGTCTCAATTTTTTAACGCATTTTTATGTAAAATTTTAATATTGATTTTATAATTGAAGAGCGTTTTTTTTTGAGGATCACATTTTAATGCAATTTAGTTTTATGAGCATTTTACTACAACGTTTAAATAATTTATTGTTTTATTAGAGCACCCTAGAACGGGCCAGTCCCAGTTGGGTGGCAGAATTCAATAAGCATGAGGTTAAGGTTTGGCCATTCAGTTCCTGTTATTTTTCTAGCCAAAATCATTGTTTTATTGACATTTATTCTTTAATAAATATAACAAATAAATCTAAAAATATTTATAATGTCTACTTCTAAATAGATATTGAGAAATTTATTTGCAGAAGCAAATAAATTTCTGAAACAGAAGTTTTAAAATTTTCGCTACTACCCCTCCCCCCCCCCCCCCCCCCCTCTCGAATAAGTGGTCCTCGAAGCACCAGGCACATAGCATACAGACGACACTATTTATACCTAAATTGGTTAATAATATTCCACTCCTGACTAGTCAACGTGAACATAATATTGATTTAAGATGTTGTCTAACTCGTCTAGCTTATGCGTTACGTCTGGCATCAGTATAAACGTAGGTTGCGGTTACACGAAAATTATCGGTAAACCCCATTTTTTTAGTATTGATTACGATTGTTTATTAATTCAAAAAATGAAGTAATATCAATTAATAACTTATTTAGTTCCGGTTTCAAGTTCTTAAATTTGCAGTAATCATTATTACCGATATATCAACATGCCAATATAACTGTTCAACAATCTTTGCAAACGTTTGCAAAATGTCTGCATAGTATGTAAATAATCAGGCTTCTTATTACTTGGCACAACTGCTAAAGTGGTTGGAATATGCAGAAGTATTAATATTACTAATATTTTTGTATTTTTTTACAATACACGCCACCCGATCTTCATGGAGATTCAGTAATATTCATTTTATACCATTTTAGGAAATTGTAGTTTTTTTTTAGTTTGATGAGTTACAAGTTCTTAGGCTTACTTTTACTTTTTTTGGACTGCTCTCGATTACAAGTCTTCTGACTGATTAAATTACATAATAGCCATCACAAGGTTATATTTTTTAAATAGTAATTAATATACATCGCTATCGGGGATGGTAGACGATGCTAATGAATGAACGAATGAATGAATGAAAATCTCTTTATTGCACAATAAAAATAAGGTACAATGGCGAACTTATTGCTACATTACAATATCTTCCAGTCAACCAACATGCTGGTGTGAAAAGAAGAGTAGGCAAAAAAATAAATTTTAAATTATATCATATAATATACATTGTGTGTGTAAGTATCTAAAGTAAAAAGTAAATAAATAAATAAATTCTTGAGTTGGACATATTACATATATACATATATATATTGATATATTACCAATTAAATTAATAAGTAAATAAATAGGTAAATAAATAAACTACCACAATAAGGTAAGGAAAGGGAGGGTTCTTTAGGTGTTCCGTTTTTTTTTCATTTAGGAACAGGTCTTAATTACATTAAAAAATATATTTTCATAAAATTACATTTAATATTGCTATAATATAAAATTAGTGTCTTCCTTGGAACAATCGCTGCCTAGTTAGGAGTATCGCAGAATCTTGTGTTTAAATATTTTTTATATATTTTCTTAAATAAATGAAATTAAATTTGTTTAAAAGAAAACCTAGAGTTTCCGTTTTTTGTGGAGTGTAATAATTAACCATTTTGTATAATTTATTTTGCTAAATTAACCGCCTTACTTTTGGGTTATATTATTCAAAAAGTGGTTAAAAAAATGGGTCTTTCATTAGGGTTTTTTTTAAGGTTTAATGCTTTATTCACTTATTTTTGGTACATTTAGCCCCATTGCTATCAATGTTATAAGTCACTCGGAAAAATTGAACGCCGAAATGCGGCTAATGCTCATTGCCCACCTAACTAGGACTAAACTGTCCCGTATCTAGGCGGGTCAGATTAATTAATTAAAATAAGTAATACAACTTATGTAACAATTAGCCTAATTACGTAAAAAACTTTTTATTTTTATAACTAATGAATGTACCTTAATTAAGATTGAATAATATATATAATAATAAATAAATAACACTATAATACAAATCAAAATACTAAATTTGTAAGAATAATTCATTGTAGGTAATAATACAATATGGCAAATACACATATACGTAAATACGATTTCAATAAATAATAAATTCTGTATGGTATAAACATATTTATAATTTAATAAAATATATTAATACAATTATAAAAGCAGTGCTAAAAAATGTGAAATATTATAAATAGAAATATGATATACTATTAATATATGCATAATAATTTATATAAATATACAACATCATTTTTAAATTAGATTTCCAAAAACCAATAGTTACTTGTATACAATATACCAGACAATTTTCTTTTGTGTTTAGAATCGTAGGAACAATTCGACGTATCACGTACGCTTTGTGGGTTTCGGTTTTTTTATATTTTAAAATATTTTTTTGGTTTGTACTCGAACGTACGTGATACGTGTTGTTGCGTTCGGGCGATAATATAACAGACGTATCACGTACGTTGTATAGGTAGGGCGGTCATTATTCTAAATATTTTTCTTCTTTACTAGGCCTACCGGGTCTATTTCTGACGGCCGCGAAGAGGAAGAACGAAAAAAAACTAACCTTTCAAATGATGAATGTCAACACGCACCACGTAATACGGCGATTAATATTAAAAACGCTGCTTTCTTTTCTCCTTATATGAGAGCAAGGGGTCGCCGCACGTACCCTATGACACTCGGGAGGCAAAACGATTCTAACAATGTGACGCACTTCTAAATCGGATCCAACGTTTAGAAGTTATGGTGGAATAAAGAAACAGAAAGCATACATAGATTAATCCTAAACACATTACACTCCTTTTTTGGACAGTCGTGTAATAAAGGGCAAGACTGATTGCTAAAATACAATAAGAATTACTGGTTACATGCAGCTTGCGCCACAAAACCAGCTTGTTTTGTGTTTGGTTCAAATCACAGTTCAGCTCCCATCCGGGAGCCTCATCGAAGGGTAGATTGGGGGTAGATTTAATGAAAGGATTTCCTCGGGTTAGTTTTGGGCAGTGCACTCTGCGAAAGCGGTACCTACTGTATCTAGCGGATTACCGGGGGAGTCTGGAAACGTAGTTTTGCGATAAGTTTTTGATAAGAAGTAGGGTAGATGTTGACCTGGTATCATCTAACTTCGTACGTCTCAGGCCTCACAAGCTGCTGGACCGGTTTCTCCTGGTGGGATTGCATCCCGGCGTTGCTGGACGGTTTGCGCGCCGTTCGGTGACGCCAATCGGTTATGCACTCTGACTAATTGCTGAAGGAGTCTGGATACTATGGAAATATATGTCTTCTAAGCAGCGGGGATGGATGTTAACCTGCTGCGATGCCACTCTTGAAATGACCTTGAGCCACCTGATCCCGTGTCCGCGATAAATTGAAACTAAATTACCGCTGTAACACAGCAGGTACAGGCCGCGTAAGCGACCTCTGACCTGTAACCAGTCGGGAAGACTGAAGTATTTTGAAGGTTAACTTTAGATGGAAATATCCTACCAAAATTGGTAGTTAGGGGGCGAGGCTGCCCGCTGGTTACCTATCCTTGTGCCTCGCCGTAAGGCGTTGGCCTCTATCGGGCTTGTTGGCGGAGCTAGACGGTAGATTGTCTTGTCTCTTAGTTTTCTACGTTCATTCCACGGCTGATAGAATGATCACATATCGTTATGCTAGCCTGGGGTGACGGGTTCACCCGCTGTAGTCGACACCGCCCTACTATATCCCATTCCTCCCTTCGATTTTGATTTTACATATGTTAATTATTTCTGTCCTATTTTCATTATTATGTTTATTATGTAACTGCGCCTACTCATTTATTATGACCACTACTTTACAAAAATCAATTTTTCCTACTTATCGTTTAGTCACTATAACCCTGACGGTATGGTGGCAAGATATTTCTACTTGCCAATAGGCTTAACATATTGTATTCTATTGTGTGTACAATAACGTTTTCAAACATTTTTCAAACAAACAATCAAACCAGTCTAGTGGAAAGGTAGTCTTTTCATAACTGGCAATCAGGGGATGAGGGAGCCCAACTGGCTTGCCAGTGCCATCGCTCGTTTAGGTCTCTGCTGGTCTCTGCGTAATTGGATCTGTAGATTGTTTACGTCCCAAAGTCGTTGCGACTCATTCCATGATAAAAAAAGGACAACGATCGTTATAACATCCTGAGACGGCGGATTCGCCGTTAGAATCAACGATCTCAATCTGCTTAAATACAATGACTTCAATTGCTTGTCAAAAGCACCCCATCTCATCTCTGTTCGTCTGTTGATTTCGGTGAACTGATTCTGTCTATCACTTTTCATAGTTTACTTTTTTTAGTTTACTTTCCTAAGTTAGGCCGAAGAAACGGAATACGGGTCATTATGGTATTGCAACCGAAAATGCTTTATCGGTATCGCTACCAGAAATGCACTCGTTGATGCGATGCCCGATACCAGAAATTGTACCAGTGGGGTTTCGAGTGCCGCGCGGTAAGCACGCGCGTCGTGCCGTGAAATACGATCGAAATTTCGTTCCGTAATCGAGTACTAAATGGTTTCGATTGTTTTGTTAATCGATTGAAAGATTGGCTACAGATTTGAAAAGAAGACATATGATCGCTAACGACTTATCTATGTGAGTAGTTTTTAAACGATCATTGGTATTATTTATGAAAAAATATTTTTTTTTTGGAAGAATACAGTGCTACCTGATGGGATTAACTACTGAATAATTTAACTGTTCGGCAAGAATTCGGATATTGCTAACACCTGTAACAATTTAGGATTTTTTTGGTAATATGAAGTAATAGTTTAGAAGCAGTGTAAAAGTATGTTATTGATGGGTATAGGATTAAAAGTATATCATTATATATCAATCAATTATGTACGAAGGTATAGAAAAAAAGTTTAAGAAGCGTTGAGCGATCTGCGCCATCTTTCAATCCTATACCAATCAAGGGTACCTATACCTTTGTACTGCTTTAAAATTATTCGTTCATATTAATAATTGTTTATTAGCTGTATTTCACTTACCGCTAGATGGTGCAGCACGCTTAACGCTTCTCATTTTTTTTTTTGATATACCTTTGTACATAATTGATTGATATATAATTATATACTTTCAATCTTCTCATTCCATTTATTTTCAGTAATGTTTAATTTTTATAGTTACGTATGACTATCTCACTCTATTTTTAAGCAATTATGATTATCTATCTAAATACTAGCTAACTGTGCATCTTTTTTTATGATTATGTTAAGGTTTTCAATTTTATATTATCAATTTTACTTTGATATTATCAATTTATACTCAATTTTACATTTTGTAAGAATTACTAATAGCTCTTAGTGTATAAATTCTCTCAAATTTTCTATATTATACATTACTTAGTTTTTTTTATATTGGTTCATACATATATTTACTACAATTCAACTGTCCGCCTTAGAACAGGCTTTGTCTAGTTAGGCGACATTAAAATAGGATCACTGTCAACAGTTTTTGGCATTATTTTATTTTGTTTTTTTTTTTTTTTAATTTTATTTACTAGTATGAAAAGCCGTGATTACGAAGCGCTATCTAGCGGTAGGTAAAATGTCGCTAATGTTGTTTATATACTCTATATTACCTGCTGCTAGAATGGTGCAATGCGTTCAAACGCTTCTCAAACCTTTATTTACCAGTCAACTTCTTAAAATTTTTAAATTAAAAAAAAATTAATATCATTTTTTTTTTGATTATCAAAAGTTCATTCCCTCTCTGTATTGATTCATCCGCTAAAAAGAATGCCTGTACAGTAAAAACACTTTATGTCCATTTACTGTAGATAATTGTAAATTACCAAATAAAAACAAAATAAAAATATTTGCTGTCTTCAAGGGAGAAGACAGTATAAGTAGAACGCTTCCTATCAGGATTACTATATCGAACTACCGTACATTTAGGATTTATAGTTTATATCATGTTTACATTATTTTTTTTTTTGTCTAAAAAATCACCAAATCTAAATTTATTTATAGAAAAATATTAAACAGTTTTTAAGAAATGGTGTCGTTTGACGTATGTAATTTTTGCCTTCGTTCTTTCGTCTTCGAATTCGAGTTTTATGGCTTTTTTGGCGGTAACAAAGTTATAAAATTTTCATTTTTTAAATCATTTAAAACTTACACCACCACCCTAATTCTAGTATTAGTAGGAGTAGTAAACGGAGTGGAGGGCTTGTATCCAGCCCTTGATGACACCAGTCCATACAGATCACTGACCTTCAAGTTGGGCAGATTAAGAAAGGCTCGTCCCAATAAACTGTGTCTTTTTGCGACCAACGATGTGTATGCTGTCTTCAGGTTCTTCGCCACATATTCGGCAGTCCTTGCTCTCGGTCAAGCCAAGTTTGAATAGATGTGCTGTAAGGGTCGTGTGTCCGGTGAGGAGACCGATAGTGGTTCTAAGGTTCGTCTTGCTCATGTCAAGTAGGGCCTTGGTTTTCCTATAAATTGGTTGCTTTATCATAGCCTTTGCCTGGCGAAATCCTTGGCTTTGTTTCCAGGATGCCCGATGTTCCTGCTCCGAGCAGTCCCTTATGATATTCTTAGTTATAGCGAAGGGGACTGCAACAACTGGCTCAAGTCGACTTTGGAGTTATGTATTTCAAACAGCTGGCTTGGAAAACCGTGGCACGTTGTCCAAGGGGGATGATGATTCTGTGGTTGGTTTTCAGTCCGTACTCGCCTGCCCTAAAACGTCTATTTGTTCCTGATCCGTCGGTAAACCAGGCGTCCGCATTATGGCTTTGGGGCCAATGCGGATTCTTCCAGTCTTCCCTGGTGGGGATTAGGATTTTATAGAACTTCTCTACCGAACATTTTTTTAGTAGTCGATCCTGGGCCAGGGTAAATGGGCTTTGTGGAGAATTCTGTTATTAATATGGTATTAATTCTAGTAGGTACTAATTTAGTAAAAAATATGATTTTGGACACATTCCCTTAAATAAATTATATAGGTGCTTGAAACTAAGCATGATAATGTTAAAAAGTTGTAGTTTTGAACGTGTAAATCAGTAGCGAAATGCACCGTGGCCTAATAATATTGCCAGGTGTTGTATTAACGACGAAGACAATTTGTGAGTCCTAGCGCGGCAGTAATTTCCGGGTACATGCATATCGGTCTACGTATTTAACTCGATGGTGGAATCTCCTCACAAAAAGTAGATTTTTGGTTCTCTCTTCTCTTTGTGTTTTTTGCTTACCTAGCGTCGCTAGTACTTAAGAGAAGAGATACGAGACGTCAAAATTGACAAGCAAACAAGCCGGCAGCGCTTGATGTTAATGAAATTGCCCGCGGCCTGTTTCGGAGAACGCATCAGCTCAACTCGTAAATACAGCCTTCCTACTGTTGATCTACAACATATAAAAACAAAACAGGTATCATCAGTCATATATAACGGAGGAATCACCGGCACATAGTACACATTTGCGAGACGTCATGAAATGCGGCAAAGAAGATTGACGGGCCTGGATGACACTGTATATTTTGAGGATCTGTCATGCACACAAACAAATATTAAAACAAAAAATAAATACATTTTTAATGAAGTTAAATCCGTAAAAATATTTTTGTGTCGGATCGTTTTTGAGCTATGAGGCAAATTTTGAAAAAAAGTTATGTTTATTTATTATCCAATAGTTGTACTACGTGCAATACTTCTCCTTCATTTTGTTATAGTTGTTTTTTGAATTGTTTTTAACACTTAGAAAGCTAGCCATGGGAATTTATCTCACGCCGGCAGGTTTTCAACCCTCGATGTTGTTACGTGTTAGTGCACGCATACTAATGTATAATGATGTCTTATCGACGAAGGCGACTTTCGCATATATTTACATCATTGCATTAATACGGAGTTCGGCCACCCGCAAGTTGTCGCAATGAAAAAACCACCGATCGGTGATATTAGCATTCCGGCGATTTAGTATGAATATTTCTACTCCACATTTTTGTTTTATTTTTATACAAATCTTAAGATATATTTTCGTGAATATCATATCTATGCACCGATTTTTTTTTCAAAGTCTTGAAATACATAGTTCATGTTAATGCCAACAGCAGTATTTTTAAAATACAGTTTTTTATTAAGCTATTGCATAGCTTTTATCGCGGGCCTACTAGGCCAGCGCGGCGACCGAATGAAGAAATTTCTTAACGAAAATTAATGATTTTAAACTGATAATTACGACTAAACGAGTACTGCCTACGATTCGAAAAAAATACATGTTAAACAAGAACATTTTCCTAATATTCTTAGTTTTGAATATTTTACATTTTGTTAATATTACATAGTGTAATTAATTTGTGAAATTAGGTCTAACCGAACACAAAAACGACTACTACGCAAATACTATTTTTCGCATTATTATGAAACCTGCACCATTTTAAAGATAATTTAATTATCTATCTTTTTATCTACGATTTTTTTTCGAATAATCCGTTTTTTTGCTTTATCGAATAAAAAATTCGTGCGCGACGCTCTAAAATTCGGCGTTCATTTGCTACTGCAGCCGCAAATGATTCGGAATAATTTTCAACGTTTTACGATAGAGCGCAGTTATCTGATATCAGAAAAAATAAAATAAATAAATAATTATAATTGCATAAGTTGTTAAAAATGCTATGCAATAGCTTTACCGCGGCAGTCCCCGAGTGCCACACGTATTTTTTTTTTTATTGACATACATAACTTAGATACTTATAGGGGATTTTATTGGCATACCTCTACGTCTACCTATCTGTACATAATAAAAATACCTTATATATGTAATTTTTGTAGGCCCAGGCTTGTTTCGGATTCTGCCGAAACAAGCCGGAATCTCTTTAAACAATTAAAATAAGGTTACTAAAAATAATTCATTCGAATGACTGAACGCTATTTGAGGAAGGCCTCTGTGGGGCAGTGGCATACTAGATCAATAGATTGCTATGTTTTAAAGGCTTTGCGAGTCATCTACGATTGAAAATAGGACAACGATCGCTATAGAATCCTGAGATGGCGGGTTCGCCGGCAGCATCGACAATATCAATCTGTTCATGTGAGTTCAATTTCAAAAAGTCATAAAATAAATATTCTGAGTAAGATTTCTTGTGGCCGGGAAAATAAGAACCCTTAAATAATGATGCACTTTTTATTACATTTTTCCTAATAACTTATTCTTATGTGGGATAATAATATATATATATATTAATATTAAATATATATATATATATATATATATATATATATATATATATATATATATATATATATATATATATATATATATATATATATATATATATATATATATATATATATATATATATATATATATATATATATATATATATATATATATATATATATATATATATATATATATATATATATATATATATATATATATATATATATATATATATATATATATATATATATATATATATATATATATATATATATATATATATATATATATATATATATATATATATATAAATATATATGTATATATATATATATATATATATATATATTTATATATATATATATATATATATATATATATATATATATATATATATATATATATATATATATATATATATATATATATATATATATATATATATATATATATATATATATATATACATATATATATATATATATATATATATATATATATATATATATATATATATATATATATATTGATATTTTGATATTTTTTAAAATTATTTTCAATAATATATAAAATTAGATTCATGAAAAGTTACTTATCTGGGGTCCTGGTGGACCAGAAACATTTAAACGATAGTTAATGTCCTCTTTAAATACTTAGGGCAGCGGCACCTGTTTCCGCAATTGATAACCTATGATGTTCTTAGTTATTGCAGCCGAATTACTGTATGCCCTTGGATGTAATAAGTATAGGAGGATGGTTTCTGTAACAGAAATGGATGTTAGTAACTTATTTTAGAAGAAATTATATGATTGAGAATATTTCGACACTAGTCGTATTCATCTCTATGACATTTCTCATAGAGATGAATACGACTAGGTCGGGTAGGTCGCGACTAGGTCGGGTAGAATACGGGTAGGTCGCGCTCGTCCGATGACGGGAGCAGTCGGCGATTTCGGCGACGACGAAGAAGAAGAAGAAGGGCCTTCCTTAGGTTCAGGCGCGTCCCGATATCGCTCCCCTCCCGATGATTTCGGCTATGGAAAGCCGGCGAAGAGGAGATTGTCGGGGCAGTTGCTGGCAACACGATGGCACGACGGCTCGGCGATGGAAGTCGGCCGCGGCGAATTCAAAATTATAACCGAGATCCCTGTGGGAGAACACAGGATTAAAGTCAACCAGATTTCCGCGGGAATAGGAACAGGAAGCCGGGACTGGGACGACCCGCCCCTCGGCGAATCTCCTGCCGTTCCGATAATCTAGTCATCCGCTATCCCACCACACGGATTCACCGATCGGCACCAAAAACACAAGCAAGAACTCACCGGAATAATATGCGTAATCCCACTTAAATATTCTCCTTTCCGGGATCTCTAGTGCCCGAGACGGCTGTAGATTTTTGAATTAACAATTTTTCAACACTGGGTAGATAGCGAACGATTTCCTCTCAAATCCGGCTTATTTCCCCGCCAAATTTTGAAAACCTATCCGGCGTCGTATTTTATTGTCGTATTTTAATTCCCCTGTGGACTTATAAATCCGAGTATTTTTCCAGGGACTATGCACCTAGATTTAATTACTTTTTTTATTTATCGTTGATTATATATTTTTAATAAAAACTGTAAATGTTTACGGTATTATTTATACTACTGGCAAAGACCGACGTTACGGATGCGCGTGCGCAGGAGATGCCGTCGGCTGCGTCGACCATAATGAAAGTCATTACTTTAATAAATTATTTTATTACGAAACGACCTCAGTTAATCTGTAATATTAAATTATTATTTATTTTTGGAAACAAAGAATTATTTGACGGCCGACATCAATTCCAATGTACTACGGATAGTCTATTGTCGATGGTACTGATCTTCTCTTCATTATGCCTGTCAAACGTCACTTTTGTTTACGTGTTGTTTACATTAGGAGAAAATGTGTTTCGAAACGGGAAACCGTTTTATTAATGCCAGAACGACGCGATCCTGGATCAATCGGGATAAGAGCGCTTCGTTACAATATATATATATATATATATATATATATATATATATATATATATATATATATATATATATATATATATATATATATATATATATATATATATATATATATATATATATATATATATATATATATATATATATATATATATATATATATATATATATATACAGGTTGTCTCGTCAGTAATGACCCAAACGAAACAAGGCGGATAGGAGGAGTCATTTGCTATTAAATTAACGTCATATATTGTTATACAATGTTTAACTGTTGAGAAGTTAACGCACTTGTATTACTTTGTTAAAATATCGATTCCATTTTGAACAAAATAAGTCATAAAAAATCTACATCGTAGATATAGGTCTTTTTTGTTTGTTTACTTTTATTGAAATATTTTTATTTGTTGGGAAGTTAAACCTAATTTTCGAATTAATATTACATTTTAAAAATGTATAACAGGAAACTCGCACATTAATTTAAAATCTTTTTAATTTCATAAGGATTCCATTAAGCTGCACTTTATTAGTCGTTACCCAATATATAGATAGTTTTAGAAGTTTTTGCTTTGGAGAGAGATGGTCAACAAGAAAAAGGTTTCAATAGTTCAATATTATTATACACATTATCAATAGTTCAGTATTATTATGGTTTTCATATTATTTACAGTAAGCGTTTGAAAATCAACTTCAGATGTATTCCAAAATAAAATGAACAATCGATAGCACGACACGCGCACCCTGGATGCTGGGCGCTGTAGTAAAACAAGGTTTTATTTCAAACGCATGATTTCGGCGCCTCCTTGAATTGTCCGATTTGTCCCCCCTAGATTTGGGGATACTGCCAATGACATTCAACAAACTCCGTCCATGATCGTCGCCCAAGAAGAAGCGATGCCGTGTGTGATAAACGTCACTTTGACATATGCTGTCAAAGCTTACATGTCTGTTATCGTTTTGAAAGTCCGATCCGCCGTCGTTATGCCGACTTACAATGTAATATCGGTCTTCTTGTAAGCTTAATGGGCGCCGTTGTGATCTTTCAAGTAATAATAAAATGAAGTGGTATCAATGATCGGGATTTTCGCGACAACCTTTCTGATACCGGTTGTACCGTTGTACCATAATTGACAACTATGTATGTAAGTACCAGTTATGGAGACATATTAGGAGATACTGACGTTGTATGTGATGTATAGAATAATATTCCAGATTACCAAGCGGGACGCCATGTTCCACTACTTGATAATTATAAATTATCGACGATTAATTATAATTAAACCTCGATAAACTAGAAAAGGCATATAAATCATTACAAATGGAGCATGGCATGATTATTCTATGAATAGTTTGTCTGTCTTAAATCGAATATGTATTACAGAATGTAAAAAAAATGTAATTCATAAAATGGCGCCCCAAAATTTAACAAATTCTAAAATATAATTTTGAACATTTTTTATTTTAAAAAAATTAATGTTTTTCTCTGGAAAACATTCATCGGACACTTCCTTCGCATTAAGAGGTCAATATTATCATTAGGTAGTTACTTAAAGCAGCGTTCGTAAGAAACGTTTTCATTCGACCGTTTTTTCCCCCACTTTCTTTGCAAATCCAACTACCACAAAAAACTCTTTTCATTTTTCGGAATATTATATAGCATATGACACTCAGATATAACGTGGCCTTCTATTGGTAAAAGAATTTTCAAAATCGGTTCAGTAGATCCAGAGATTACTTCCTACAACCTCACAAACTTTATCTCTTTATAATATTAGTATAGATTGTTCAGCGATAATAGCAAATGATGCGAAATAATTGAGCGCGAAACAATCGGATAATGCTCAGATCCTGTTCGCCGGAGCGACCAAAGCTGCCAGAGACAATCCCATCGAGTTCAAATAAAGAAACAGCCTCAATAGAGTTAGTTTTTTTTGCGAAATAAAGACCGCTAAAAAGTTAAACGAGACAAGGCCGGTTTTATAACGACGCTGCTGGGAAGGGAGCGGCAACCATTGCGTTTTAAAATGGTACTTCATTCTCACTAGATTGCAGAATATGACATCAAGATCGTTTGTTCCGAATTCAAAGTTCTTTATTTCAATATGTGTGTGTCAAGACCCATGTGTTAGGGTTGGCTTACATGGTAACTAACAGGTCAGCACTTATACGGTAGCCTCCACGTAGAAGTGCGAGCCCGGGTAGGACTCTGTGCCTGTGGGACAGTTCCTCTGGGAATCGTCTTTCGGGCGCTTCTTGCTTCCTTCGGCGTCAGCCAATCAACTGTGAATTCCGACTGATAACCGTGGGAGTCTGGAAACGGCTTTGTTTCCTATAAAGCGGGAGGGGGGGGGGGTCGTTAACCTTGCGGCAACCGCTCTTGAAACGACCAATCGGCCACCCGGTCCCGTGTGAGAGCCGGGAAATTGGCGCCGTAGTCCGCGATAGATTCGGTTAGTTCCGAATCGCCGCTAACATAAGGAAGAGGACCGCGCAAGCGACCTCGAACTCGTAACATGTCGGTAGGCCGGAGATATCCGGCCGAAACTGGTAGTAAGGGCGCGAGGTTTGCCCGCTGGATGCACATTCCCGGTGTCTCGCGGTAAGGCGTTGGCTTCTTACGGGCGAGTTAGCTTACCTAGACAGTGGACTGTGTCGTCCCAAGTCTTCTACGTTCACCTCACGGAAGACAGAACGCTCAATATTGTTAAAACTTCCTAAGGTGACAGGTTCGCCTGTAGTAATCGACACCTCCAAGTGTGACATTTTATCCGGTTCCAAATGGTTCCGTGTAGCCGTGTTGGCCCGACTTTCTGTCATCTGGCCTGCCCAACACAAAGTTCAACTTCTATCTGGTAGCCTCCTCGAAGAGGGCTTACCTTTTCGGGGCCGCTGTGAGCTTCTACCACGGCTGTAATCCTGCAGCCGGAGGCGCTTGGGAACAGAAGATCGTGGATTCGGGCGAATACACCATCCGGTACACCGGTTGGTGCACCATCCGGTTTACTAGGTGTTGAACGCCCAGCCGGCAAATAACCAAGAGAGTATGGCGACGTATGTTTCATATGACAACGGAGGGTAGTCGTCGACCTGACGTCTTCAATCCTTGATTCGATCCGTTGGCCACCGGATCACGAGTGACCATGGCGGGCAAAGGACGATTCGGTCCGCAAAATTTTCAATCTGAATAACCGCTTACGTCTGGTAGAGGCCGTGATAGCGACCTCGAACCCATAACTAGATCGGGGCCGGTGAAATCCGGACAAATCTGGTAGTAAGTACGTATGGTCAACCCGCTGGGTACACTTCCCAGTGTCTTGCGGTAAGGCGTTGGATGCAGATCCTATTTTTTTAAAATATTTTTTTTATAAGAGTAAATATAAAGTAAATAGAGCAGAAAAAACTAAAAATAGATTCATAAACATGTATATTATAATATGGTAATAAATGAATTAATGATTAAATAGATAGTAATAATAAAATAAAATATATAATTATGTAATGAAACACATTATGAGAACGAAAAATATATGTCCTAATTTGTCCTGTTGTCCTGTTGTCCTTAAGTCTCTATGTAATCACCTCACGGCTGAAAGAACGATCTCTGTCGTTATACCAGCATGAGGTGTGGTGTTCGCGTGTTGCATACGACACTTCCAAGGTGTGTCATTTTATATATACCTATCAGTCTATCTCTATTCATTTCTAAAATGTATTCTGGTACTGTGTGGTATTTCTTGGCCAGTTTTGAAGATTGATTTTGATTTTGTAGTGTCTACAGCACTGAGCGGCTATCTGAGTATATCTCATTTGCTTATATCCGCCCTTTTCCAAACAATTAAAATCATAATGACGCATCTGCTGTCATCATGATTTTAATTGTTTCCGATCGGACGTTTGTGGTATGCAATCCCAGTGGTTTGGTCGTTTGTATGCCCATCTAGCAAGAGCATACCCTGGCGCCAGTCCTTTCGATATGGTCAAATTTCCCAAACTAGTCTTTGTTATATGCTCTGCTGGGGAAATTGTAACGAGGAATGTTACGTAGCGAGAAATCCATGGTCGGAATTAGGTAAAAATGTTTGCCTGTAAGGATTATAATAACCGCTATGAATCTATCCTACTACTATTATAAACGCGAAAGTTTGTAAGAATGTATGTATGGATGTTTGTTACACTTTAACGCAAAAACTACTGAATGGATTTTGATGAAACTTTACAAAAATATAGCTTACACATCAGAATAACACATAGGTTATAAGTTATAAAGATATAGTGTGAATTATCCTAAATATAACGATAAGTGTCAAGTAAGTAGGAAAAAAATCTGCCATCTGCGAGCTATTCTGGCGTGCGCCGCAAAAACCGTTGGAGTTACACGTATATAATGTATAATGGTATAGTTGTTCGAACACTTATAACTGAAGAACGGATGGACCGATTTTCATGATTTTTAATTTGTTGTATTTGTCTCTGTCCCGAATAGCATAATAATAGTAGTAGTAGTAGTAGTAGATGGAGTGGGGGGCTTGTTTCCAGCCCTTGATGTCACCTAGATCTGTAAGGTCTTTTGTAACTACCCACTGTGTGATTAGGTCAGTGGTCAGCTAGTAGCCCGGTACTTCTTACCAGTCCAAGTAGGTCACTGACCTTCAAGTTGGGCAGATCGCTGGGTTCGAGAAAGGCTCGTCCCAGTAAACTGTGTCTTTTGGCGGCGAGCCCTGGACAGCGACCAACAATGTGTATGCTGTCTTCAGGTTCCTCGCCACATATTCGGCAATCCTTGCTCTCAGTCAAGCCAAGGTTGAATAGATGAGCTCTAAGGGTCGTGTGTCCGGTGAGGAGACCGATAGTAGTTTTAAGGTTCTTCTTGCTCATGTCAAGTAGGGCCTTGGTTTTCTTCTGTAGTGGTCGCTCCATCATGGCTTTTGCCTGGCGACATCCCTGACTCTGTTTTCAGGAAGCCCGATGTTCCTGCTCCAAGCAGTCCCTGATGATTTTCTTACCTGTAGCGAAGGGGACCCCTACAGCTGGCTCCACTGGGCAATCCAGTGTGCCCAGTTTTACCAGTCTGTCGGCCTCTTCGTTTCCGGGTATGCCTTGGTGACCCGGTATCCATATTAGGGTGATTTTGTTGGATTTTCCCAATTTGTTGAGCTCCTGCATGCAGTCCCAGACCACAGAAGATTCTGTGGTGGCTTTAGCCAGAGCGTCCAGTGCTGCTCTGCTGTCAAAGCAGATGAGGATTTGTCTGTTTTTTACCTCAAGTCGACTTTGTAGTTTTATGCATTCAAATATGGCAAGTACCTCGGCTTGGAAAACCGTAGCGTATTGTCCAATGGGGATGCTGATTCTGTGGTTGGTTTTGGGTCCGTACACGCCTGCCCCAAAACGTCCATTTGTTCCTGAGCCGCCGGTGAACCAGGCGTCTGCGTTGTGGCTTTGAAGCCACTGCGGATTTTTCCATTCTTCCCTGGTGGGGATTAGGATTTTATAGGATTTCTCTACCGAAATTTTTTTCCGTAGTCGATCCTGGGTCAGAGTGAATGGGCTTTTGTGGAGGAGGTTTAGCTCAGGATGATTGTGCCCTCCACGCTTCCACTCACCCAAACACTTCAGTCTGTATGCTGTAAGTCTGGCGGAGTGGATGATGAGCTTGTCCAGAGGCGGGCAGCAGAGTGCCACCTCTAATCCCGCTGTTGGGGTGGTCTTCATGACGCCAGTTGCAGCCCTCAGGTAGTTACCTTGAAGGCTTTTAAGCATTTTTAATGTATCAAGCTTTTTCACCCTGGACCACCAGACTATTGCAGCATAGGTTAATCTAGGCAGCAGTACTGCCCTGTAGAGCCATAAGGCGACCCTGGGTTTGAACCCCCAGGTTTTTCCCATGACTCTTTTGCACGTCCACAAAGAGGCATAGAAGGTTGTTCTCTTGCGCTCGAGGTGGTGCTTCCAATTGAGCTTTGGGTCTAGATAGACTCCAAGGTATTTGACTACTGTAGCGTATTCTATCTCCTTATCCCAAAGCTTGAGACACTCAACGGGTTCGGGTTTGTATTTTCTGGTGAAAATCATGGCCTTAGTCTTGCTTGGATTAGCGGATAGACCTCTGGCTTGGCACCAGTCTTGGGTGTTCTTAAGTGCTTTGTCCATGAGCTCCTTAAGTATTGATAGGAAGTTTCCTCTGACTACTATGGCCACGTCATCAGCGTAGCCGTAGACAGAGAAGCCTAGGTTTTGTAGATCTGTTAGGAGTTCGTCTACAACGATGCTCCACAAGAGGGGGGAGATGACTCCACCCTGTGGACAGCCCTTGGCAGGGATTCCCGTGATGGAGGTGTCGCCTTGATAGACGGTCAGATTCCTATTTGATAGCATACTCAATGTCCAGTCAATGATGGTCTCTGGTATTCCTCGTCTGTGCATAGCGTTTTTTATAGTTGCATATGAAGTGGTGTCAAATGCTCTTTCGATGTCCAGGAATACTCCCAGAGCGTAACCTTTCGCCGCTAATTGTGTCTCTATTGTGCTCATCAGGTGATGTAGGGCAGTGTCCGTAGATCTGCCCTCCCTATAGGCATACTGAGCATCAGCAAGCGGTTGAAGAGCTAGGTGGTTGGTTTTCAAGTAGCCGTCAACTAGTCTCTCCAGTGATTTCAGGAGAAAGGAGGTGAGGCTAATGGGTCTGTAGTCTTTGGCAAAGATGTGGCCGTTCCTGCCTGCCTTTGGAATGAACGTTACTCTTGCGCTGCTCCAGGCATGAGGGACGTGTCTGAGGGCTATGCTCGCTCTGAGTACCTTTGTTAGAGGGCCCAGCAGCTGGCTTAGCCCTTTTTGTTGTAGGACTGGGTATATTCCATCCGGTCCAGGTGATTTGTAGGGGTCGAAGGTGCTCACGGCCCATTCTACTGCTTTTGGATTAACTATCTTGGCTGCAAGGGCCCACTCCCTGGGCTTGTGTAGCCTCTTGGAGTTCTCCCCTGCGGCAATTGGGTGTGAGGATTCCTGGAAGCCCGGAAAGTGTGTTTCCATTAGGAGCTTCAAGGTTTCCTTGGTGTCGCTTGTGTGCCCCCCCTCTGGTCGTTTAAGGCATCCCAGCTGGGGGCGGTTGTTAGAGCTGAGGATCTTGTTGAGCCTGGAAGCTTCGGAAGCTGTTTCCACGCTCTCACAAAAGTCCCTCCAGCTTCTTCGTTTGGCTTTAACAATGGCCTTGTTGTATTCGTTTCGGGCGTTTTTGTATTCCTCCCAAAGATGTTGCGAGTTAGTGTTGTGATTTCTTTCCCTATTGAAACACCTTCTCAGCGTAAGCCTGAGCTTGGTCAGCTCTGGGTTCCACCATGGGACCTTTTTTGAGAGTTTTTTTTGTTTCAAAGGGCAATTCTGCTCGTAGGCATCTATAACGGCATTAGACAGTGATAGTGCAGCTGTTTATAGTTGCTCTTTGGTGTGGAATCGATTCGGAACCGTGGTGAGCTTGATAGCCAGGTCCCTATCGAATCCTTCCCAGTTGGTATTTCTAGGGTTGCGAGCCCACTGAATTTCCAATGAGTGCCGAAGCGTTAGATGGATCTGCCTATGGTCCGAGCCAGAGGGTTCATCTGTGACCCTCCAGTCTTGAACCAGGTCGGCCACTTCTTTTGTGCAGATCGTGATGACCAATACCTCCTGTCTTCTTGAGTCTATGAAGGTAGGTTCTGTTCCTCTGTTGAGGATGGTGAGTTCATTGCCTAGGATAAAGTCATGCAGGCTTACCCCCCTCGGGTTTATGTTGGAACTACCCCAGCACACGTGGTGGGAGTTCGTATCGCTACCCAGAAGGAGTTGGAGCCCGCGTTGTTTCGCATATGTCACTAGGTTGGTTATATCTTCTTGCGGTGGCAGGTCAGTGGAGTCATAAGGCATGTATGCTGACCCAATGAGTAGATCCACCGTCCTGTCTCCTGTCAAGCATAATAATATAAAAACATAATAGCATAATAATATAAAAACTCCTAGCATAATAATATAAAAACATTGAAAAATCGACGAAAATATAAAATACTTTCTGTCATCATTATCACAATTTTCCATCACCACGCGGGTGAAACCACGGGGCGCAGCTATAAAGTAATAAAATTAAACATTTTGTATTAATCTCGAAGAACACTCAAAACAACTTTCGAAAATTCGGCCAAAACGTGTGGCTGAATTTTGTCGAAAAACTAGTAAACTCTGAAATACTTTCGACCCTTTTATAATATTCATCAACTCATTGACTTATAAATTGGTGCTGAGATGTTATTTTAAAAATTGAAATCTGAAAATCATTTTAGTAACTTTGGATCGTTTTTATCGATATTTCTTCGTATATTCCTTACAAAATATAGAAGATTATTAAGTTGACTTTTAGTCACATGAAACTTAAGACCTTTCTCTAATATTTCGCATAACATTTCTGTCTGAAACATTTGTAATTATACCTTTTATTTTGACGGGTATATGCCATGTGAGGGGTGGTACCGCTCCATAACTCGATTGTAGCCAAAGACGTGTTCTTTTGTTCAACGCGAGAACGGTAGAATTTCCAACCCCTGATCGGTTACATAATGCGATGCGATTCCCTGACCGGTGGTAACTCGGCAAAGTCAAAGAATTCCGCTCTAATATCGCGGCTCACATAAATCAAACGTTAACAAGAGTCAGGTCAATATCATTATACGGAGAGGAGAGGCGAAGAGATGGGAACTGGCCATGGCGCTTTCTAGAGGCGGGCCGCGGGCGCCGCTCTGTGCCGCCGCCGCGCGCACCACAGATTAGGAAAGAGGGGCGTCCACCAGATGCGTCGCGCATTTCAAAAGCTTTCTGTTGGAAGGTCTCGTTGTAAGCCAGATGGGATACAACGAGCTTATATCGATTTCAGCAGCTAACGGTTCTTGGGTCGGCTCGAATCAGGGTTCAACTCCCATCTGGTAGCCTCCTTGAAGAGCGTCAAACCTGCAAAGAAATCTGTTTCTCCTGTTAAGGCTGTCTCGTGTACAGGTAGTTCGGTTCCTCTGGGACTGACCCTCTGGCGCCACTGGGCGGTTTGCACATCGTGCAGCGTCAGCCAACCAACTCCGTTGCACTCCAACAAATAACCGGTGTCTCGTACGTTTACAATTCAATGACTGCTCTTATCCTTTTCTATGAAGCGGGGTGGTTATTGACTTGATATCAGCTGCCTCTCGGTAAGGCGTTGAACTCGCACGGGCATGTTGGCATAGGTATACGGTGGATTGTGTAGTCCCTAAGTCTCTGCATTCACCCACAGTTAAAAGAATGATCAATATCGTTATAACTTTCTGGGATGGCAGGTTCGCCCGTAGTAGTTGACAACTCCAAAGTATACCCCGGATAACGGGAAGAGCGGCGTTGCTGGTTGACGATCATCGTAAATATAATATGCACATATGGCCTTGTAACTGAACTAATGATGGAATTAAAACCAGCATTTTTATAAAAAGCACCATTTATTTAGGTATTTTTATTGATTACCGGTTACGATGGAGCACCGATATAATGGAGTTGTCGGCAAATGTAAGGAAACTTACGTATGTTTTCAAAGACCTTAGAGGCATCCGGGACCAAAGGACACTTATTATAGTTTATCACGCCCTGTGCCAATCCGTCCTAAACTATGGGATCATAGGGTGGGGAGGTGCAGCGAAAATTTACATGGAGCACTTGATCGGCGCCCAGAAACTAATAGGGAAACTAAAACAGAAAATTATAAAAAGAAACCCTTGGAGATACTCCTCAGATTACCTATATAAAGAATATGTTGTGCTAGACGTACCACAACTTTATATGAAGGCGGCGCTCTGTGAATATCAAACTAGTTTAGAAACCGCAACACGAACTGAGCAAAGAATCTACACGCGGCAATCTCGAGCTATACGTTTCGACGTCCTTTAAATGTGGACCACTTTTGGGCAGAGAAATTTCGTTTACATAGCCCCCAGGATATTCAACATGCTAAACGAAGATTTAAAATTGCATAGGCCCTTCTTTTAAAGCCAAAATTGATTTCTGGTTGAAACCCGACAAAATATCCACAAATTTATATATCCGGACAGTTTGCAATATTTAATATTATCCTTGAATATTTCTATTATTATTATTAATATCCTTGATATTAATATAATAATCCTTGATATTAATATATCCTTTATTATTATTAATATCCTATGGCTATTTCTTATTATTTTATTTTGGTTAGGGTGTGTGTGTGTGTGTGTGTGTGTGTGTGTAATTTACCAAACGAAATTATTTTATTAATTAAAGTTTTATTAGTTAAGAGTTAAGCCAGGTTATTAAAGTTAACAATGTTAATATTTTATTTTAAAAGCTAGCATATGCAATTTATCACTCTCATCAAGACCGCTATTGAAAATAGTATCTCTAAGGAATTTATACTAAACGTAATTGGATAGACATATATTTTTGTACAATTTTCACTAAGGCTATTTATTATGCCAATATTGTCATATAATAATAAGTCAAAGCTTCGCAAAAAAATGACTGCTCTTAAATAATACTCTACTAGTAATCGCTTAATAATTAGGGCAACAATCGACGATTACGATTAATGGAAAAAACAGCCGTCGATTAATCGTATCCCAATCGTAATCCGAAGCAACCCTATAAATAAAGATATATAAGTCAATGGGTTATAGCACTTGCACACTGAGCAAAATTATGTAGATTGATTGACATGTAACTTCTTTATCAGATAATTAGTCTTACATTTTTACACTGTGTGTTTTTAATACGAGACCAAATTGTTTCTCATTAAGTGCAATATGGATCACCATCATTTTTTGTTTGCCCTTCAAAGCATCAGTCGACCCTTCATTTTTCAGCAGGACAACTTTTCTCCATGATGAAAATAAATAGTAATATAGAAATGAATGAAAATGCATAGAACCAACTATCCGCTATTGCGGCATAGTTGACCGGGTCCCACTTTGCCTAATGATGAAGCATGGCATATTTAGTAATTTTTTATCATTTTTATTAGTCAAATAAAACAAAATAATATTGTTTTTAAGTGCAAGCAGAAAAGATGGCCATAGTTCTTATATCTACCAGGCTGATGGTTGGATTGGACTCTCACTCTACCCACTTAGTCGTAGCATGAAATTTGGTTGATGTCGTATCTATCATATGGAGACACAATCTCTGTTTAATCTGTGTCGGCACCGCCGTGCTGCGCCCGCCTCAGGCTCTTGCCGTACCTCGTATCGCGTTGGATTGACAGGTTGTTGCCTGGATGCATCGTGTGAACCTTGCCGCCTGATGCCGTGCCATACTGCTGACTCCATTAATATAGGAGCATTGAGGGCTTGCTAATTGCCATCTTAGCAAAAATGATTCGCGTTGGATCGTTTTTCCTCAAATGAGTTTTTGGCTTATCCTTCAAAAAATGGTATGTCAAACTTATAGACGCTCAAATAAGTTTAAACACATTTCGTGTGGTGTCAGATTTAATTTTAATTTATTCTATTCTGAAACCAAACAGAACTACGTACAATGCATTAAAAACGTAATTAAAAGTAACAAAAATCCATTAGTGTGATTCCGAATATTAAGTAAACAAAATGAACGCAATATGATATTTTATATTGTTTCTACTTGAGAATGGGGGGAGTCGGGATGGGAAATGAGGTGAAAGGAAGCAGGAAGTGTATCTGTTTTTAACTTCGGTGGGTAGTTTTCATGCGGAAAAGTGACACTCGTTCATTTCACATTTCGGTCTGACGTACTGCTTTGTCTCGTTCACATGCACTAATTTATGATTTTAGTTCAAGATAAACGCAATCTAGCCCTCTGCATACATATTCCTAAGACGATCTAACAATAACAACATAATTGTAGTCATAATTAAACACAAATATAGACGAAATTTAAATATTTTTAAAAGAAAATGTTATTGTTTCTATCGTTTTTTTTTGTAAACATCAAGAAAGTGATTTTCATTGCCGACTAATCATAAACAATGACTGCAGTATATTTATATAAAGTAATATGCTCCATATGGCCACACAAGTTGCACTAAAAGTTACACTATCATAATCTCCAGCAGGTAATTCGGGGCTTATGTGGTTTTTTTTAATTTAAAAGTTATATTTTAAGGATGGTTACATATATAAAAAAATAATACGTGAGCCTATTTTGTGAACGAACAAAACTGATAAATAATAAATAGGATAAAACAAATTTAGCGCGTGAAATTTGTAGAACCCGACGTTTTGGTGATGTTGCAACGGCACGCGGTAAATTCGTTTTTATCCTATTTATAAAGTTAAACAATCGCGATAGTTATCGATTTCATAATACTATATATTATGGAAAGGTAATAATAATGTTATAATTTGTAATAACAATTATAATAATTTGTATGTAATATTGAAGAAAAGGGCATATTTCTAAAGTATTAATAATAATATTAATAATATGTCAATACTAATATGTGGCACGTGGGTATTTGCAAGGTTTCAGCTTCCAGACGGTAAATAATGCAGCTACTGAACCTATATTTTTACGTGAATAGTTCGCTGTAGGCCAAAATTTTGTTGTATTCGCTATACATCCTGTGGGGTGACACTGGAGACTCAGAAATGATGTCTGGCTTTGGGAGGTGGAGTAGATCTTTATTACGAGAGCAAAGGCGCGGGGCACGAAAGCTAAGCTGTCGGGACTGAGACAGTCGAAGACATTATTGCAAACCTTGCGAAATCATGTCGAGAAAAGAAGACCGAGGTCATCATGGCAGAGATGACGTAAATCAACCGACACTAAACCACGCCTTCTAGAAAAGATTGTAAGGGTTAACCTAGGCAACCTTAATGCCATTTTTTCACAATGGCCACTTTGAACTAGATTAACTTTAGCATGAACTGGAATCTTAAATTCAAATGTATTTTATTTCAAAAACAGTTATTCATTTGCCCGTCAGCAAGCTGCGAAACAAATTAGGAGCACATCCCAGATATATACCTGGATATAAGTTCAAAAGGATTAACGATTGATTGATTGGTTGATGGTCTCTTGAAAACTATCTGTCCCAAGATAGTTGATGCTTTACTCTATAATATGTACGAGTATGTCCATTCATATAACTGATTGGAAATATATATTTGATTTATAAAGCTCTGCCCTATCGTACAATAATTGCAATTAATGAATCATCGATAACATTGGATAATCCAGACGACTAAATCTCTGTCTTTCGGGTAGCTTAAAAAATATGTAGATATATAATAATTGGATTGTGCTAAATCGTCTTCTCAAAAGTTTGAGGCAGGTATTCAAGGTGTACATTTTTTATTCTAAGGATAATGTCGGCGGCTCCAAGGACCTATCGCCTATTGGATTGGACCTTGAGGACTCTGTGTGTCCTGGCATGGATGCTGGTCATCACGGACGGCGTTACTCCAACATTGAGGGATCAGTACGACGCGATCAATCTCGCACGCTGTGATGCCCTCTGTTGGAATCTAGACAAACCCGCTAGGAGAAATGTAAGACCATTTTAATAATAATAATAATAATAAAAATGTGACGATATTCAATAATAAAATTAATATGTAGATTAAAAATGTAGCGGTCAACGACAGATATGAATTCTCCCCTCTCGTTACTAATACATTAATATAAAAGTGATCCCCTTTTGTATGGATTCCATATTAATTACAGGATCTCCTGGCAAAATTATAAAAGAGTTAATGTATCGCATATCAAAATATTTACGTATTTACAAGTAGGTATATGGATATTTGGTTAGGTATAAGCATTGATTTTATAAAATCAATGGTATAAGTGATTAAAAATACTCATCGTCGAGCTAGTTTCAACACCTTCTGCTACTGATATCACGCCTGTTATAGATTCTCTGTCCCATACCCTAAAAGAATGTAAAAAATACAACAATGTATTTATTGTAGGAGATATGAACATAGATATCAATAAAAGCGACAACCTAAAAATAAACGATTATCTCACAATTACATTACATTTTCGTCGTGTCCAATTGTCGGCTAAAGGCCGCTCTTGGACGTGTCAAAATAATTGGGTTAGGTAGTAAGTTTCGTTACTACTCTTTACTGAACATACATAGGTAGTCAAGAATTAACTACTAGATTGCCAAACTATAAATATAAGTAATCAAAATAAAAGCCTAATATTTGAAGTAGTTAGTAATTCGAAAAGATACGTAGTAAAATTATTCATCGTAATATTCAAATTGTCAGTAAAATGTTATGCATTTTAAACTAAAAGTACAGTTATAAGACCATATAAAATAATCATACAATAAGGCTCTACTTTTGTAATTTAAATGGGCACAATATTTGAAAAATCTTATTGAATATTGAAGTATAAGTAGCTTTTCTGTACTTTCGCCAGTCGTATTCGGGGTACGCATAAAAGGGAGCTACCGCGGATATGATGCGAGTGAATGTCTGCATTAATTGGTGTTTCTGCTAGGTGCTGTCTAGCATACATTAAACACTGGTATATGAACGCCGAATACATAGTCATTGCCCTTGCCTTGCTGAAATATTCTTTGCATGAGGTCCTAGTCGTTACCTGATACATGCTGCGCAGTGCTCTCTTTAGCAAAAGAAAGATTCTTTTACTGGTTGCAGCATTTCCCCAATGTTGGCAGAATCTAACATAAAAGTAATCAATAACAAATCACAGTTTCTTGTAGTAGTTTTTTTAACCATCTGCTAGTAAAAAGTAAATTACAATAGATCTCGGCTGTATACAAAACGGCAATGAGTGATCACTATTCCATAATTTTTGAAATTAATAACTCTTCCTACAAAAAGGAAAAAAAAAACATATTTTACGAGTAGACAGATTGACATAAAAAATCTAACACTTTTTATCTGCAAGGAATCATGTAACTCAGTATTAAAGGAAGATGACGTAGACAAGGTAATGGAAAACTTTATCACAACCCTTAAAGGGTATATCGAAAAGTGCACCACAGTGACACAAAAAACTATCCCATATAAAAAGCAACGTCTAAAGGAATGGATTACTGATGGTTCAAGGTATTTGGAAACAGCAGTACTTAAAAATGCCATGGATAAAGAATCAGAAGAGTATTATAGAAAAAATCAAAACAAACTTTTACAAAAAAAATATAGAAGAGGTCAACCATGATTCGAAAAACATATGGAACACAGCGAGACCCGCAAACCCGACCGCAACAATTGAGCGAGATACAGATCGAGTATGTAGTAAAAAAAACATAAAATTAATTTACATATTTATTGAATTGCGAGATATTCTCGGTCTGCCCTTGTGAAAAATAATTTATTACGCTTTATGCCAAGCCATCATGTCAATTATGATGGTATACTTGGATGGGGAGAATGCGAAAAACAACATACTCTAGAAACGTCTAAAAGGCAATAATTAGAATCATGCTAAGAAAGCCAAGACGTTACCCTTCTGACAACCTGTTTCTTGATGCACAATTGCTGGATTAAGAGGAGCCGTATTGCCTTAAAGCAATACTTCATATAAAAAATACAAAGTATTTCAGAAAGCAGTGAGAGAACAGGTCGTTCCAAGGAAAACTTTCAAGTACAGAAACGTTTAACGTCGTTTGGACAACGTCACTAAAGCTTTCTTGCTCCTAGATTGGCTAACATTATGAACAAACACATGTTGGGAATAAACAGAAGACAGCAAAAATATCGCCATAAATTATGGTTAATTATCCTTGGTAGAAGAGAGACGGAAAACATATGTATGACAATATTTAAAAAAAATTTTTTTTTAATGTATACATATGTATACATATTCAATTTAAGTATGTATTATATACTTATTATTACTAATTAATAATTTTATTTACTTTTACCTATTACCGCTATTTATTATTTAATATATATGTGAAATTATTGATTGCTGAAAGTATATTTTTTAATCTAATTTAATTAAGGAATTTTGTTTTAGAAGATACTAATACCAATTTTATTACTGATGTTCTCCGTAGAACAGGCTCTATATATATATATATATATATATATATATATATATATATATATATATATATATATATATATATATATATATATATATATATATATATATATATATATATTCTTTTTAGAATTGATCAATAAGATGATTATAAAGTAAATAATTATAAAAGCCACTTACATCGTGACGAAGGATTCCCTTGATCGGATTCGGGAATGCTTTAGGTGTTAACGAGAATGATGAATGCCTCTCACTTGCGGAAAGAGGAGTAGGTTTAAGTTGGGCCCATTTTTCAACTAGTAAACGCTCACCCTTCATCCAATTATCTCAAAAATTAAGCTACAATCCTTCTTTATACGTAAACTCACTCAATTTCCTATTATTTCAGGGGAAATAACAAGACAAGACGAGCTACTTGACAGATGGAAGAATTTAAAATTTCGAATTTCGTTTTTTTATTTTCTAAAGGTGCGATATAAAGAAGCTGCGATCAATATTCAGCTGAAAACTTAAAACTAAAAGCGTGACATGCCCTCATATCAATGAAAGGAAGCAGTCAGCTCTTTCCTATTAGTTGGAAAGATTACCTTTAACCTAAATGGATTATTTACAATGAACGAAACATAAAATATGTAAAAATTCAATATTTTGAAATATTTGATAGTTTTGTGTATATATTCTTTTTAGAATTGATCAATAAGATGATTATAAAGTAAATAATTATAAAAGCCACTTACATCGTGACGAAGGATTCCCTTGATCGGATTCGGGAATGCTTTAGGTGTTAACGAGAATGATGAATGCCTCTCACTTGCGGAAAGAGGAGTAGGTTTAAGTTGGGCCCATTTTTCAACTAGTAAACGCTCACCCTTCATCCAATTATCTCAAAAATTAAGCTACAATCCTTCTTTATACGTAAACTCACTCAATTTCCTATTATTTCAGGGGAAATAACAAGACAAGACGAGCTACTTGACAGATGGAAGAATTTAAAATTTCGAATTTCGTTTTTTTATTTTCTAAAGGTGCGATATAAAGAAGCTGCGATCAATATTCAGCTGAAAACTTAAAACTAAAAGCGTGACATGCCCTCATATCAATGAAAGGAAGCAGTCAGCTCTTTCTTATTAGTTGGAAAGATTACCTTTAACCTAAATGGATTATTTACAATGAACGAAACATAAAATATGTAAAAATTCAATATTTTGAAATATTTGATAGTTTTGTGTATATATTCTTTTTAGAATTGATCAATAAGATGATTATAAAGTAAATAATTATAAAAGCCACTTACATCGTGACGAAGGATTCCCTTGATCGGATTCGGGAATGCTTTAGGTGTTAACGAGAATGATGAATGCCTCTCACTTGCGGAAAGAGGAGTAGGTTTAAGTTGGGCCCATTTTTCAACTAGTAAACGCTCACCCTTCATCCAATTATCTCAAAAATTAAGCTACAATCCTTCTTTATACGTAAACTCACTCAATTTCCTATTATTTCAGGGGAAATAACAAGACAAGACGAGCTACTTGACAGATGGAAGAATTTAAAATTTCGAATTTCGTTTTTTTATTTTCTAAAGGTGCGATATAAAGAAGCTGCGATCAATATTCAGCTGAAAACTTAAAACTAAAAGCGTGACATGCCCTCATATCAATGAAAGGAAGCAGTCAGCTCTTTCCTATTAGTTGGAAAGATTACCTTTAACCTAAATGGATTATTTACAATGAACGAAACATAAAATATGTAAAAATTCAATATTTTGAAATATTTGATAGTTTTGTGTATATATTCTTTTTAGAATTGATCAATAAGATGATTATAAAGTAAATAATTATAAAAGCCACTTACATCGTGACGAAGGATTCCCTTGATCGGATTCGGGAATGCTTTAGGTGTTAACGAGAATGATGAATGCCTCTCACTTGCGGAAAGAGGAGTAGGTTTAAGTTGGGCCCATTTTTCAACTAGTAAACGCTCACCCTTCATCCAATTATCTCAAAAATTAAGCTACAATCCTTCTTTATACGTAAACTCACTCAATTTCCTATTATTTCAGGGGAAATAACAAGACAAGACGAGCTACTTGACAGATGGAAGAATTTAAAATTTCGAATTTCGTTTTTTTATTTTCTAAAGGTGCGATATAAAGAAGCTGCGATCAATATTCAGCTGAAAACTTAAAACTAAAAGCGTGACATGCCCTCATATCAATGAAAGGAAGCAGTCAGCTCTTTCCTATTAGTTGGAAAGATTACCTTTAACCTAAATGGATTATTTACAATGAACGAAACATAAAATATGTAAAAATTCAATATTTTGAAATATTTGATAGTTTTGTGTATATATTCTTTTTAGAATTGATCAATAAGATGATTATAAAGTAAATAATTATAAAAGCCACTTACATCGTGACGAAGGATTCCCTTGATCGGATTCGGGAATGCTTTAGGTGTTAACGAGAATGATGAATGCCTCTCACTTGCGGAAAGAGGAGTAGGTTTAAGTTGGGCCCATTTTTCAACTAGTAAACGCTCACCCTTCATCCAATTATCTCAAAAATTAAGCTACAATCCTTCTTTATACGTAAACTCACTCAATTTCCTATTATTTCAGGGGAAATAACAAGACAAGACGAGCTACTTGACAGATGGAAGAATTTAAAATTTCGAATTTCGTTTTTTTATTTTCTAAAGGTGCGATATAAAGAAGCTGCGATCAATATTCAGCTGAAAACTTAAAACTAAAAGCGTGACATGCCCTCATATCAATGAAAGGAAGCAGTCAGCTCTTTCCTATTAGTTGGAAAGATTACCTTTAACCTAAATGGATTATTTACAATGAACGAAACATAAAATATGTAAAAATTCAATATTTTGAAATATTTGATAGTTTTGTGTATATATTCTTTTTAGAATTGATCAATAAGATGATTATAAAGTAAATAATTATAAAAGCCACTTACATCGTGACGAAGGATTCCCTTGATCGGATTCGGGAATGCTTTAGGTGTTAACGAGAATGATGAATGCCTCTCACTTGCGGAAAGAGGAGTAGGTTTAAGTTGGGCCCATTTTTCAACTAGTAAACGCTCACCCTTCATCCAATTATCTCAAAAATTAAGCTACAATCCTTCTTTATACGTAAACTCACTCAATTTCCTATTATTTCAGGGGAAATAACAAGACAAGACGAGCTACTTGACAGATGGAAGAATTTAAAATTTCGAATTTCGTTTTTTTATTTTCTAAAGGTGCGATATAAAGAAGCTGCGATCAATATTCAGCTGAAAACTTAAAACTAAAAGCGTGACATGCCCTCATATCAATGAAAGGAAGCAGTCAGCTCTTTCCTATTAGTTGGAAAGATTACCTTTAACCTAAATGGATTATTTACAATGAACGAAACATAAAATATGTAAAAATTCAATATTTTGAAATATTTGATAGTTTTGTGTATATATTCTTTTTAGAATTGATCAATAAGATGATTATAAAGTAAATAATTATAAAAGCCACTTACATCGTGACGAAGGATTCCCTTGATCGGATTCGGGAATGCTTTAGGTGTTAACGAGAATGATGAATGCCTCTCACTTGCGGAAAGAGGAGTAGGTTTAAGTTGGGCCCATTTTTCAACTAGTAAACGCTCACCCTTCATCCAATTATCTCAAAAATTAAGCTACAATCCTTCTTTATACGTAAACTCACTCAATTTCCTATTATTTCAGGGGAAATAACAAGACAAGACGAGCTACTTGACAGATGGAAGAATTTAAAATTTCGAATTTCGTTTTTTTATTTTCTAAAGGTGCGATATAAAGAAGCTGCGATCAATATTCAGCTGAAAACTTAAAACTAAAAGCGTGACATGCCCTCATATCAATGAAAGGAAGCAGTCAGCTCTTTCCTATTAGTTGGAAAGATTACCTTTAACCTAAATGGATTATTTACAATGAACGAAACATAAAATATGTAAAAATTCAATATTTTGAAATATTTGATAGTTTTGTGTATATATTCTTTTTAGAATTGATCAATAAGATGATTATAAATTCTTCCATCTGTCAAGTAGCTCGTCTTGTCTTGTTATTTCCCCTGAAATAATAGGAAATTGAGTGAGTTTACGTATAAAGAAGGATTGTAGCTTAATTTTTGAGATAATTGGATGAAGGGTGAGCGTTTACTAGTTGAAAAATGGGCCCAACTTAAACCTACTCCTCTTTCCGCAAGTGAGAGGCATTCATCATTCTCGTTAACACCTAAAGCATTCCCGAATCCGATCAAGGGAATCCTTCGTCACGATGTAAGTGGCTTTTATAATTATTTACTTTATAATCATCTTATTGATCAATTCTAAAAAGAATATATACACAAAACTATCAAATATTTCAAAATATTGAATTTTTACATATTTTATGTTTCGTTCATTGTAAATAATCCATTTAGGTTAAAGGTAATCTTTCCAACTAATAGGAAAGAGCTGACTGCTTCCTTTCATTGATATGAGGGCATGTCACGCTTTTAGTTTTAAGTTTTCAGCTGAATATTGATCGCAGCTTCTTTATATCGCACCTTTAGAAAATAAAAAAACGAAATTCGAAATTTTAAATTCTTCCATCTGTCAAGTAGCTCGTCTTGTCTTGTTATTTCCCCTGAAATAATAGGAAATTGAGTGAGTTTACGTATAAAGAAGGATTGTAGCTTAATTTTTGAGATAATTGGATGAAGGGTGAGCGTTTACTAGTTGAAAAATGGGCCCAACTTAAACCTACTCCTCTTTCCGCAAGTGAGAGGCATTCATCATTCTCGTTAACACCTAAAGCATTCCCGAATCCGATCAAGGGAATCCTTCGTCACGATGTAAGTGGCTTTTATAATTATTTACTTTATAATCATCTTATTGATCAATTCTAAAAAGAATATATACACAAAACTATCAAATATTTCAAAATATTGAATTTTTACATATTTTATGTTTCGTTCATTGTAAATAATCCATTTAGGTTAAAGGTAATCTTTCCAACTAATAGGAAAGAGCTGACTGCTTCCTTTCATTGATATGAGGGCATGTCACGCTTTTAGTTTTAAGTTTTCAGCTGAATATTGATCGCAGCTTCTTTATATCGCACCTTTAGAAAATAAAAAAACGAAATTCGAAATTTTAAATTCTTCCATCTGTCAAGTAGCTCGTCTTGTCTTGTTATTTCCCCTGAAATAATAGGAAATTGAGTGAGTTTACGTATAAAGAAGGATTGTAGCTTAATTTTTGAGATAATTGGATGAAGGGTGAGCGTTTACTAGTTGAAAAATGGGCCCAACTTAAACCTACTCCTCTTTCCGCAAGTGAGAGGCATTCATCATTCTCGTTAACACCTAAAGCATTCCCGAATCCGATCAAGGGAATCCTTCGTCACGATGTAAGTGGCTTTTATAATTATTTACTTTATAATCATCTTATTGATCAATTCTAAAAAGAATATATACACAAAACTATCAAATATTTCAAAATATTGAATTTTTACATATTTTATGTTTCGTTCATTGTAAATAATCCATTTAGGTTAAAGGTAATCTTTCCAACTAATAGGAAAGAGCTGACTGCTTCCTTTCATTGATATGAGGGCATGTCACGCTTTTAGTTTTAAGTTTTCAGCTGAATATTGATCGCAGCTTCTTTATATCGCACCTTTAGAAAATAAAAAAACGAAATTCGAAATTTTAAATTCTTCCATCTGTCAAGTAGCTCGTCTTGTCTTGTTATTTCCCCTGAAATAATAGGAAATTGAGTGAGTTTACGTATAAAGAAGGATTGTAGCTTAATTTTTGAGATAATTGGATGAAGGGTGAGCGTTTACTAGTTGAAAAATGGGCCCAACTTAAACCTACTCCTCTTTCCGCAAGTGAGAGGCATTCATCATTCTCGTTAACACCTAAAGCATTCCCGAATCCGATCAAGGGAATCCTTCGTCACGATGTAAGTGGCTTTTATAATTATTTACTTTATAATCATCTTATTGATCAATTCTAAAAAGAATATATACACAAAACTATCAAATATTTCAAAATATTGAATTTTTACATATTTTATGTTTCGTTCATTGTAAATAATCCATTTAGGTTAAAGGTAATCTTTCCAACTAATAGGAAAGAGCTGACTGCTTCCTTTCATTGATATGAGGGCATGTCACGCTTTTAGTTTTAAGTTTTCAGCTGAATATTGATCGCAGCTTCTTTATATCGCACCTTTAGAAAATAAAAAAACGAAATTCGAAATTTTAAATTCTTCCATCTGTCAAGTAGCTCGTCTTGTCTTGTTATTTCCCCTGAAATAATAGGAAATTGAGTGAGTTTACGTATAAAGAAGGATTGTAGCTTAATTTTTGAGATAATTGGATGAAGGGTGAGCGTTTACTAGTTGAAAAATGGGCCCAACTTAAACCTACTCCTCTTTCCGCAAGTGAGAGGCATTCATCATTCTCGTTAACACCTAAAGCATTCCCGAATCCGATCAAGGGAATCCTTCGTCACGATGTAAGTGGCTTTTATAATTATTTACTTTATAATCATCTTATTGATCAATTCTAAAAAGAATATATACACAAAACTATCAAATATTTCAAAATATTGAATTTTTACATATTTTATGTTTCGTTCATTGTAAATAATCCATTTAGGTTAAAGGTAATCTTTCCAACTAATAGGAAAGAGCTGACTGCTTCCTTTCATTGATATGAGGGCATGTCACGCTTTTAGTTTTAAGTTTTCAGCTGAATATTGATCGCAGCTTCTTTATATCGCACCTTTAGAAAATAAAAAAACGAAATTCGAAATTTTAAATTCTTCCATCTGTCAAGTAGCTCGTCTTGTCTTGTTATTTCCCCTGAAATAATAGGAAATTGAGTGAGTTTACGTATAAAGAAGGATTGTAGCTTAATTTTTGAGATAATTGGATGAAGGGTGAGCGTTTACTAGTTGAAAAATGGGCCCAACTTAAACCTACTCCTCTTTCCGCAAGTGAGAGGCATTCATCATTCTCGTTAACACCTAAAGCATTCCCGAATCCGATCAAGGGAATCCTTCGTCACGATGTAAGTGGCTTTTATAATTATTTACTTTATAATCATCTTATTGATCAATTCTAAAAAGAATATATACACAAAACTATCAAATATTTCAATATATATATATATATATATACAATGAAATGAAAGAAGATACTTCAATCTTAATTTCTGGCAGAGAAGTTTATACTAAAGACTATATAATAATATCAAAATAAGGTAAACTTGTATAAAATTGTATAACATTAGCAAATGTATAAAGAAACATGGTAAAAAAACTGTATAATATTTTTGTATTTGATAAGGTTTTGTAAATAATCCGTTCATAGGATGATGATTCGCAGTAAAATAAAATTAGTAAACGCCACTTGAATAGCGTTTCCCAATCCAAGCTGGGATTTCCTTCGCTGCTATTCAAGTGGCGTTTACTAATTTTATTTTACTGCGAATCATCATCCTATGAACGGATTATTTACAAAACCTTATCAAATACAAAAATATTATACAGTTTTTTTACCATGTTTCTTTATACATTTGCTAATGTTATACAATTTTATACAAGTTTACCTTATTTTGATATTATTATATAGTCTTTAGTATAAACTTCTCTGCCAGAAATATATATATATATATATATATATATATATATATATATATATATATATATATATATATATATATATATATATATATATATATATATATATATATATATATAATATATATATATATATATATATATATATATACCTATATATATATATATATATATATATATATATATATATATATATATATATATATATATATATATATATATATATATATATATATATATATATATATATATATATATATATATATATATATATATATATATATATATATATATATATATATATATATATATATATATATATATATATATATATATATATATATATATATATATATATATATATATATATATATATATATATATATATATATAGAAATTTCAAATCGCGCTATCCAACAAATTCGCAACGCTCGTAATATCAGACGATATCGACTTTGAAGAAATGCAATTATCGGAGTCCCTTGTGAAGTGTGCAACGGAGCTGTGCCCACCCATCCGTCGACGGACGCAGCAATGGATTTCGGACGACTGTTTAGACCTCGTCGACCAACGAAAACGGATGAAACACGTCAATTTCGAAAAATACCGATTATTGAACAAAGAAGTCCGACAAAGAATGAAATCGGAACGAGAAGCGCATTGGAATAACGTTGCAGCCGAATTGGAAGAAGCAGCATCGAGGCACGAATACCGGACGCTATACCAAACAATCCGACGGTTAGGCGGGAAAACAACATCAACGAACGACAACATCAAGAAATCGGATGGAACTTTCGTGATCTCCCCCCACGAGCGCCTGCAGCGGTGGAGGGAATTCTTTAATCAGCTGCACAATCACGATCCGCCTCAAGGTCCAGCACCGCAACCGCCGATTATCAATCAGCCGGCGAATCCGTTTTCCGATAACGAACCAACAATAAACGAAGTGAAAACGGCAATAAAATCGCAGAAAAATGGTAAAGCGCCGGGTCCAGATCAAGTTACCGCCGAGATGATCAAAGCCGGAGGTGACATTCTATTACAACAACTACATGTTCTCCTAACGCATATTTGGCAATCGGATCGTATTCCGTCGGCATGGAAGAAAGCCATCGTTGTGCCAATTTTAAAGAAAGGCGATAGCAGAGAATGCAAGAATTATCGCGGTATTAGCCTTCTTTCAATAGTCGGCAAAGTATTTACAAAAATCATACAGTCGAGGCTACAAAAACATCGAGAACAAACGAGCCGAGAGGAGCAAGCAGGATTTAGACCATATCGAGGATGCATTGATCAGATATTCGCTCTTCGTCAGCTAATGGAAGAAAGAATACGGTGCGGCAAACGAACAATCGTCGTCTTCATAGACTTTAAATCCGCCTTCGATTGCATCGATTGGAACAGCTTATGGAGTGCCTTGGAGACAGAACACGTGCCACCAAAAATCATTAAACTTCTCCAATCATCGTACGATAGCTTAACCAGCAGCGTTCGAATCCGTAACGATTTGTCTGAGGAATTCCCGATTCAAACTGGTGTTCGACAAGGAGACGTCGCATCGCCGCTACTTTTTAACGTGGTGATCGACGCGATTATGCGGAGAGCATTCGACGGTCGACGCGGAGTTAGATACGACGAATCAAACTTCATAACCGATTTGATGTTCGCTGATGATAGCGCCGTTTTCGCCGACACTGATGCCGAAGCAACGGACATTTTATACGACATATCCGGAATTGCTCAATCATATGGATTGAAAATCAATGCGGATAAGACCAAAGTGCTCACTACGGACGGTTCGAAGGCCAGCGTTTACCTCGATGGAACCCAAATCGAACAGGTCCCACAATTCAAGTATTTAGGATCGTTGGTTACGGAAAAGAAAGTGGCTTCGACGACCGATGTCCATAGCCGGATCGGCCAGGCAACAGCAACATTCGCCTCGCTCAAGTGGTGCATATGGAAGCGAATGAATATTACCATCAAAACCAAAGTACGACTATACCGAACGTTGGTTCTTCCCATTCTTCTTTATGGATCGGAAACGTGGACGTTACTACAATCGGACCTCAAAAAGTTCGAAGTCTTCCAAATGCGATGCTTGATTCAGATTCTCGGTGTCTCACTCCGCGACCGAATTCGAAACGAGACCATTAGAGAAAGATGCGATCTAGTAACAACGATCGAAGAAGAAGTACAAAAACGTCGACTACGATGTT
>OX155959.1:9655363-9939496 GCA_944548615.1 Micropterix aruncella | reverse complement strand
AAAATCTGTTTGTAAGATCTATAATGTGATCAAAAAATTCAAAAACACCGGCCAAATCGAAGACTGTCCGAGGAGTGGAAGACCTAAAAAGATTGATGAATAATCAGAGCACTATAAAGTGGTCACATCCTTGAGGTCAAAAAAAAAACTCAAGCCGTGATCTGGCCCAGGATCTTAATGAGTCTTGTGGCGTTTTGGTGACCCCATCGGCGGTTCGAAAAGTCCTGCTGAAAAATAATCTTCGAGGGTGTGTGACCAAGCGGAAACCATTACTTCGTAAGAATAATCGTCAGAGACGATTAAAATTTGCCCAAGAACATACAACTTGGACCATGGGCAGTGGAAAAGAGTCCTCTGGACAGACAAGTCCACATTAATTTTTTTAGATCTAATCGCCGCCAATTCGTGCGCAGATGCCACGGAGAACAATATAAAGACAATGTTTGGCTGCAACAGTTAAGCACGGGGGAGGTTCTGTTATGGTTTAGGGGTATTTTTCGGTGAATGGCGTTGGATCCTTGGTCAGAATTCATGAGAGACTGTATTCAGACGGGTGCATGAATTACTAAAGCAGTACAGTTATTGGATTTTTCGCACTGAATATCCTTCTTTATGGTGAATATTATTTTTTTTCTCGATCCATTGCACTAATTTTATTCATTTTAATAAAATATATTAAAAGAGTTCACAGGTCAACAGCAATATAAACAATTTTCCGCGGCAGGGTTAAAAGACGGTATTTCGAATTATATATTTTTTTAATATTCGCAGAGAGAATCAAAAACTATTTCACAATAACCGTTTTCCGATATGCTCAATATGCAACTACTCAAAAATAACATTAGTATTAAATACAACCTCTTTTTCAGGTAAAGACGAGAACGGCATTTTGTGAAAATTTAACCATTTTCCACTCTTCTAATTGTTTCCCAACCCAGGTAGGTTGCAGAAATGTCTAATAAAGTTTTATGACTCCTCCGATGAATGAACAAGCCCGACAAAAAAAAAGGAATGGGCGCACTTAGTTACTTTCAAAAATACGACACCTCGTTTATTTTGTGGGTAACTGTTCGAAGACTTTTTCACAGTAGTGTATATATATATATATATATATATATATATATATATATATATATATATATATATATATATATATATATATATATATATATATATATATATATATATATATATATATATATATATATATATATATATATATATATATATATATATATATATATATATATATAATATTTGATTGGTTTTTTGTAAAATCTTTTTTTAAAGAATTCGTTTAAAGGATGACACTTTGATGAAAAAATAAAAATAATAAAAGCCACTTACATAGCTGGAAGGTTTTCCCGGACTGGACTGGGAAATGTTTATTGTTTAAACGAGATGTATTTTTGGATGAGTACCACTTTCGACGGTACACTGTAGGTTTAATGGGATCCCTTTATCGCTAGCGAACGATCACCCTTCATCCACATCTCAAAAACAAAGCGTATCCTTTTGCAAACCAAAATAAAATGTCTTTATTAAAGACAAATTTAAGCAAAAACAATGAAAAAAATCACAATCAATCGTCTCTTAAATGCGGAATGACATTTCGAAAATTCGATTTGAAATTCGAATATATCCACTCTTTTAAAGGACGATATAAGATTGCTGGGCTCGCTATCAGCCAGCTATTAAATGAAAATAAAAATAAAATACTTCATTTGCTCGTTCCCATGAAATAAGATATAAATCGTAATTTCTGGTCGAGAAGTTTATACTTAAGGCTATATGATATTTACAAGAGTTCAAAACATAAGATAAAATTGTATAATATTGTTAATATTTGATTGGTTTTTTGTAAAATCTTTTTTTAAAGAATTCGTTTAAAGGATGACACTTTGATGAAAAAATAAAAATAATAAAAGCCACTTACATAGCTGGAAGGTTTTCCCGGACTGGACTGGGAAATGTTTATTGTTTAAACGAGATGTATTTTTGGATGAGTACCACTTTCGACGGTACACTGTAGGTTTAATGGGATCCCTTTATCGCTAGCGAACGATCACCCTTCATCCACATCTCAAAAACAAAGCGTATCCTTTTGCAAACCAAAATAAAATGTCTTTATTAAAGACAAATTTAAGCAAAAACAATGAAAAAAATCACAATCAATCGTCTCTTAAATGCGGAATGACATTTCGAAAATTCGATTTGAAATTCGAATATATCCACTCTTTTAAAGGACGATATAAGATTGCTGGGCTCGCTATCAGCCAGCTATTAAATGAAAATAAAAATAAAATACTTCATTTGCTCGTTCCCATGAAATAAGATATAAATCGTAATTTCTGGTCGAGAAGTTTATACTTAAGGCTATATGATATTTACAAGAGTTCAAAACATAAGATAAAATTGTATAATATTGTTAATATTTGATTGGTTTTTTGTAAAATCTTTTTTTAAAGAATTCGTTTAAAGGATGACACTTTGATGAAAAAATAAAAATAATAAAAGCCACTTACATAGCTGGAAGGTTTTCCCGGACTGGACTGGGAAATGTTTATTGTTTAAACGAGATGTATTTTTGGATGAGTACCACTTTCGACGGTACACTGTAGGTTTAATGGGATCCCTTTATCGCTAGCGAACGATCACCCTTCATCCACATCTCAAAAACAAAGCGTATCCTTTTGCAAACCAAAATAAAATGTCTTTATTAAAGACAAATTTAAGCAAAAACAATGAAAAAAATCACAATCAATCGTCTCTTAAATGCGGAATGACATTTCGAAAATTCGATTTGAAATTCGAATATATCCACTCTTTTAAAGGACGATATAAGATTGCTGGGCTCGCTATCAGCCAGCTATTAAATGAAAATAAAAATAAAATACTTCATTTGCTCGTTCCCATGAAATAAGATATAAATCGTAATTTCTGGTCGAGAAGTTTATACTTAAGGCTATATGATATTTACAAGAGTTCAAAACATAAGATAAAATTGTATAATATTGTTAATATTTGATTGGTTTTTTGTAAAATCTTTTTTTAAAGAATTCGTTTAAAGGATGACACTTTGATGAAAAAATAAAAATAATAAAAGCCACTTACATAGCTGGAAGGTTTTCCCGGACTGGACTGGGAAATGTTTATTGTTTAAACGAGATGTATTTTTGGATGAGTACCACTTTCGACGGTACACTGTAGGTTTAATGGGATCCCTTTATCGCTAGCGAACGATCACCCTTCATCCACATCTCAAAAACAAAGCGTATCCTTTTGCAAACCAAAATAAAATGTCTTTATTAAAGACAAATTTAAGCAAAAACAATGAAAAAAATCACAATCAATCGTCTCTTAAATGCGGAATGACATTTCGAAAATTCGATTTGAAATTCGAATATATCCACTCTTTTAAAGGACGATATAAGATTGCTGGGCTCGCTATCAGCCAGCTATTAAATGAAAATAAAAATAAAATACTTCATTTGCTCGTTCCCATGAAATAAGATATAAATCGTAATTTCTGGTCGAGAAGTTTATACTTAAGGCTATATGATATTTACAAGAGTTCAAAACATAAGATAAAATTGTATAATATTGTTAATATTTGATTGGTTTTTTGTAAAATCTTTTTTTAAAGAATTCGTTTAAAGGATGACACTTTGATGAAAAAATAAAAATAATAAAAGCCACTTACATAGCTGGAAGGTTTTCCCGGACTGGACTGGGAAATGTTTATTGTTTAAACGAGATGTATTTTTGGATGAGTACCACTTTCGACGGTACACTGTAGGTTTAATGGGATCCCTTTATCGCTAGCGAACGATCACCCTTCATCCACATCTCAAAAACAAAGCGTATCCTTTTGCAAACCAAAATAAAATGTCTTTATTAAAGACAAATTTAAGCAAAAACAATGAAAAAAATCACAATCAATCGTCTCTTAAATGCGGAATGACATTTCGAAAATTCGATTTGAAATTCGAATATATCCACTCTTTTAAAGGACGATATAAGATTGCTGGGCTCGCTATCAGCCAGCTATTAAATGAAAATAAAAATAAAATACTTCATTTGCTCGTTCCCATGAAATAAGATATAAATCGTAATTTCTGGTCGAGAAGTTTATACTTAAGGCTATATGATATTTACAAGAGTTCAAAACATAAGATAAAATTGTATAATATTGTTAATATTTGATTGGTTTTTTGTAAAATCTTTTTTTAAAGAATTCGTTTAAAGGATGACACTTTGATGAAAAAATAAAAATAATAAAAGCCACTTACATAGCTGGAAGGTTTTCCCGGACTGGACTGGGAAATGTTTATTGTTTAAACGAGATGTATTTTTGGATGAGTACCACTTTCGACGGTACACTGTAGGTTTAATGGGATCCCTTTATCGCTAGCGAACGATCACCCTTCATCCACATCTCAAAAACAAAGCGTATCCTTTTGCAAACCAAAATAAAATGTCTTTATTAAAGACAAATTTAAGCAAAAACAATGAAAAAAATCACAATCAATCGTCTCTTAAATGCGGAATGACATTTCGAAAATTCGATTTGAAATTCGAATATATCCACTCTTTTAAAGGACGATATAAGATTGCTGGGCTCGCTATCAGCCAGCTATTAAATGAAAATAAAAATAAAATACTTCATTTGCTCGTTCCCATGAAATAAGATATAAATCGTAATTTCTGGTCGAGAAGTTTATACTTAAGGCTATATGATATTTACAAGAGTTCAAAACATAAGATAAAATTGTATAATATTGTTAATATTTGATTGGTTTTTTGTAAAATCTTTTTTTAAAGAATTCGTTTAAAGGATGACACTTTGATGAAAAAATAAAAATAATAAAAGCCACTTACATAGCTGGAAGGTTTTCCCGGACTGGACTGGGAAATGTTTATTGTTTAAACGAGATGTATTTTTGGATGAGTACCACTTTCGACGGTACACTGTAGGTTTAATGGGATCCCTTTATCGCTAGCGAACGATCACCCTTCATCCACATCTCAAAAACAAAGCGTATCCTTTTGCAAACCAAAATAAAATGTCTTTATTAAAGACAAATTTAAGCAAAAACAATGAAAAAAATCACAATCAATCGTCTCTTAAATGCGGAATGACATTTCGAAAATTCGATTTGAAATTCGAATATATCCACTCTTTTAAAGGACGATATAAGATTGCTGGGCTCGCTATCAGCCAGCTATTAAATGAAAATAAAAATAAAATACTTCATTTGCTCGTTCCCATGAAATAAGATATAAATCGTAATTTCTGGTCGAGAAGTTTATACTTAAGGCTATATGATATTTACAAGAGTTCAAAACATAAGATAAAATTGTATAATATTGTTAATATTTGATTGGTTTTTTGTAAAATCTTTTTTTAAAGAATTCGTTTAAAGGATGACACTTTGATGAAAAAATAAAAATAATAAAAGCCACTTACATAGCTGGAAGGTTTTCCCGGACTGGACTGGGAAATGTTTATTGTTTAAACGAGATGTATTTTTGGATGAGTACCACTTTCGACGGTACACTGTAGGTTTAATGGGATCCCTTTATCGCTAGCGAACGATCACCCTTCATCCACATCTCAAAAACAAAGCGTATCCTTTTGCAAACCAAAATAAAATGTCTTTATTAAAGACAAATTTAAGCAAAAACAATGAAAAAAATCACAATCAATCGTCTCTTAAATGCGGAATGACATTTCGAAAATTCGATTTGAAATTCGAATATATCCACTCTTTTAAAGGACGATATAAGATTGCTGGGCTCGCTATCAGCCAGCTATTAAATGAAAATAAAAATAAAATACTTCATTTGCTCGTTCCCATGAAATAAGATATAAATCGTAATTTCTGGTCGAGAAGTTTATACTTAAGGCTATATGATATTTACAAGAGTTCAAAACATAAGATAAAATTGTATAATATTGTTAATATTTGATTGGTTTTTTGTAAAATCTTTTTTTAAAGAATTCGTTTAAAGGATGACACTTTGATGAAAAAATAAAAATAATAAAAGCCACTTACATAGCTGGAAGGTTTTCCCGGACTGGACTGGGAAATGTTTATTGTTTAAACGAGATGTATTTTTGGATGAGTACCACTTTCGACGGTACACTGTAGGTTTAATGGGATCCCTTTATCGCTAGCGAACGATCACCCTTCATCCACATCTCAAAAACAAAGCGTATCCTTTTGCAAACCAAAATAAAATGTCTTTATTAAAGACAAATTTAAGCAAAAACAATGAAAAAAATCACAATCAATCGTCTCTTAAATGCGGAATGACATTTCGAAAATTCGATTTGAAATTCGAATATATCCACTCTTTTAAAGGACGATATAAGATTGCTGGGCTCGCTATCAGCCAGCTATTAAATGAAAATAAAAATAAAATACTTCATTTGCTCGTTCCCATGAAATAAGATATAAATCGTAATTTCTGGTCGAGAAGTTTATACTTAAGGCTATATGATATTTACAAGAGTTCAAAACATAAGATAAAATTGTATAATATTGTTAATATTTGATTGGTTTTTTGTAAAATCTTTTTTTAAAGAATTCGTTTAAAGGATGACACTTTGATGAAAAAATAAAAATAATAAAAGCCACTTACATAGCTGGAAGGTTTTCCCGGACTGGACTGGGAAATGTTTATTGTTTAAACGAGATGTATTTTTGGATGAGTACCACTTTCGACGGTACACTGTAGGTTTAATGGGATCCCTTTATCGCTAGCGAACGATCACCCTTCATCCACATCTCAAAAACAAAGCGTATCCTTTTGCAAACCAAAATAAAATGTCTTTATTAAAGACAAATTTAAGCAAAAACAATGAAAAAAATCACAATCAATCGTCTCTTAAATGCGGAATGACATTTCGAAAATTCGATTTGAAATTCGAATATATCCACTCTTTTAAAGGACGATATAAGATTGCTGGGCTCGCTATCAGCCAGCTATTAAATGAAAATAAAAATAAAATACTTCATTTGCTCGTTCCCATGAAATAAGATATAAATCGTAATTTCTGGTCGAGAAGTTTATACTTAAGGCTATATGATATTTACAAGAGTTCAAAACATAAGATAAAATTGTATAATATTGTTAATATTTGATTGGTTTTTTGTAAAATCTTTTTTTAAAGAATTCGTTTAAAGGATGACACTTTGATGAAAAAATAAAAATAATAAAAGCCACTTACATAGCTGGAAGGTTTTCCCGGACTGGACTGGGAAATGTTTATTGTTTAAACGAGATGTATTTTTGGATGAGTACCACTTTCGACGGTACACTGTAGGTTTAATGGGATCCCTTTATCGCTAGCGAACGATCACCCTTCATCCACATCTCAAAAACAAAGCGTATCCTTTTGCAAACCAAAATAAAATGTCTTTATTAAAGACAAATTTAAGCAAAAACAATGAAAAAAATCACAATCAATCGTCTCTTAAATGCGGAATGACATTTCGAAAATTCGATTTGAAATTCGAATATATCCACTCTTTTAAAGGACGATATAAGATTGCTGGGCTCGCTATCAGCCAGCTATTAAATGAAAATAAAAATAAAATACTTCATTTGCTCGTTCCCATGAAATAAGATATAAATCGTAATTTCTGGTCGAGAAGTTTATACTTAAGGCTATATGATATTTACAAGAGTTCAAAACATAAGATAAAATTGTATAATATTGTTAATATTTGATTGGTTTTTTGTAAAATCTTTTTTTAAAGAATTCGTTTAAAGGATGACACTTTGATGAAAAAATAAAAATAATAAAAGCCACTTACATAGCTGGAAGGTTTTCCCGGACTGGACTGGGAAATGTTTATTGTTTAAACGAGATGTATTTTTGGATGAGTACCACTTTCGACGGTACACTGTAGGTTTAATGGGATCCCTTTATCGCTAGCGAACGATCACCCTTCATCCACATCTCAAAAACAAAGCGTATCCTTTTGCAAACCAAAATAAAATGTCTTTATTAAAGACAAATTTAAGCAAAAACAATGAAAAAAATCACAATCAATCGTCTCTTAAATGCGGAATGACATTTCGAAAATTCGATTTGAAATTCGAATATATCCACTCTTTTAAAGGACGATATAAGATTGCTGGGCTCGCTATCAGCCAGCTATTAAATGAAAATAAAAATAAAATACTTCATTTGCTCGTTCCCATGAAATAAGATATAAATCGTAATTTCTGGTCGAGAAGTTTATACTTAAGGCTATATGATATTTACAAGAGTTCAAAACATAAGATAAAATTGTATAATATTGTTAATATTTGATTGGTTTTTTGTAAAATCTTTTTTTAAAGAATTCGTTTAAAGGATGACACTTTGATGAAAAAATAAAAATAATAAAAGCCACTTACATAGCTGGAAGGTTTTCCCGGACTGGACTGGGAAATGTTTATTGTTTAAACGAGATGTATTTTTGGATGAGTACCACTTTCGACGGTACACTGTAGGTTTAATGGGATCCCTTTATCGCTAGCGAACGATCACCCTTCATCCACATCTCAAAAACAAAGCGTATCCTTTTGCAAACCAAAATAAAATGTCTTTATTAAAGACAAATTTAAGCAAAAACAATGAAAAAAATCACAATCAATCGTCTCTTAAATGCGGAATGACATTTCGAAAATTCGATTTGAAATTCGAATATATCCACTCTTTTAAAGGACGATATAAGATTGCTGGGCTCGCTATCAGCCAGCTATTAAATGAAAATAAAAATAAAATACTTCATTTGCTCGTTCCCATGAAATAAGATATAAATCGTAATTTCTGGTCGAGAAGTTTATACTTAAGGCTATATGATATTTACAAGAGTTCAAAACATAAGATAAAATTGTATAATATTGTTAATATTTGATTGGTTTTTTGTAAAATCTTTTTTTAAAGAATTCGTTTAAAGGATGACACTTTGATGAAAAAATAAAAATAATAAAAGCCACTTACATAGCTGGAAGGTTTTCCCGGACTGGACTGGGAAATGTTTATTGTTTAAACGAGATGTATTTTTGGATGAGTACCACTTTCGACGGTACACTGTAGGTTTAATGGGATCCCTTTATCGCTAGCGAACGATCACCCTTCATCCACATCTCAAAAACAAAGCGTATCCTTTTGCAAACCAAAATAAAATGTCTTTATTAAAGACAAATTTAAGCAAAAACAATGAAAAAAATCACAATCAATCGTCTCTTAAATGCGGAATGACATTTCGAAAATTCGATTTGAAATTCGAATATATCCACTCTTTTAAAGGACGATATAAGATTGCTGGGCTCGCTATCAGCCAGCTATTAAATGAAAATAAAAATAAAATACTTCATTTGCTCGTTCCCATGAAATAAGATATAAATCGTAATTTCTGGTCGAGAAGTTTATACTTAAGGCTATATGATATTTACAAGAGTTCAAAACATAAGATAAAATTGTATAATATTGTTAATATTTGATTGGTTTTTTGTAAAATCTTTTTTTAAAGAATTCGTTTAAAGGATGACACTTTGATGAAAAAATAAAAATAATAAAAGCCACTTACATAGCTGGAAGGTTTTCCCGGACTGGACTGGGAAATGTTTATTGTTTAAACGAGATGTATTTTTGGATGAGTACCACTTTCGACGGTACACTGTAGGTTTAATGGGATCCCTTTATCGCTAGCGAACGATCACCCTTCATCCACATCTCAAAAACAAAGCGTATCCTTTTGCAAACCAAAATAAAATGTCTTTATTAAAGACAAATTTAAGCAAAAACAATAATCACAATCAATCGTCTCTTAAATGCGGAATGACATTTCGAAAATTCGATTTGAAATTCGAATATATCCACTCTTTTAAAGGACGATATAAATCCATTAAACCTACAGTGTACCGTCGAAAGTGGTACTCATCCAAAAATACATCTCGTTTAAACAATAAACATTTCCCAGTCCAGTCCGGGAAAACCTTCCAGCTATGTAAGTGGCTTTTATTATTTTTATTTTTTCATCAAAGTGTCATCCTTTAAACGAATTATATATATATATATATATATATATATATATATATATATATATATATATATATATATATATATATATATATATATATATAATTCGTTTAAAGGATGACACTTTGATGAAAAAATTAAAATAATAAAAGCCACTTACATAGCTGTAAGGTTTTCCCGGACTGGACTGGGAAATGCTTATTGTTTAAACGAGATGTATTTTTGGATGAGTACCACTTTCGACGGTACACTGTAGGTTTAATGGGATCCCTTTATCGCTAGCGAACGATCACCCTTCATCCACATCTCAAAAACAAAGCGTATCCTTTTGCAAACCAAAATAAAATGTCTTTATTAAAGACAAATTTAAGCGAAAACAATGAAAAAAATCATCATTTAAGAGACGATTGATTGTGATTTTTTTCATTGTTTTCGCTTAAATTTGTCTTTAATAAAGACATTTTATTTTGGTTTGCAAAAGGATACGCTTTGTTTTTGAGATGTGGATGAAGGGTGATCGTTCGCTAGCGATAAAGGGATCCCATTAAACCTACAGTGTACCGTCGAAAGTGGTACTCATCCAAAAATACATCTCGTTTAAACAATAAGCATTTCCCAGTCCAGTCCGGGAAAACCTTACAGCTATGTAAGTGGCTTTTATTATTTTAATTTTTTCATCAAAGTGTCATCCTTTAAACGAATTCTTTAAAAAAAGATTTTACCAAAAACCAATCAAATATTAACTATATATATATATATATATATAAATATATGTATATATATATATATATATATATATATATATATATATATATATATATGTATATATATATATATATATATATATATATATATATATATATATATATATATATATATATATATATATATATATATATATATATATATATATATATATATATATATATATATATATATATATATATATATATATATATATATATATATATATATATATATATATATATATATATATATATATATATATATATATATATATATATATATATATATATATATATATATATATATATATATATATATATATATATATATATATATATATATATATATATATATATATATATATATATATATATATATATATATATATATATATATATATATATATATATATATATATATTATATATATATTTATTAGTTTCAAATATTATTCAAGAGCATTGCAGACGAATCCAATTCGCCCTTGAATATTAAAGCTAGAGTGTAAGTCTAAAAATAAATGACTTACATAACTAAATTAACGCTAACATTGAACAAGGAAAAAACATAAAAATATGAAACTAAATAAAAGACAGATTATGATAGACATGAGATAGTAGGGAGTTGCCTTTTTAGCTGCCAAAGGGATATACAAAAATATTTGTACGATGGTACGGCACATTAAATTATTAGTTAATTAAATTAAGCACATTAAATTACATAAGTTATTGTGGCATTTTGTAATAATGAGTCCCACATATGTATATTTAAAAAAATGCTGCGTGGATAAAACATCATTACTTGCCTATCAGTTGAGCAATGGAGACCATATTTTCTAACCTGGAGCTATTGAAGTTGAAGAATAATATTAACATGCAGACTCGGTGCTTTATACTTAAAATTTTGTCATTTTTTGACGAACTGAAAGGTGACCCGATAAAAGTTTCTCTGCTCAATCTCAATTATATTATAATCTGATAGATAATATGCGAAGGTTACGACAAGCATCACTAGAAGCAGACCCGACAAAAGTTTCGCTGCTCAATCTCAATAATATTATAATCTGATAGATAATATGCGAAGGTTACGACAAGCATCCCTAGAAGCAGGTATTAAAAGTGGCGGGGCCGGCCTAATGATTTATTGCTCCACCGGAACGTTACATTGGCCAGTACTATAGTGGTCCTATGGGAGTAGTGCAATTTGTTGTGAGGCTTCGCGGCAACCAGGTCGCGTAAAGAGAACCGTGCATCTGTGTATTTTGTAGGAGGCAAAGGCTGCTTCTCATCGCATGAGACCGACCATCATATCATTATTTATTGCGGCAGTACAGTGAGGCCGAGCGATCCGGCCCTATATAGTTTCTTTATTTTATTGACTCAATCCAATTATAGGCGTAATGCGGTATCATCGGTGGCTGCAGTATACGTCTATACGTGCATCAGGAAAGGTTTTATTTCTTAAGAAACTGTAAGATCTTCTCGTATCTATTTGCAATAAACGACCCGACACTACTCGGAGAAACGATCGAGATAGGAGTACATCCATATGGATTGAAGAATTAATAATACATAGTATTTACTTTCTTTACAACTTCACAAGTATATTAAATTGATCTCAAATTAGTTACTCACTCTAACAACGAATGATATACAGTAAATTACTCAAAAAATATTCAAATTAACAATAAGGCTATAATATAACAAATGGCAATACAAAAATAGTACATTAAATTACATTGTTAGGCTGGATGTTGTTTACAAAGAATTTTAAAATTTCGTAATGCGCAATACATGTTCATTTTAAGCAGATGCACCCGGATCGATATCTTGTAAAAATCATTGTTTTTAATCAACTTTAATTTATCAGGCAATATATTAAAAAGTTTAGGTCCTATGTAGAAGCTAGTCGCCTGGAGATATAAGAGTAAGGGTATGATCGGCTGGTTTTATTCCTGCCCTCCGGATTCTGAAGCGACGATACGATACACGATTGTTGTCACTGGAAGCAATTTGACAGTCCTTCAAACGTAAGAAGTTAGGTTAGGACAGACGATAGTATGTGAGATGTCGTTGCTCTAGGACCTAGAAGATAGCTGGGAAATGGCAGTAGACATCCCAATTTAACAATAATTACCGATGATTCTTACCCAAGACGATTGAATGTAATTATAGCACCGAGAAATAAGGATATTCGGGTTAATAAATAAAGTACATTAGCAAAAACAATAATAAACATTTTAAAAAAATACTACATAGAGACTGTGACGCGGGCGGAGCCGCGGGTTCAGCTTCTTATAAATATAACACACTTCCGCCACTGGCTGTACCGCCGCTGTTGATTTATTAATAAAATATGATTAAGCAGGCAATAAAAATTTATGACCAATGTAAAAAACAAATCAACGCGGACGTCCCTTGTTCCACTTTTTGGCCACAAAAAAGGTACTCGATAATTACAGGGTAGCTGAATTTTATGGGTTGAAGGATTTTGAAATAATAATATGTCATTATTACTTCATCAGTCGACCGAAACTAAACGATCCCTCTCTTGAGCATTTTTTGGAAGAGGGTCATTAGAGAAGCTTTGTTATGCTATTAAAAGCATAGCTTTTGCGAGATTAATTCCACATTCAAACGGGCAACCATGGCGCAACTTTATACAGCAGTATTCAAGCTATCTTTGTTTATTCTATTGATGAATTAGTTTCTTTTAAATATGAATATTTTTTGAAATTGTAGAACTAATAATAATAAAACGAAATTATACAACAGTACTATAGATAGTTCATATACTGTTGACAAATTGTCCTTTTGTGTACCCCCACGATTGATTTGCTATTCTCGTAAGTTTGAGGTCTCTAGCGCCAACACGAACTACGGAAAAAATATCATTCACATGCTGATGTGCATATTCAACACCCATTTCACCACCGTAGACATTTTTATCCTCAACCAACCGACGTTCGTCAAGGAAATATTCAAATTGATTGCACCTTATAAATAGGATAGAAAACGAATTTACCGCGTGAAATTTGTAGGACCCGACGTTTCGGTGACGTTGCAGCCGCCGTTGTCAAGGGTAAACTGAAGAGCTGTCAGTCCGTTGTTTTGCGGGTAGGCCGCAAACCGCTGCCGCCACTGCGTAGGTTATAACGGTGGTGGGGGGGCCGGGCTCGGAGCGCGGGAATTTTTAAAATCCGTCTTGCACACTACACTCACTGTATCCTGTTTTACGTCTTTGCGTTCGGCGTTCGGCGGCGGGAACATTTTAAGAAGAGGGTTCCACGTAGAAGAGAGTTTGTAGCCGTCATCTCTATTGAAGTTCGGAGTTCTTCTTATTTCAATGGCTTCCCGGATCATGCGAGGAAAGTAGAATTGTTCCTTCGATAGAACAATGGGATTTTGAAACTGCATCCAGTGGTTACTTCCGCTATCCAATATATGTTCGCAGATCGCCGATTTTTCTCGCTGAACGTTTTTAACAGCTTTGATGTGTTCTGTCAGTCGCGTGGCTATGGGCCGTTTCGTTTGTCCAACGTAGGCTAGACCGCAGCTGCATTCGACTTTATACACACCCGCACTCAGAAAAAAACATGGTGAATTTGACAACAAAAAGTTGTTAAATATGAGCCATCAAGGTAAAATAGTGGGAGCCACAACGCCAAAATTGTCGAAAAACATTGCTTATATGACAGAGCATAGCATTGTTAATTTCACAAAGGCGTGCTTTCACAACTTTACTTTGATGGCTCATATTTCACAATTTTACTTTGTGAAATTCGCAATGTTAACACATTGCGAATTTCACAACTTTACTCTGTTGATTCGCAATCAATTCCGCCTTTCAACCTTGTGGGTTTAGCAATGCGCACTTTGCTTCATTAGCAACTTTCAAGTTGTGTTTCTAACAGAGTTGTGGTTCGACCTTGTGGGTTTAGCAATGCGCACTTTGCTTTATTAGCAACTTTCAAGTTGTGTTTCTAACAGAGTTGTGGTTCAACCTTGTGGGTTTAGCAATGCGCACTTTGCTTTATTAGCAACTTTCAAGTTGTGTTTCTAACAGAGTTGTGGTTCAACCTTGTGGGTTTAGCAATGCGCACTTTGCTTTATTAGCAACTTTCAAGTTGTGTTTCTAACAACTTGAAAGTTGCTAATAAAGCAACGTACGCATTGCTTCAGATCTTCAGCATATTTTATTTGTACTGCTGTATACTGTACAACCGCTGTGTAAATATTAATTGCAGGGAAAAAGAAATCCATTATTGCTATTCCTGCAATATTTACACTGCGGTTGACCAGGAACAGCATTGCAAATAAAACCTGAAGAAGATCTGAAGCCTATGTTGCATTACTTGTGCGTGTTTGTGTATCCAATAACCTAAAACATAAACAACAGTTACACAAAATAAAACATTTATTTATTTACAACTGACATACATGTTATAACAAAAGGAGTGTTTAATTTTAATTTTACTCGAATAATTTTATGTGGAGACAGAGTTTAGGTCGGAAATAGAAAATTTCCATACAAAATAGTCATTAAGAACTTGAAAGACGTTTCTGTAATATTTTGTATAGAAACGTATGCTCTAGAAACTCTGTCTCCTCTTAACTAAGATTAACAAACATAAGAAGCCATAAATTTACAGATTACAGTTTTATTCATACATGTATAAACTATTTTGATCATTATAATATTTAACTTTTCAACTTTTAAGATTTTCATTCATTTCAATTAAATAGGCTTGCTAAGTACAACATGGAGCTCAGGTAGATTGATGTCACATCCGATAACTACACCATTGCATATGAACGGATGTTGCATCAATTCCTGATCAATGAATACTGACGTCTGACACGAGTTTCGTAGATAATAAGCATGATAATGATCATCTAAACCTATTGTTTCAAAAAGCTTTGCCTTAATTATTATTTTACATACACCATCAACATATACATCTTTTATTTTAGCAAAGGTAACATTTTCCTCCTCAATTGCAGAAATAATTATGTCATTTGCTTTATTAATTTTAATTTTACTCGAATAATTTTATGTGGAGACAGAGTTTAGGTCGGAAATAGAAAATTTCCATACAAAATAGTCTTTAACCCTTCAAGCCCCGCGACTAAGCCCCGCGACTTCTATATCGAAGTCAACTGAACGCGTCCAGGAAAAGTGATTTGATTGGGTTTTTCGTGTCATTCCGTATTCAGTTGTATTTTATTTAAATGCACGATGATATTTGTATCATCGTGCATTTAAATAAAATACAACTGCATACGGAATGACACGAAAAACCCAATCAAATCACTTTTCCTGGACGCGTTAAGTTGACTTCGATATCGAAGTCGCGGGGCTTGAAGGGCTAAGAACTTGAAAGACGTTTCTGTAATATTTTGTATAGAAACGTATGCTCTAGAAACTCTGTCTCCTCTTAACTAAGATTAACAAACATAAGAAGCCATAAATTTACAGATTACAGTTTTATTCATACATGTATAAACTATTTTGATCATTATAATATTTAACTTTTCAACTTTTAAGATTTTCATTCATTTCAATTAAATAGGCTTGCTAAGTACAACATGGAGCTCAGGTAGATTGATGTCATATCCGATAACTACACCATTGCATATGAACGGATGTTGCATCAATTCCTGATCAATGAATACTGACGTCTGACACGAGTTTCGTAGATAATAAGCATGATAATGATCATCTAAACCTATTGTTTCAAAAAGCTTTGCCTTAATTATTATTTTACATACACCATCAACATATACATCTTTTATTTTAGCAAAGGTAACATTTTCCTCCTCAATTGCAGAAATAATTATGTCATTTGCTTTATACCGCTCAGAACACTTTTCTGCCCATTTGACTTTATACAATTTGCTTATATTAGACAGCTTAATTTTATTTAGAATTTTTTTAACTTTACTATCGGCAATTTCTTTTTGGCCTCCGAATGAAAAAGACGAACCTATACTTCCCTTTAGAAAAATATCATTTAAGATCAACTGATGTCTTCGAGCTATTGTGAATGTCATGTTCATTCGATTATTTGAGGTTTTTGCGGCTAACTTGTTCGGTCGATGTTTAGCTTCAAAGCGCATAGAAGACAGATGCCGTAAGGGACCAAATCGTAACATTGCGGAGTGGTAATGCAATAAATTGTGAAACTTGGGTTTAAGAGATTGTTCGAACAATGTGGTAAACATTTCGCAAAGGTCAGCTACTAAAAACTTAAAAAAGTCAATTTGATCAGGTGCAAAGGCGGGAGATAAGACAAAATCTATAACTTTCATCAATTGAATATATAGTTCCCAATACTTATCGTACCTCGGAACGAAATTGCCGAACATCACCCCAAAATACTTGCAAAATGTGTACATTTCGGCAGCGTTTAAACGTATATTGCCCTTTCGTATATTAGGCATTGCTAGCGTGACCGGTTTATCTTTTTTATCAGGGCCATAGGAAAATGAAGAAATTTTGCTATTAACAATATCGATTGAAAAATATTTCAGTTTATCTACAAAAACTACAAGCAGTGAACACATGATATACTTTGAACAACCTTCGTGTAAGTCGTGCATTACATCAAAACCCATTTGTGAAAATAAACTAAAATTTTCTATCTGAAGCCATGTACAATTCTCTTTCACGCCTGTCAGAGATGGATTGTTCGTATTTAAATCTTCCTGATAGTTAGAGTCCGTTCTTAGAAGAGATGTATTTTCATAGAATTGCTTTTGCATTAGTTTCTTTTCTACTTTACAAGTACGACAAGGGAAGTTGCCCGAGAAGCTTTCAACAAAGCCTAAAACACTGTGCAAACCTAAATTATCTCCCAAAATGAGTGCCAATTCAAAGTAAACGGTTCCTTTAAAATTTGGTAGATCGAATGATATTCCGTTTCGAATTAAGTCATTGAACTGATCAATTAGAGGCTGGAATATTATTTTATTTCCAAATTCGACTCTGTCATTAGAATGATATAATAAAGTCAAAAAAATGTTAGACAATTGGGAGGCATAATAGTAAGGCAGACAAGGAAGAGAAATGTAGGCTGCCCCCAATTTATGTATGCCACTATGACTCCCCAAAGGGTTCAAAGTCTCAAAATCATCTATTTGCAAAAATACTGGCATGACTAATTTTTCTCCATGAAATCTCTGTCTCCAAAATGAACCATGCATAAAATGTTCCACACTGACTGATGCGTCATGGTTCATTAGTTTTTTCATATTATCTATCGTCTGACATAGCAACCGAGGCAAAGAAAAAAATTTGTGCAAAACCGCTTTCATTTGTATTTTATGCGCCACGCAATCTACTGCTTGATAAAAACTGCTTCCATTTTTTTTTACAAAATCAAATCTGCGACCCACCACATAAGGCTCAGGATTAATTAAGGACCCTTTTCCTTCAAAGTACTTCAATCTATGGTGCATTGAATTAAACATTTTTAAATCACTTATAATGTTTTCCGTAGCAGAGCCGGGCGTCATCGGTAATAAAGGCTTGATAGATAAGTTGAAAATGTTTTCAATACCGTTATAAACTGTATCTGACACATTTATCGGCAATTGAGGATTACTATAAAGGGATGAAAACAGTTGAGCCATGGTTTTGCTCAGTGAAACAGTATTCAAATTAATGTTTACATATTTTGCTTTGATAGCTTCATTTTCTAGTTTAGAAACTATTTTATCATCATTTTGTAACCCAGCTGGTGTAGTGCGCATATGTGAAGTGTCCATATTGGATGAAATTGCTTCAGGGGCTTGGGCCTCTGAATGGTCTTTCAAATAATGACGTCTAAACGAGTTGTAAAGTTGATACCTTCTTCCGCAACCAATAGTTGGACAGAAATAGACCTGGCCAGGATGATAAATAGTGTAGTGGTTTTTAAATTGTCTTAAATTAAGAAGAGACCGTTTACATAACACGCATTGCACCATCGTGTCTATTTAAAACAGATGCGAGTAAATCTAACATCGGAGTACCTTCCGTGTCATACTTGCTTTTCATGAGATATATACTTCTTTGAACGAACATCCAAATAGGTGCACATTCTTTCGGGTAAGGTAAATCTAATGCCCACAATATTTTAAAAGCATTCGTAATAACATCACACACATTGGAGAAGGTGTACCGAATGTCTTTTGATATAATTAAATCGTACTGCGCAACATCCTTCCAACTGGGGCCAACAGCAATAATATACGGAAGCACATGTATGTTTTTCTCTGTAAGTTTAGCTTCTCTCTCAGAACAATGGGTTTCGAGGTCTGATACAGACGGTACTAAACTTATGAAGGCGCTGCTTACTTCTGTACGCGAGGGGTTCCACTGTTTCTTGACACCTTTCACCGGTATCGTATGCATCTGCTTGAGCAGCAGCGGAATTGACAGGAAGGCCGCAACGTTCGCTGGTTCTTCTCCCACTGCAAATATAAATTTTACAAATAAATAAAATATATCATCACTCGTCTGTTCGTCTCGCACTCAAAATATACCGGATTATTCGGCCATGACTGCCGTAACTCTAGAAGTAGTTGAGGAGATTTAATTTGATAAATATTTTTAATAAGTAAGACTTTTTTGTAAGCATTATTAAGATCTACAACTTTTCTCTAGAACTTAATCATATATCTCTCATCGTTAAGGCAGCGTTCGTTAGAAACGTTTTCGTTCGACCGTTTTTTCCGACTTACTTTGAAAATCCGACTACCACGAAAAAGTCTTCTCATTTCTCGGATTAATATATAGCCTATGACACTCACAAATAACGTGGCTTTCTATTGGTAAAATAACTTTCAAAATCAGTTCAGTAGATCCAGAGATTACTTCCTACAACGTCACAAACTTTACCTCTTTATAATATTAGTATAGATAAGGGCTGTTAAAGAAGAAGAAGAAGAAGACAGATTTTAATAGAACAATTAAATGGCCAGGACTTAAGTTAAGGTATTATTTAGAACTAAACATTACTTACAGGTTGCAAGATCCAAGACAGATTGAATATCAACTCTGCGTATGAACTCTTGGGCCTTCTCGTCCAATAATGTTAGTAGGCGAGTCTTCACTGTTGGGAATCTTTCTTCGAATTTCCTTTTTGCTTCTCCATATATTGAATTGAAGTCACTGGCGAACTGCACAAAAAAAAATGTTGTATTTACTTATATAAACTTACATCATACTAATATATTTACTATTGCGTTATGTTTTACACAACAATTCTGCATCTAGATACAGGCATTAGAGGCCCCGTTAGATGTGCATAGCGCCTGAGCTGTGTTGATCCTAAGCTGTTGTTTTTCAATGTTCTATTATTTGCTGAGTGACATTGTAATTACTTTTTAATTGTGCAAGCATTAAATAAGTAAATAAAAAAATAATACATAATACACTCAAATGCTTACAATGACGCTACAGGAGCATATTCCAATGTGCGTTTTATTTCTTTTTTTTATTCTATATAATAGTGACACTGGCTACATTTTGCAGAACACATCGATGAGTCATCGATTGCACATTATCTGCTGAAAGCCCACAAAAACGCAATGACTTAATTGAACTTAATTGAATTTCGATTAGCAGCGGTTAGTAGCAAGCTGTCAAACGTAGCTGTCATTCGGATTGTTTACAACGTTTTTGAACACAACATGGAAATCGAAAATAATTACGAATATAATAACATGATACTCTTTGAAAATAATCTCAAAAAAGACAAAATAGAAAAAGCGCGTTCAGCAGAATTGCATCGATGCCGCGTGATCGATGTCTTAGCGGTTAGATCCGCAAAATGTAGCCACTGTATTAAATTTGCAACAAGTGAGAAATGTCGCATGTTGATAAGCTTACAAAATTACTCACCAATTCATAGCCCCATGGAGATTGTATCGCTGGGAATGTTTTGCAGTAAGCTATATAGTCGCTTCCCTCTAGGATGGCTACCCGCTCGCGCAGAGTATTATGCCATTTAGATTTAGCGAGATCTCGGGGTGATGAGGAGACTTTGAGCCACTGCACGTCATCTTGAGACGAGGCCTCCTCATTCTGAAGTTGTTGAAGCAAGTTGAAGTTTTCAGGCAAAGGTCGTGTTCTACCAGGCGTGTCGCTTGTACGCCTTTTCTTCTTTTTATTTTCGCTGTCGCTGCTGTATTCACTACTGCGGCTCTCGCTGCGGCGGGGTTCTGATGGAGTTGACAGGTTTCTTCTAACTGTGATTAGTCGGTTGATAATGAGGCCACTGGCCTGTATAGCCCGACCTTCAACTATTCGAAAGGGGCTGTAATATACGGAGTTTGTTTCTTCCGGAAATAGAGATACAATCTCTTTGGTCCAGTTTTCCCATACTTCTTTTCGTATCGGGTCCGTAACTTTTTTTAGTTTGCGTACTTCTGACTCCACGATGACAGCAGTGATGATTTTTCGGTCCCGTGTCGTTAAAACTTGTTTTTTAAGAAGCGGCTTTCCTGCTGTGGTGGACTCCAACATTGATCGGAGTGTTGTTCCTACCAGGATTGTAGTAAAGTCGATAATTGACACTTCTTCATCAAAATGTGTGAGTTCCCTTTCCTGAAATTAAAAAAATTTATATAATTCTCTACTTATTTTATTTCTCGTCATTTTATAGTATTCAAAAGCGGCCGTAGTCCACGAGACTGCACGAGATCACATTCTGTTCCATCCAATAACAGTTTTTATTTAAAGCCAGTTTTATAATTTTTCTAACTCACCGCCGCCCTGGCAGATGATGAACCGGCTACAGCAGGTGACAAAAACTTCTCTGTAGCATCAATCTGAGTATTAAACGAAGAGACAGTGTGTTGAGGACCCTCCTGTAACAAAAAAATATCCAGCCTTATTGAAGGTTCAATATCATATTATGCTATGACAGGAAATATACTACAGTTAAAACTAAATTGCAATTAATTCAGTTTATTTTACCAAGAGACATTCAATTATATTCGATACAAGCAAAATTTGTTATTTTTAAATTACTGTGAAAATTTTAATTTATTTATTTAAAATGGTGCATGAAATCTACACAAACCTCATGTGGAGTCATACACCATGATGACGGTGAGGGAGTGCAAGATGACGGTGAGGAAGTGCGCGATGTCGACACGAACGACTTTTGCCTAAATGGAGCAGCGACAGAAGTGCGAACGGTTCTTTCATTAAGAACGCTAACCTTGCATAGGTCACTTTCCTTCTTCTGTAAATAAAGGAAATTACTATAATATCTGTAAATAACATAATTACGTAGACTTCGGATAGCCAACCGGACGTCTTGCCGACCGCAATGTGCGTGGGAGTGCAATCGGAACGAAAACCGATAATGTCACGAACATTATGGCACAAGTGTACATCGGAGTGTCGCAAAGTGTTTTATGATTTAAAACTTTACAAACCGTCGAAAAGACAAGTTTGATGCGAACTGACTTTTATCTGAATTTTATTGCAACAGGCATGCAAGGAGCAACCATCAGAACTACTCACGCGGTCCAGTGCTATGCGAAGCTTTCCTTTATCTACGACCTGTGGAACCAAGCTGTAAAGCTCGTGATCGTTAGCGTGCAGCAGAAAGTCTAAATCTGCACCCTGATCTAGAAAAAAAACAATCTATTATAGCCACTCCGTTAAGTCGGAATTATTCTACTTTTGGTACCTCGTCTAGTTTTCAAAAAAAAAATACACACTACTAAATTCAATCATTGCAGTGCTAAATCTGTTAAAAAATAAGGTCGGTTTTTTTTAATTTAATTTATTTTTATTTTGTAAATTAGTTTTATCATGGTTCTTAAAAAAAACTAACCTAACCTACTGTCACATAGGTGTTAATAAATTGTTTTAAAAAACTAACTTAACCTACCGAAATGTATAGAGTTGACACTTTTTAAATACCTATATCTCATTTATTGAGTCCGTTAACTCCTCGAGCGCTAACGTTTGAATTGTAGTGTCTCTTAGAGAACGAGAAGAAGAATAAATCACAATAAAAAGATAGCGTTTCAGAAAAACGACGATTAAGGGGCGAACACATTGCACTATCGGACGCGTTTGCTGCCGTGGCTTAGGACAGTATGTACAGTCGTCCGAAGCCTCAAGGTCGCGATAATAGGACGATTTCTATATAGGACGATAATAGGACGCGATAATATAGGACGGCTCAATAGAAATTCATTACACAGATCGCGCCCGACACATGGCCGCGGCAGCCGACGCGTTCGATGTGTTCACCCTTTATTCCGAAACTACTGATCATATTAAGAAGACCTGATTTTATTATTATTCTAGATTATTGATCTTTCAATATCATTCGACTATATTCACCACGCTGACTCGATAAATATTTTTTTCAAAAAACTTACCTTGTAGTGTGGAAAACAGGTGTACGAGGTTGTTCGATATTAAGAAGTCAAACAGTAGCTGCTGTTCTTTCTCCATTTTTCTGAGATGTCGCCACTTAATCACTGATTGCACTTTTGAACAGTTCGGAGTTGTGCTTTTAATTCTTTCTTGAAAATACGACGCCGTAAAATGCACTTGATCAGAGCGAGCGCTCCGCCCGCGCCCTTGTTACAGACTGGAATCAACTGGAATAGCGTCGCAAACAAACAGCCGAGCGGCGAGCGTGTCGCGACTTGCGCGCGCGGCGGGATTTTGACAACGTTTAGGAAAGCCCCCAACTTTGTAGAAAATAAACGTTGCGGTTTTGACAATTATAGTTTGAGTTTTTCTCAAACCTATCTGCCATTGAGAAAAAATCTACGTCAAAGTTGTGTTAATATCAATTTAAAAACATTGAGGAATTATGAAAACATTGCCTTATTCACAACTTACGTAGTTACTAGCTAGCGTTGCTATGTAAAAGTTGCTAGCGCGGCAACGTATAAAATCAATGTCTCGCTTACATTGTGGAACTGACAAACCAACTATGTTAATCATGGACATTGCTAATTTATCCACAACATTAAAAAAGCAATGTTCCGCTTACATTGTGAAACTCACAATACTCACCTATGTGAATTCCACAGATTAGCACATTGCTAATTTATCAAAGTACCGTAAAGTTGCCATCGTCGCAATGTATAAAATCAATATTCTGCTTACATTGTGAAAATCACAATCTTTAACTATGTGAATTCCGCAGATTAGCACTTTGTCAATTTATCAAAGTAGCGGAACATTGCTATCGCCGCAACGTATAAAATCAATGTTACGTTTACATTGTTAAACTCACAAGCTGTAAAATTGTTAACCCCGCAGTTTAGAGCATTGAGGTAATAACAATGTCGAAAAAAATTGTTAGCGCCACAATTTTATATTGTTGATTCCGCAATTTTTGCATTCGACAAAGTAAGCGTTGCTGACCCCGCAAAGGGTAATTTGTCATTGCCACAATATTCTATGGTTAATTTCGCAATTTTTCGCTCGCAATGTAAAAATGCAGCGTTGTCTAGTAAAAATTTCTCTGAGGCGGGGTTTGCAGTGGTATTACATCCTTTACAGGCCTCAAAAATCGAGCTATATTTTGGGTCGGTTTGAAGATCGTTTTTATATCGAATCTGTTTAGCATCTTACTTATTCGATCTGTCACGCCCTTGACGTATGGTAAGAATGCTCTTGATCTGCTCGGTTTTTGAGTTTCGTCCGTATTAGATCGTGTGCGTGTCTCGTGATATTTTCCGTATCCGATCTAATACGGACGAAACTCAAAAACCGAGCAGATCAAGAGCATTCTTACCATACGTCAAGGGCGTGACAGATCGAATAAGTAAGATGCTAAACAGATTCGATATAAAAACGATCTTCAAACCGACCCAAAATATAGCTCGATTTTTGAGGCCTGTAAAGGATGTAATACCACTGCAAACCCCGGGTGTGTATAAAGTCGAATGCAGCTGCGGTCTAGCCTACGTTGGACAAACGAAACGGCCCATAGCCACGCGACTGACAGAACACATCAAAGCTGTTAAAAACGTTCAGCGAGAAAAATCGGCGATCTGCGAACATATATTGGATAGCGGAAGTAACCACTGGATGCAGTTTCAAAATCCCATTGTTCTATCGAAGGAACAATTCTACTTTCCTCGCATGATCCGGGAAGCCATTGAAATAAGAAGAACTCCGAACTTCAATAGAGATGACGGCTACAAACTCTCTTCTACGTGGAACCCTCTTCTTAAAATGTTCCCGCCGCCGAACGCCGAACGCAAAGACGTAAAACAGGATACAGTGAGTGTTGTGTGCAAGACGGATTTTAAAAATTCCCGCGCTCCGAGCCCGGCCCCCCACCACCGTTATAACCTACGCAGTGGCGGCAGCGGTTTGCGGCCTACCCGCAAAACAACGGACTGACAGCTCTTCAGTTTACCCTTGACAACGGCGGCTGCAACGTCACCGAAACGTCGGGTCCTACAAATTTCACGCGGTAAATTCGTTTTCTATCCTATTTATAATGTCAAACAACCGCGATAGTCTTCGATTTGATTGCACCTAATGAGCTTGGTAGTACCTAAATCTACCTCATTTTATTATATACTTATTATGCAACACAACAGTACCTACTATAAATATCTATATCTCTATATTCACTATACGACTATCGGCTTAATGTTATTCTTTTTTCTCTTTTTTTAAAATATAAGTATGTTATTTCGAGATACATACAACGCATAAAATATACGAGTACATATATTGTATGTGCTGTATGTTTCCCGAAATGAACAAATAATCAAAATGAAGCAATCAAAATAATTATTTCGGGAACGACCTTCATATAAGTTGTTGCCAGCGTTAATAAACCTACGCTTAGAACCTGTTAACAACGAGCTAATAACTGGTTCAATAATACAAGACATATAAAAAACAATATAGGTTTCAATGAAACAAAAGTTGACAGAAAATATTCTAGTTCTATATTGTCAATAAAAATATAGTTAGGATTACCACAAACATATTTTAAAAAACTGACATAAAAAAATTAACCGATTAATGGGAAAGTCGGTTAAATTTCCCTAAGTTAGCCGGTTAATTACGTAGAAAAACTATAACATGGCAAATTGCCCGTTTTTGTATTATATATATACATACTAAAAATATATATAAAATGTATCCTTCTTTTATGTTCAGTATTCAATTTATTCATTCAGAATATACAATAAAAGCATGAATAATCAATTGAAGCTGGTTATCGCATATTAGAATTCGTCAGTTGCTAGTAATATATTGATATTGATATAAAACTAATCAATCCGAAATATTCATTCGACAGTAGCGTTGACTAAAGTCGGCTTTAGACGGCAGACAAAAAAAATAGTATATATGTATCTATTTATCTATGTATCGAAAAATATATATGTATGGAAAAATACATAAACCACAAATATTTCATAAAAACCGTAATAAAAATAATTAAAAATACGTTAGTTCACTTTTTGTAACAGCAGTCGTGTTTTTATTCCTTTTAATATATTTACTTGTTTTAAGACTAAACATCTCTCAAGAATTGCCGCCCAGAATATAAGAGGTAATCTGTTGACTAGCCTTTATGACATGATTTTATTTTCAGTGTACAAGGGAATGCTTGACGAATGGAATCAAGTCCGGCAGCTGTCCTCCTCTCTCCGAAATGTCAGCCTGGGATGCTGCATGCCTACCGGCATGCTCCGCAGATGGCAACTGTCCTGGAATCGAGAAGTGCTGCAGGCATCACTGCGGAGCGACGTGCCAGATCCCGACGGGCCTCCAGCAATTTCCAGGTCTGCCTATGATCCCGCGCAATCTGACTGTAGCGGAGAAGAAGCGAGGGAAGGTCGTCCACATCAGATGGGACTTCTCCAATAGCAGCGTGCCAGCAGGCAGTCGGGTGTACTTCGTGGTTGAAGAACGCCATCACGTCGGAAGACAATTCGTGGAAGTTCGGATGGGAGAATGGGTGCAGATTATGAGGTCTCAGAGGTGAGAGAATCTTAATGTGCTAGTTGCAGATGCAAGGGGCAATCTCACTCCAGCATCAGTTAATGAAGATTGTTTATTTGTCAACGGTCGTAGATGAATGGGTTGAATGGGCCTGCCTTCCACCACCCGAATAGCTATGTTTAATGATTTGTTTCTTCTCTGTCTAGAATGTTGAGTGCAGCAAAAACCCTGCAAAAGCTTGCCGGGCTGTTGCGGACCTTCCTGTCCCGTTGTTATGGAACAGGAAAGTCCGCAATGTATGCACTTCTTGACGAAGAATCTTTAGCCACCCACTTGCATAACAACATGTAAATCCCTTTAATAATATTTTTTTTAAAAATAAGCATATGTTTATGTATAAAAAATCAGCCTGCGTTTGTTTGTGCTCGCAAAACTCGAAAAGTAGTCGGTCGATTGCCTTGAAATTTTGACACAACGTTGCATTCCAATACGTGCGTTTTTTGTAGCAATATGAAATTTTATCACGAAGTTGCATTCGAATACGCGGTATTTTATAGTAATATACAATTTTGACAGAGCGTTGCATTCGAATACGTGCGTTTTTTGGAACAATATGAAATTTTGTCACGAAGTTTCATTCGAATACGCGGTATTTTATAGTAAAATACAATTTTGACTCAACGTTGCATTCGAATACGTGCGTTTTTTGAAGCAATATGAAATGTTGTCACGAAGTTGCATTCGAATACGCGGTATTTTTATAGTAAAATACAATTTTGACACAACGTTGCATTCGAATACGTGCGTTTTTTGTAGCAATGTAAAATGTTGTCACGAAGTTGCATTCGAATACGCGGTATTTTTATAGTAAAATACAATTTTGATACATCTGTGCGTTTCCCATTCATTATAAGATTTTATTTACCTTGCAATGTTTGTCAGTATGTGTGTTGTCAAATCTTGCAAGCAAAATTAGAACCACTTCCTCTTATCCTATAAAGTTGAAATGTTGCATGTTGGTTCAGTTCCGATGACAGTGCATTTTTTATGGTAAGGATGACCTGATTCTGCCAGCATTGGCTCCCGACGAGGAGACTCCTTAACGATCAACAGCACAGATACGAAATTTTGTATACGCATTTAATTATGATAGCCCATTATAAGTTTCGTCATGACATGGCTGCTGAGCCCAGGGTTGGCTCTTGATGAGAGAACTCCTCGACGGTCAACAGCACAGTCACGATATTTTGTATACGCATTTAATTATGACAGCCCGTTCTAAGTTTCACCCTGACATGGCTGCTGCACTTAGGGTTGGCTCTGGACAGAGCCAACCCTAAGTGCATTTTAATGAAAGCTTGTTTTTAAACATGTGTTTGTACTATTAACTTATTTACTTTGCAATGTATGCAAAACTAAATTAGAAGGACTTCTTCTTATCCTATGAAGTTGAAATTTTACACGTTCCTTCAGTTCCGATGACAACGCATTTTTTATGGTGAGCATGAATTGATTCTGCACCCAACATTGGCTCCCGACGAGGCTACTCTTCCACGGTCAACAGCACAGACACACACTTTTGTATACGTGTTTAATTATGATAGCCCGTTCTACATTTCACCGCGACAGGGTTGCTGCACACAGGGTAGGCCCCAACGAGGGGACCCCTCAACGGTCAACAGGACAGAAACGAAATTTTGTATACGCATTAAATAATGATAGCCCGTTCTAAGTTACAATAACTTATTTCATATCAGAGTGAGCCACAGCGAAGCGTTAGTTATAAATAGGATAGAAAACGAATTTACCGCGTGAAATTTGTAGCACCCGACGTTTCGGTGACGTTGCAGCCGCCGTTGTCCAGGGTAGACTGAAGAGCTCTCAATCCGTTGTTTTGCGGGTAGGCCGCGTACCGCTTCCGCCACTGCGTAGATTATAACGGTGGTGGGGGGCCGGGCTCGGAGCGCGGGAATTTTGAAAATCCGTCTTGCACACAACACTCACTGTATCCTGTTTTACGTCTTTGCGTTCGGCTTTCGGCGGCGGGAACATTTTAAGAAGAGGGTTCCACGTAGAAGAGAGTTTGTAACCGTCGTCTCTGTTAAAGTTCGGGGTTCTTCTTATTTCAATGGCTTCCCGGATCATGCGAGGAAAGTAGAATTGTTCTTTGGATAGCACAATGGGATTTTGAAACTGCATCCAGTGGTTACTTCCGCTATCCAATATATGTTCGCAGATCGCCGATTTTTCTCGCTGAACGTTTTTAACAGCTTTGATGTGTTCTGACAGTCGCGTGGCTATGGGCCGTTTCGTTTGTCCAACGTAGGCTAGACCGCAACTGCATTCCACTTTATACACACCCGGGGTTTGCAGTGGTATTACATCCTTTACAGGCCTCAAAAATCGAGCTATATTTTGGGTCGGTTTGAAGAGCCCGGCCCCCCACCACCGTTATAATCTACGCAGTGGCGGAAGCGGTACGCGGCCTACCCGCAAAACAACGTATTGAGAGCTCTTCAGTCTACCCTGGACAACGGCGGCTGCAACGTCACCGAAACGTCGGGTGCTACAAATTTCACGCGGTAAATTCGTTTTCTATCCTATTTATAATGTCAAACAACCGCGATAGTCTTCGAAGCGTTAGTTGTATAATAAAACTATAAATATACATCAACAGACATGCATAGAAACAAGGAACATTATACACTAATTGCAATATTTATTGTACACTGTACGTATCACTAAGCCTTGGGGGAAGAATCAGAAGGCGCAGGATGGGTTGGGATTCAATCTTCCGGGTCCTGGAAAAATATCAAGCACGCATTTCAAGAGGGTGGTTTCCCCTAGAAGAATACGATACTACTTCAGGGTATCCCACCATCCTCGTAACACACGAAAGGCGGCGAAGCTAAAAGCATTACCCACGATATTCGGGTACTACACAGGCAAGGGGAGGAGGGGGCATAGTGGGGTACCTAAAACTCAAACATACTTATAAGATAATATATTATGATTAAACTACACATTTTAACTCAATATCATGGTTTAACGCATTGCCAATGACTATGGATATATTTTTAGTCGAATACGATAAGAAATCTACGAGATATGAATACATAAGTGTAAAATTGCATTTGCCCCGCTATGCCCCGTATATGGGGGCAAAGTGGCTATGCCCCGTATATGGGGGCAAAGTGGCTATGCCCCAGTGGTACTTTCAAAACCAAACAGAGACTGACGCCATCTTACCTTTTTCACAAACATTCTTATATTTTTAACTAGCTGACCCATGCCCACTTCGTTGGGCGGTAAAACTTTTTAATTTTGATGAAATTATGCGTGTGGTTTGGTTAGTACTGAGTGCTATGATTTATTTCCTGACTGCCAAAAGAAAGGTTATATTTTTACTGCATATGTATGTATGTATTTGCATGCCAATTTGACTATATTACAGTTATTTGTGAGTGTCTTCTTGTGAGTGTCTTATTTGTGAGTGTCTTATCTCTTTAACCATTTATGCAGTAAAAGTGAAATTATATGCAGTAAAAGGGAAAAGTCTTTTGTTTTAAACACTTGAGACGATAAATTATTTATTTTGATAATAATTCATAATTGTTGATAATATGACCAATAATCGTGACCTAATTATTAAATTATTATACTTAAATAATAAAAATTAATTATTATTAATTTTTTTTAAATAATAAAAACTACTTTTTGTGACTTAAATATAAAAGTTAGACATATGCTGCCGCTGACTTTTTTGTAGGCATTATCAAGCTCTACAACTTTTCTCTAGAACTTTATCATATATCTCTCATCGTTAAAGCAGCGTTAGTTAGAAACCTTTTCGTTCGACCGTTTTTTCTATGAGTTACTTTGCAAATCTGACTACCACGAAAAAGTCTTTTCATTTTTCGAATTAATATATAGCCTATGACACTCACAAATAACGTGGATTTCTATTGGTAAATAAATTTTCAAAATCGGTTCAGTAGATCCAGAGATTACTTCCTACAACGTCACAAACTTTACCTCTTTATAATATTAGTATAGATTACGAAGTCCAGGAGGCAACTGCTAGAAAATAAATTATTAACCACCGCAATACATAATTACGTTCGATAAACAATTCAATTTCACGTATTTATTTACTGAAAACACTGCTTTGGAGACTTTTGTTTATGTAGCATAAACGGCTATCGAAATGGCGTGGATCGCTCGTAAAGGTCAGGTGCCGACTGACGATCAATCAAAGCGAACCATATGACACATTGCATGGCGTTTCGTTCGAGCCGCATGAGGCATACCCCGCTATGCCTTGCTACCCCACTATGCCCCCTCCCCCCCATCCCCTATTTGTCACAACATAAACAGCCGCAAGCAGCTCTCCCCTCGCCATTAAAAAGGACTGTGAGGATCGCCTTTCCTTGAGTATTTACTTGTCCTGGGGAGCAGCTGTTGATGGTTAAGCCACCACCTGATGGCTCTGACCTAGTGTTGATACATCAGCCCATTACAGTGGGCTAGGTTCTTTTTATTTCCCTCTTGTTGCTCATTTGGTGGCGAATTTGAATATATTAGGGATATGGCTGTTTCTACACACTGTATCACAAATGGAATCCACGACCTTCCTCAAGCCAGGGCATCTGCTGTTTCCTTATTTTCTCGAATATACTGTGACGCGATACCACATATATTGGAGAAACATATTGAATAAGAAACTTAAACCAATTTCTACGTGATTTTTGTCGCATATTGGAGTCATCCATGGTCTCTAGGGAAACAGTGCGATTTTAGACATCTTTCTTTGTAGTTGGTAGTTATACCAACAGTCGTGCTGAAGCGATGTTTGAAATTATAAGCATTACAGTGCATTCGGACGAGCTGGATAATCTCCGCATTATGTTGTTTCATGCCTTATTATTCTTGACTCCATATTTTTATTTGTTTCAATTCTTCAGTTATACGATGGTAGAATTTCAATGGTCCTAATGGCCGCCATCTATTTTCTAGAATACGTATCTTCATCATCTTCGACTTATATATTCCAGATCAAGTGTCCGACTGAAACGTTCACCTCGGGCCGGTCGTTGGTACCAGTTTCGAGTAACAGCTGTTGGAGCTCGCGGCAGTCGAGGACCTTCTGAAGCATGCGCTCCGTACGCTCCAGCTAGAGGTCCTCACGCCCCGCATCCGCCAGCAGCTCTCACGGTCGTACCCCTGTCGAGGTCAAACGGAACCCTGCGCGCCCTGCTGAGGTGGCGAGCGCCACTCTCTGACCTGCCCATAGCCAGGTATAAGGTCTTCTGGAGCCGAAGGCTGAGGGGGATCGACGGAGACCTGGACTCAGTGGTCATGTTCACAAGGACTGTGAGAAAGGTTCGTAAAAAATCTGATGCATCTGTCATATAGTTCTTAAACTTCAGTACGACTTCCAACTCTAATATACTAGTCGCATACATAGGTCTGCTCTTACTGTTAGAGCAATTAATCTGTTTGGGTTAGTTCTCCGCAATCCTAAGTTGTTATGCGATGTGGACGGTATGAGGTTTGAAATTCGAAATAGAGGTTGGCATCTTCACCTTCACGTCTTGTGGCACGTTCTACTTATATGTCAAAATTCGCAATACCTATATCAAAGTTTTTTTTTTTGCATCCGCTATTCGCTGCTACGAAGAGCTAACGGTCATTAACAAGAAATTATCTAAGCCAGTTTTTCCCAAATAGTGGGTCGCGAGCCGGCACTGAGCCACGAAAATAATTACGGGATCGCAGAATTGCCTCCTTGTTGTTTAAACCAATCATACTTGTAAATGATCAAATGGAGTGGCGCGTTATTCATTGCAGGACGATACTTCAGCTACTATCAAGGACGATTTTCTAGGACTGGAGACTAATCCGAAAGAATATTTTCCTCCAATCACCAGCAACCAAGCGTAAATAAGGAAACCATTTTCAGTCAATATAGAATTCGAGTCAGATTTATCGGATTCCAATGACGACTTGTTAATAATAATTGAACTGTCATGTGATACGGCACTCAACAACATTTCACGATCTGAAAAAGGGTTTGCAACATTCGTGTTTCTTAAAGATAAATGTAGAATACGATTGGAAATCGAATCAGTTCTAAGATAAAGTTAACGTTTTTCTGGCTTAGATAAAGTTAAAGTTAACTTTTTTATTATGTTTTGAAGTAAATTAATAGCTTTTTGATAATTTTGATGACATTTTGCTACGAATTTTAATAAGGCAATTGGATATTTTATATAACATAAGGTACGATTTTGTTCATTTATATAAATATATTATTATAGATTTCTAAGAATGATTATAATTTAATTAAATTGTATACCTTGGAACAGGTGGTAGCCTAGTTAGGTTATAACTTTTGTGTTTTGTAACTACTGTTAATTTGAAATCAATAATTTAATTTCAAATTGAAATTGAATTTTGGGTATGGGAAAATATGTAATTAAGGAAACGCAAGAAAGGGTCAACAAATCCATTTAAGCCAAATGAGGATGCAGAGTTAAAAATAGGGTTCAAAAATAATTTATTTGCTAAACTACATATATTCTGTTGCAGTCACAAGTGCGGTAAATGTTAAAAATAACAGAAGAAGCATGTCTCGACATAAGAAAATATAACATAGACCGTAAGATAACATATTCACGATAATATTTTTTTTAATCTTTTGACGAGTTACCGAAATGAAGGTCGATCACTTTACAATATCACCAGTTTTATTAAAAACTCTCCTTCTTTATGTCTCCACAGGATCAAACGCAATATGTAATCAAAGACTTAGAGATGGGTTCTCTATATTTTCTACAAGTCCAAGCGGTATCTCAATTTGGCTCTACGAAACTCAGAAGTGAAAAGGCATCTTTAGTTCTGAATACAACATTCACTGATAATGGTAGGTAAGGCATACACATGTTTCCTTACAATTTAATATTTAATATTTTGTAATAGGCGTAATTTTAGCGATCACCTAATTATTTCTTTCTTGGCTACCAAAAATATTGGATTTGTCCTCAGAATGGTGGAATTGTCACCAATTTCAATATACGATCACCTAATTATCATTTTATAGTCATCAGTAAATGTAATCAGTTATAAATGTTTCCCCTCGCAATCGTGATATTCTCCATATCCTTTCGGATAATTGCCCAGCTAAAGCATTACCCTTCAAGTGGACCTTCATGTTATTCGTGAGGACAAGTTTCACAATGAGAGGTCAAAGAAGAAGTATAAAAATACTTTCTTATTATTTTAAAGTAATTTTTTTTCAGTTTCACTTTTCTAATTTGAAGATATATTTTTCTTTTTTTCCCTTTTCTCTTTGGGAGTTCGTTAGGAAAAAGTCCAGAAAACATTTTGTAGTCATTTATATGGGGATTTCTTTTATAAAAACGGGGATTTTCATTGCTAAATATTAACAGTATTTTTAAGTCATGTTATATTATTCCCTATTTCAACTCCCGATTATTTACTATCCCAGGATTAAATTTGGAAAAAAACGTTAAATACGTATCTCATTATTCAAAAAAATGTATTTTCCCGAATTTCACTTTTATAGCATAGCTGGTTATTGGCATATTGTTTTCCCTTTTTTCACACTTTTAGGGATTGCATTTTGAAGAGTCACTAAATACCTGTTATTGAATTTAAGAAACCTCATTTTCTCCCTAAAATTCGCTTTTCTAGCTTAAACGTTTAAATTTTCCCTTTTTCCACAATTACTTCCTTTAGGAGTTGATTGGCGATAAATCTTCAATACCATTTCTAGGTATTTGTATGAGGAACATTTAACAATTAACACCGCCAGATGTAATATGAAAACAGTACAGCCACATTTTATATTTATCCCATTATCAACTCCTGAATATTCCCTTCTTGGGTTAACTTTCGAAAAATAATAAACGTATCTCATTACGTTAATATTAGATTTATTTTCCTTGATAGCTTAACCTATTGTAGAGATATCGTTTTTCCTTTTTTAACCCTTTAGGGTTCGAATTTCGAAAAATCTCTAAATACCTCTATTACTTAATTTTAAAAGCCAATTATTGGCCCAATTTTTTTTCTTTATTGACTTTAAATATTTATATGATTCACTTTGTATATTTTAAACTCCCGATTATTCCCATTAATGAGATTTTTTGATAAAAATCCTATATACAATTTGTTGGTATTTAAATAGGGAACCTTTTTTGAGTAAAACCGATTTGATATTTTATCGGGCTTAAGAGTTATTAGGAAACGCGCAATAAAAACATTTTAGCACTTTTTGATCACTTCAACTACGATTATTCCCTTCAAGACATGTTTAGGGAAAATTGCTGAATAAGATTTTTAGGTATTTATTTGGGACACCTTTTTAAAAAAAATCCTATTTGATATTCAATCGAACTTAAAAGATATAAATAAAATGGCAAAAAACCATTTTAGCTCTTTTCGATCACTTCAACCTCGATTATTCCCTTCAAGAGATCTTGCGGGAAAAGTCCTGAATTAAATTTATATAGGGAAACTTTTTTGAGTAAAACTGGATCAGGTACTTAACCGGGATTAAGAGATATTACAAAAAAGCAACAAAATATTTTAGCCCTATTCGATCACATCAACCCCGATTATTCCCTTAAATATATGTTTATGAGTAAAACCGACCTGATATTTAATTAGACTTAAGAGATGTTGAGAAAACCGCAAAAAACATTCTAGCCCGTAAAGATTAACTCAACCCCGATGTTTAAGGAAAAATCCTGAATTTACATTTTAGACATTTATATAAGGAAACGCTTTTGAGTAAACCTGATCTGATATTTAATCGGACTTAAGCCTTATATTGCTTTGATGGTATGCTTCTTAGTAAATCACAATTCAAGCAACTCGCCTCTGCAAAAATAACGGACTAAAAAAAAAAAAAAAACATCAAACTGAAATTAAAATAAAATATTTAGGGTATTAGAAGAGTATAACAAAATAGGTAAATTATCAATAAGTAGAAAACGTTTTTAGATTTATATCAAATAACTGTAATATTATCTCTAGTACGTAAGACTGATGTAAATCTGTTGTTTTTTCAAATAAAGAGAAAAAAAAAAAGAGATATAAGGAAAACCGCAAGAAAAAAGTCTTAACCTTTTTCGATCACTACAATCCCGATTATTCCCTTCAAGAGATGTTTTGGGAAAAAATCTGGATTTCGCTTCTAGGCATTTATATGGGGAATTGTTTTGGAGTAAAACTGATCTAATATTTCATAGGGAATCAGAGATATTAAGAAAACCGCAAAAAAACATTTCATCCCTTTTCGATCCCGCAGGTGTTGAATTTCTCAAAATCCCTTCTGTGAGCGCTTTCAACCTAACAGGAACCTCTGTGAAAATTTTCATATTCGTAGCTTTGATCAATAAGTCAGTCAAAACCTTCTTTTGTATATGTAGATTGAATTCAAACCCCACTAAAGATTTCGAAAACTGATGGAAGCAAGACTTGTAGGCCTCAGAATTCAATATTTTATGTATATATTTTTATTTATTCAGCATTACCTGATTACTATGGATAAAAAGGCCGCCATGTTGTAATAAATAAGTAATTAATAATAAAATAATATCAAATGTTTGGATTACCGTAATAATGGCTTGTAAAAATTATAGTAATAAAATGAAATGAATATATTATTTCAGCGGATGACAACAGTCGTCCAATAAGTCGGAAAATTCGTGAAGCTGTATATGACTTCCATCTTGAAGATCTGGTACCAGGAGATGATGGAGCTATAGCGAAGGTTGCATGGACCCCATCTACGAAACATTCTAAGGCAGGACACAGGTTTGTTTCAGTACATTTGCATTAAAATAGACACGGCTGGGTGGCATAGTGGTTAGGTCTACCGATCTTACATTGTGAGGTGCCGGGTTCGATTTCTAGCTGGGTCACCATTTTCCGTTGTGACAAAATTAACCAAATTGCATTTGAATTCTGTCGATCGAATGCAATAACACGACACTTACTTAAAATGTTACTTGCACACCTACATACACACAATTCATTATAGGGTTGGTTGTAAAAAAATATCGTAAGAAGTGTTTTCCACTATGGGAACCGCTGGGAGTGGTGTGTGCATTACCGATGTGACTATTTATAAAATATGAAAGTAAAAGAGAATGGGCATTTTGGGCCGACTCTTCCAATAGCTGTAAATTATACACCAATGTAAAAATATCTTTATGTAGAACATTTGCTACTAAAACGACTGATCTCAATTATGAGCCGTTTCTGAGTTATATCCCATAAAATATGGCTAATTACCTGATATCTCGTGGGGCACCTAACACATCCAGGTATCTTATTTTTATAACTGTTTAATTGAAAACCGTCGCAGAATAGCATAAACGCATGGCGGCAAATGTTATAAGAATCTTTCGCCTACAAAAACGAGCAATTAGATATCTGTTCTCAATATCTTCGCTAACATCTTGCAAGCAGTACTTTATCGAATCTGGTATCATGACTGTACGCCGCGTATACATACTAAAACATCTTGTACCTATACAAGAAAAGATATCGATACTACTTCAACTAACTCAAATATTTATTCGCATAATACGCGAAAGAAAGAGGACTTGCGTCATTTTAAGGTGCGACTGAGTAAGGTTCGAAATAGCTTTCTCTGCTAATCTTACTTATTCTACAACAAACTTCCATTACACATCAGGGGTCTTGAGGAAGTTCACCTAAAGAAAAAGGTACAGAGTATTTTGATAAAAAATATCCCATTTATAGCATTGAGGATTTCGACTAGCTAGCTTTATTGACTTACTTGGCTATTATTATTCCTTATTATTTCTATTATTGACTATTTTACAATTGCGTTTTTTTCTGACTATTGGCTATTATTATTATTACAGATTTCTTTGTATTTTGTATTTTTTCTCTAAAATATCTTTCCTGATGATAATTTATGAAATTATCCAATATTTGTTTGATTAGTAGTACATTGTCCATATGAAAATTCTACGAAATTATGTTAGAACTTCGATAGAACATATTGGAAAATTTTGTTTCCTCTAAATAACCTAGAAAATCCCCACTTGGATGTTCAACGTTCATACCATGCAAAACCGACGTTTATACATTATACCTTGATAGGTATATATTTGAATATTATGTTGTAATTTTTGTTAGTTTTGACATAACCAAGTGTAGGAATTCCTAACAACTGTGTTGAAATAAAAAAAAATAAAAAAAGATAAAGTACATACGCTGTGTAAGTACAGACTATATATTCCTAAGAATGTTTTTCTATAGATTCTAAAGAAATATTCATAAAAAGACTTGGTCAGTGGAGATAATCAGAGATATGTCATATGGAGGAGAAATACTGGGATATGTTGCTTGAACTCTGTAATGTCTCTCTTGATTTAATTCCCGCTCTGTTTACTGACGTATATAATATGCTAAGATCATCTGTCCAACATGGTGTAATTAGTGACCTTACATCATAGTGTATGGCCCGGCCCCACTTGAAATTACTTGCCGACCCCTGCCTTAAACCAACTCAGCCCAGGACCTACGATTTTTCCGAGCCAGGGCAAAAACTTGACATTGGCGCTCCTCCACTCAAGCAATTGCGATTATTAAATTGAAATAAAACTCACAAACCCAATAATATTCTGGAGTTTTTATGTCTGTTTTTTTAGTGACTGGGGCAAAAGAAACCTTAAATAAATGTTTATTACCTATCTTCTAATAACTTTTCCTTATATGTGACAATAATCTATTTATATAAAACAAAGTCGGGTTTGTTCGAACACTTATAACTCGAGAACTGCTAGACTGATTTTCATGGTTTTTGATTTGTTGTATTTGTCTCCGTCCCGAATAGCAGAATAACCATTAAAAATAAAAATTGGAAAATTGAGGAAAAATTAAAATAAAAGAAAAAACATTTTCCCATACAAAATGTAAATCCGTGGTTTTCTCATGGTCAGTTGTACGTGGCATATTCACGTGTCGGCAAATCATCCGCTTTATTTGTTCTTGCGCCTGATAAAAATACAAAAAATGTCGTATATCACAAGGTGCTTCAATGAAGAGAATTAAACCGAGTGCATCCCATGATGCACAATATGTAAATAGTTTAATTCAATCATGTCTTGCTGACACGCGATTGATGTACTTAATTTTTGTACTTCTATATTTCTTTTTATGTTATTATCTTAATAAAGCAGTGAACTTAATATTTATTTTGTATTCATTGTATTACTTTCATAAAATCATAAATTAAGTTCAGCTAATCTGTAACACGACATTCATAGACTGTTAGGCGGTGCGAAGTTTGCCTGGTCAGCTAGTATAGAATACATGCAACCAGTGTAGACAACGCACAGTTGGATGGTATCGACTACAATGGGAGAACCCGTCACCCCAGGCTGGTATATCGATATGAGATCTTTCTTTCAGCTTGTATGGGTCTTCACTGCAAATTTTAAATAAATAATTAGGATTGAGGCTTTCGTGTAATTAGCCATATTTAGGAAGATTCCGAACTTTAAAACTCCGAAACGGCTCAAAATTGAAATTTTGTTAGTAGTCAGTAGTCATAAAATTCGTTTTAGTTAGTAGTCATAAATATTCTAGATAAATAGATTTTTCCAAAGGTAAATGCGTTATTGTTATTGGAGAGGTGGCCCCAGTGCCCATACACTTTCGCCCATTCCCTTTATTCTGTACTAGCTGACCCGTGCTCACTTCGTTGGGCGGTAAAACTTTTTACTTGTGATGAGATTATGAGTGTGGTTCGGTTAGTACTGAGTGCTATGATTTATTTCCTGGCTGCCAAAAGAAGGGTTATATTTTTACTGCATATGTATGTATGTATTTGCATGCCAATTTGACTATATTACCGTTATTTGTGAGTGTCTTCTTGTGAGTGTCTTATTTGTGAGTGTCTTATCTCTTTAACCATTTATGCAGTAAAAGGGAAATTATATGCAGTAAAAGGGAAGAGTGTTTTGTTTTAAACACTTGAGACGATAAATTTACTTATTTTGATATGAATTCATAATTGTTGATAATATGACCAATAAACATGACCTAACGATTTAAATTATTTTTTTAATATAAAATACTACTTTTTGTGACTTAAATATAAAAGTTAGACATATGCTGTCGCTGACGTTATTGTAGGCATTAACAAGCTCTACAACTTTTCTCTAGAACTTAATCATATATCTCTCATCGTTAAGGCAGCGTTCGTTAGAAACATTTTCGTTCGACCGTTTTTCCGACTTAATTTGGAAATCTGACTACCACGAAAAAGTCTTTTCATTTTTCGGATTAATATATAGCCTATGACACTCACAAATAACGTGGCTTTCTATTGGTAAAAGAATTTCAAAATCGGTTCAGTAGATCCAGAGATTACTTCCTACAACCTCACAAACTTTACCTCTTTATAATATTAGTATAGATGAATAAGTGTAAGACTGCAAACTTGGATACTTTTTGCCGTTTTGTACAGGGTGATATCTCAATGCCTATTTATTTAAATATATTTTTCTAAACGCTTTCAGATACATCCTCAAATGGAAAACGATTTACTGCCAGGATCCGGATGATGAGCTTCACACAGAAAGAGCATTATTTTCAACGGTATAATGCATATCATATTTAATTTAAATAACTTAAAATTTGTATACTTATTGTAATCTATTTCAGGCAACAAAGGACGATTTATACGGCTTATCGTACGGTTGCGAATACCGCGTCAGTTTAATGACGGTTCCCATCAAAACCGGTAGCATCCCAGACGCAGTTATGTCTCTAAACGTTCCTTCGAAAGAGGAACTCATCTCAAACAAAGACTGATTTTATTTATTTGTTACTTAATGTTGTATTTATTATAAACACTGAATTGTACAAAACATTTTAACTCGTTTTTTCTCCGTTTTATGTATTTACTGACGAATTTGAAAAGTATCCTGTATTATTAATTTAAGTAATGTTTTGTTTTAGATTGTAACCACATGATAAGAATAATAAAACATTTGGAAACATAAATTACTACGATTTTTCAATAAGGACACTTATATTGTCCGTGATGATCTCCAAGCTGAAAATCGATTGAATACCAAAGTTAGAAATAATGGTTTTTTGTTTGTTTGTTTCTTCTCTTTATCGTGCAATTTCACAAAGGGCTGGTTATTGTCATAAGACAATCTCTTACAACCAACCCTAGCTCAGAAGCAGAAGCTAATAATCGCTCGGCATATATAATATTTTATTTTATTTATTTAAGGAAATGCGCATTTTTTAAAACTACAGTAGGGCGGTGTCGACTACAACGGGCGAACCCGTCACCCCAGGCTGGTATAACGATATATGATCGTTCTTTCAGCCAGGACAAGACAATCTACCGTCTAGTTCACCAGCAATCCGCTAGAGAGCGACGCCTTACGGCGATGCACCGGGAATGTACCCAGCGGGCAGTCTCACCCCCTAACTACTAGTTTTGGCAAGATGTCTCCGCCTGGAATTAACCTTCAGGATACCTCCGTCCTCCCAAATGCTTACGGGTCCGAAGTCGCTTAAGCGATCTCTACCTGTTGTAATACAGCGGTAATTCAATTAGAATTTGTAGCGGACCTGGGCGTTCTTTGCCCGTAGGGCCACACGGGATCTAGTGGCGCAAGGTCATTTCAAGAGTGGCATGACAACAGGTCAATATACACCCCCGCTGCTTAGGAAACAGTGTATTTCCATGGTCTGCAGACCCCTTCAGCAATTAGTCAGAATGCACAACCGATTGGCTTCGCCGACCGGTGCGCAAACCGTCCAGTGGCGCCGGGATGCAATCCCCCCGAGAGAAACTATTCCACCAGCTGTGAGGCCTGAGACGCGGGAGTCCTACCCGGGGTAGCCTTCCACTCGAGGAGACTTCTGAATAGGATCTGAATCGTGAGCTGAGCCGATCCGAAAACAAAATGGATCTTTTGGCCCAAGCTGCACGAAACCGTTCGCAACCGTTTTTTAACTTCAGTACATTATACCATTATCATTAGAGGCTCTGTTGTAAATAGTAGCAAAAAAGAGAATAGGTACCGCAGCCCAGTCCTTCTTCAGATCAACGTCGCCTAACTAGTCCTAAGCCTGTACCACAGTATACACTGTGCCAATACTAAGGAAAGTGTAGCAAGTAAACAGTAGCTTGTGCATACTTCAAACTATATAACGTTAAATAATAGTATCTAATAATATTATATCATTAAAAAAATAAGGATAAAAAATAATATGAGGAATTGAATTAAGGTTATAAACAAGGTATGTACAAATTAATCAATAATCTAAAAACTAGGTCATTGATATGTCAATAGGTCTGTCAGTCTAAGTCAGTCTGTAAATAATATTTTAAAAATACCCATGACAAAACACATAATAATATAAATAGTAAAAGAATTTCAATAACACGTGAAAACAGTAATTGCTCGGTATAATAAAGATTCCGGTATAAAGTTACTAAGGTTGAAGAAATAATAATACCAAATAGGCAAAATTCGTTAAAAATATGAAAAAAACGCAAGAAGGATGACTTTAATTCCAAAATAACTGGAAATAAAAGTAAAATTGTGGAAAATCGTACGTGAATTAAATGCAAAATCATGTCTTCACACTAAGAGATTTGATATTGACCCAAAAGAGCCTGGGGTTATCCATGATCTTACTTCCCATCGTAGTTATACGAGTCTACATTTGCCTAGCCATGCCAATATTTTTCTTGACTATAAATCGTAAGCTGCCGAACAGTTCATAACTGCCGTCTTCAACTGCCGGTGCTGGACATGTTTATTCCTCATGACCTGGGCAATCTCTCTTGTAAACCACATGTCACGTGTTTTTACTCACAACGGATATGACCCAAATCATTTGTACCTGAGGGCATATCTAGGCCTTATATGTCGATGGCTTTGTCACTCATTTCTGTCAGTGCGACACAATACTCCTTCGTAACATACCACTAAGACTAAAAAGGTGATCTGCTCCTCAGACGAACAACCACCACCAACTCCGGCCGGAATAATACCCCATATGAACCAACTTCAATTTGAAAAAATATATGGCTCTGCTGGAAATCGAAAATAACTGATGATTTTTAAAAGTTCAAAGATCCTACTGTTTAAAACGATAGTTCCCTTTTCCGATAGTCTCCGATAATGTAAATATCAATATCTAACATATAATTTTGAATTTGCTTCTGTAATTGTCCCTGTTTAATACAATTTTGGACACATGAAATATTATTGTATTGTATTGTATTATTTTCAGTTTTTTTTCAATATTAAGGATGATGTTGCTGCTGCCATAACGATCAACTAAATAATAACAGTAACTAACATGCATGCCAACAAGGTATGTTTTTCCACGCAGACACAAAAGTCCTTTGGATATTTGAGCTATAAGCTCTATAACAGCTACCACTCTCCACAAGAAAGATGGAAGCAAAGCCGTTAAAAAGATTTATTAAATAAAAGCTGCAATCAACACATGCTTTCTATAAGCTGGGTGATTTTTTCGAGCATGCCAATTCTTTCAAATGGGAATAACATTAATATGTAACTTTCAGGTAGGTACCTCATTTTAGTTTTTATTGTTTAATAAAAATATTATGAATATTTAATATGTAGATTACAATGTTTAACGTAACATACCTGACCATTGTTAGTTAGTTAGTTTGTCTGGGCTTTTTTCTCGCACTTAGCCTCTTGATTGGGCCGTTGTGCGTGGCTCATGTTTCTATTTATGTTTATGTTACTCCAGCCAACCCAGGCTGTCCCAGAAGGCTAGCAGCCTGTTTGGGTTGCTACAGGCCTCCGGGACAGATTCTGGAGATTGTAGCATTTTTGCCCGTTGCTCTGCCACACTCCTGCACTCCATGAGCACATGCTGTGGCGTTTCTTCTTCCTCCATGCATCCTCTGCATAGAGAACTGTCAAATCAAATCAAATCAAATCGCATTTATTGTCTTCAAAAAACTTTACATAGTTGTTTAGACATTTTATATAGCCGCTTAATGTTAAAATAACTTTAAAATGTATACTAAATATTTCATTAGAGACTCACCACATAATTGAGTTATATTAGATATTTATAACTACAGATAATCATGAAATTATAATATTAAAATTAAATGGTCCTGTAAGTAAGAATTATAATTGATTATGGGAGACAATTAAAAATAATAGTAATAATATAATAATCAATAAAATGGTACAAATGTCAACTTAAATAAAAAAAATCGAGATGGAAATTTTCCTGTCTGTCACACCTATGGTAAACGGGTGTTTGTTTAGGGGACAGTGACCTGTCATAGTACCAATGACTTTACGGATTTTGTCCCTTTTTAATCTGGTGAGGTTGCGGGCAAGTTTTTTAGGTGCTTCCGGAACCGCGTTCTTTGTTTGCCTGCATCCTGCGTTTTTTTCAATTCTGTAAGGTGGGTTTCGTCGGTGTTCCTGCGTAGCCATGTTTTTATTTGGGCCTGGGATATGGGCATCAAGGGTTCCGGTCCATATACTATTTTCTTTGATCCCTTCTGGCCAGTTCGTCTGCCGCGTCGTTGCCCAGTGAGTCGCTGTGCCCTTTAATCCATTGCAGGGTCACTCTATTTGACCTTGCAATGGATTGAAGCGCATTGTGGCATTCCAGTACAAGGACAGAGGCTATAGTATTTTTTGCTAGCGCTTGTAGCACGGAAGCACTGTCGGAGACAAATTTCAAACTTAGGTCTCCGACACCTTTGGCTGCAACTGCCTGTGCTGCTCTGGTGATGCCAATGCATTCTGCCTGACCATATACATACGTTGTTTTTTTCCAATTTCGTTTTGATACTTTCTATTGTGTGATTATTTTTTGTATAGAGTGCCTAAGATGACTAATAATATTCCTATAATCTATTTTATATGTATAGGTACTCATGTACATGGATTCAGCTCTATTTTTTAAATGTTATTTGTCTGTCGTGTAAAGCCGACTTTAGTCAACGCTATTGTCAAATTAATATTTCTGCTTTAATAGTTTTATATCTACATATATTAATGTATTACTAGCAACTGACGAGTTCTAATATGCGATCATTAGCTTTAATTGATAATTCATGCTTTTATTGTATATTCTGAATGAATACATTGAATACTGAATAAGTACTGAATACTAAAACAGCCCTTTACAAGGTTTTCATTTATTTATTTTCATTTATAAAATATACTTATGAATGAACTTGTGGACTTATGGATATTGATGGACTTAAAAGGTCTCATAATAGCACTCTCAATAGCAAACAAATAAGTGCGGTAAATTTCATATCCAAAGAAAATGCTCCAATAAAGTTTATTCCATCAAAATACTTCATTATTAAAATCGCTTATCAAGGGCATTTATCACTTAAGCTAATGGATGCCGATAATTTTCCCTCAGACATATAAAATCAATAAGCTAGGTGTACCTAATACGTGGCTGATTATTGCCATAATATTCCACAGCTCAACTTCGTAAACATGTCACCTCCGAACCGCTTGTTAAATAACTTATCTTTTATAATGGGATTGAGAAAATTTGAAGAGAAAGGAGGGAAAATACACCCTCTGTCGAATATTTACAAATTATTTAGTGCATTAGTATTAATAGTTCTGCTAACGATCAACGTGAAATCCCTTTTCTCGGCGTATAATTATTTCAGAAATGAAATAGGTTCAAGCTATACATACACCACTACTATCGAAATATCAGGTTTTGTTGCATGTTTAGCAGCATTGGTTAATATATATACCTCTAATGCCAAAGCCGTATTTTATATACATATGATGGAATTAATTGACAAACTGGGAGTCGTTATGGTCATAAAAGAGGAAGTGTATGAAATGATAAAACGCAGAGTCAATTTAATTATTATCTGTTTATTAATAAGTATAACTTTCAATCTCTATTTTGACACGAAATCTTTGACTTTGGCACGATATTTGTATCTAAATTTCGCCGATTTTTTATGCTGCTTTATATCTTTCGTTGCCACTGTACAATTTTTATACGACATTGCGATATTATCTATACATTTTAACATTTTAAACACCAATTTAAATCTAATATTAAAAAAATACAACGAAAATTCCGAATTCGTAAACAATACAATAAAGCGCTCTCCGTTTTATTTAAAATTTAGCACTTTTAGAACATTCGATAAATACAAACAAGGAAACAAGGAAAACCTTACAAAAGATGTCGAAATTTTACAAAAAGTGGTTGGAATACTTTTTACTTTCAATACGTTATATTTACCGCAGGTTCGAAATATTGGTACTCCAGAACTATCGATTAATTTTATTTTGACGTTCATTTATTTTTTAGGTGTCTATTACGATGATATGCTGCTTTGTACAAACCGTTACAGCGACATCCAGTTTATTCCTCAATGAAAATATCTATTTTAGCCATATGGGTATGATGTTATGGGCTTTAGAATATTTTGTATTATTATTGACTGTATGCTGCTCTATCGACTCTCTAAAGAAACATATTAACAATGTTGAAGCAACTCTTCTGAAAATTATAATTTATGACCAAAACGGTGAGTGTTGATTATGTTTAAAATAAATTAATATTAATATATTAATTAATTACATTTACAATTTTATATGTGTATATTGAGGAACCTTTTAAGGCTACTTAATTCATTAGTCAATTTAGTTGTTTATTTATTTATAGATTTATTTATTTTACTTATTAATAAATTTAAATATTTTCTGTTTCTTTATTTAATATTAGTTCTTTATTTATATATTTTTATATTATATTAACTTTCATTTCTTTTAAGAATGAATGAGCGATCGGAATGAATGAATGAAAGAAATAAATAAAAGTGAAGTCACTATGTCTTAAATACTATCACCCCAGAACAGATATAAAATCTAGCGGGGTAAAATCTACACAAATGTAATTGTATCTGCCTCGCAAAAAAAAAATATGTAAAAATAATTCAAAAATGTAAAAATAATTAAACATACTTTTGTTTTTTTGCCAATATTGTATTTTTTTGTTTTGGATAATTTATAAAATAAAATAAAATAAATAAAACATATTTTTAAATTATTGTTTAAACTGCTATATTTCATGTGTCATTTATATTTCATTTGTTATGTGGCTTTATTTCATGTTTCAAATGTTTCAGATGTTAATCTAAAAGTATTCTCCATTTCTGCTCTATTTTATTGGCCACATCTATTTATTTTATTGGCTCTGTTCACGCATGTATCGAAATTCTCCGATTCGATAGACAATATAAATTTTCATTATGGAGCACCGTATATAATCGTTTGCAAAAAACTGCAGATAACTGCTAAAAACTGCAAAAAACTGCATTTGCAGAAAATATACGAGATATCGGTCATATTAATCAGAACGCAAAACGACAAGCGCAAGGCAACATTTCTCAAGTCCAAAAAGGAAGTCCAGTGAGACAAAAACCGTTTTAACTACAGCATAAATGTTGTCTGCTGCCAAGGGCAAAATCCGAATCCCGGAAGAAATGGACACGGATTATTTTTCGTCTACTTATGAGGAGCCAATGCGGCTCCATTCGTACAGCCCTCGACTGGACATTACAATACAATACAATACAATACAATACAATACAATACAATCAACTACTCCAGTATATAGGCATTCCTACACTTGGATGCGTCACAAAATTAAATGCTAAAAATTTAATTATTAAAAACATAACTATCGTGATAGTTGTCATCGCTGTAATATTATATTCAATATTACCTATATACAAATAATCAAAATATACTAATGTGATTTAAGAGTCAAGGAGAATAATATATTAAAATAGAAATGCAAATTCTATGTAGAATAATCAAAAAATATATATTTTATTGTCAATCCAGCAATAATGCTTTCGTATTTTTTTTAAAAATGAATAGTTAATAAATTATATGAGAATTAGAATGTCAGCTATCATAATACCGTTATGTTTAAAACTTTACGCATTTCATTAATCATCAACATGGAAAATAGACTCAGAATTTTCAAACTCCCTTATACCATAAATTGGGTTTCTTACCAAATTATTTATGATTATCTTTTTAAATTGGACCTCTCCGAGGCTTTTCATTTGCTCTGGAATCTTATTATAGAACGACAAATTTTGATGAATAAAACTGTATCGCACTTTGCTAAGTCGCTGTCGGTTTATGTGGAGATTGGATTTATTCCTCGTATCGTGATGATGAAAATCACTATTCACCGGAGCTTCTGTTAGGTGTCTACGAGCGTACATAATATTTTGGTAGATGTAAGAAGAAAATAGAGTCATTATTCCTGATTTTACAAATAGCGGCTTACAAGAACTTCTCGGTGAGACTCTATATAAACTGCGTACCGCTCTTTTCTGGAGGAGAAAAATTCTTTTTGAGTTTGGTGCCATTCCCCAAAACAGTAGGCCATACGTTATTAGAGAGTGGAAATATGCAAAATAGACGGATTTAGCTGCTTCAAAACCGCATAAACTTCTTATCTTTCTAATGGCGAATATGGCACTGCACAATTTTTTACTGAGATCATTTAAGTGATCAGACCATTGTAATTTTTGATCAATTTCTAAACCGAGAAATTTCGTGGAGGAGACATTTTCTAGTTGGTCAGACCCAAAGTATACGTCTATTTCATTATAATCAGACGGCCGCAAAGAGAAGCATATTGATTTTGATTTATTTACGTTAAGTGACAATTTATTAACTTGGAACCATATACTAAGCCTATCTATTGTTTCTTTTATTCTTTGGGCCAAAGTGTCTTTATTTTTATCGCTAAAAAGAAGTGAAGTATCATCGGCGAATAAAATGATTTCATCATCCACGGATTTCAGGCACTCTGGGATGTCATTAATATAGACGAGGAAGAGAAAAGGTCCAAGTATCGATCCTTGAGGAACACCTTTGCGGATATTCTGTGGCGCGCTCTTGCTATTTTCGACTTGCGTAATCTGAGTGCGTTCTTGCAAATAAGATTCCATGAGTTGCAGTTCCTTATTCCTAATGCCGTAGTGTTCCAATTTTTCAAGTAGAATTGAGTGGTCTACGCAATCAAAAGCCTTAGAGAGGTCACAGAAAATGCCTACGGTTTTTTTCATATTGTCTAGCCCAAGTAGTGTTTTTTTAATTAGACTGGCGATTGCATCTTGCGTAGAGAGATTTTTTTGAAATCCAAATTGTTTTTTAGACAGGATTTGGTTTTCAGCAAAGAAATTAACAAGTCGGATAAGAAGTAATTTTTCAAAAATTTTGCTGAAAACTGGTAAAAGAGATATGGGTCGATAATAATCTCTGTTTTCTGGGCAACCTTTTTTAAATATCGGCACTACTTTGGCCATCTTCATTTCGGTGGGAAAGAATCCATGTTCCATGCATCGATTAAAGATAAAGATAGATTACACCACCTCAACTGACTACGGTTAGTTTTCGTCACTGAATCCCCATCTCTAGATGAGATTCACACTCAGATAAAGTGAAAGCCGTCGGGCTCTACTCCGGGTCCCGATGGTATCCCTAACTTAGTGTACAAAAAGTGACCCTGCCTTCTGTAATATTTAGGATTCATCTTCTGACGTATATGGAATAGCGGTGTAGACTCAAAGAATTTCGTCTGAGCGACAGTCATCTTAGTTCCAATTGTCTCGGTTTGCATCGGACCAAAGGACGCTCGGACCATTGATCTAGCAAGCAGATACCGAGGCCATTTTTTTTGCATAGTTTACACGAGAATGAGCGAGAATGAGTGTCTTAGAGTGTCAGTGCCAAAAGGCTTTATTCGTTGCGTGTCGAGCACCTTTCTATACTGGCTGCTGCAATCAAGGATGCGACCCACGAACGCCAAATCAACGTATGCTGGTTAAACCTATAGAGCGCCTTTTGCTCAATCCAACGCAGTCTCTTCCACTTTGCACTCTTAGACAGCACACCACTGGTACAACTTTCTGCCTGTGGTGCGTGATATTGTAACCTCATACTTCAACTCTCTGAAGTTCCATGTCAAAACGGAAGAATGGACTATCTGCTCTATATCATATTCAAATGGTCTATTCAATGGCTCTTGTCTCTCTCCGGCGATATTTAATATCGTTTTCAATATTCTACTGGAAAGTCTGACCCAGTTCGACAAGAAGTGGGGTTACTGTTTTAGAACAGATGGTCAGGACACCTCGTCGTGCCTCGCTTTTGCCGACGACCTAATCTTTATCACCAGGAGCCCCAAGCAGATTTCTCTACTGCTACAGAAAGTTGCTTGCACAATGATGAAGCCTTCCAAATGTGTTTTGCCTTTTACTCGCCCGCATAGACACAAAATTTATTCATATGACCCCAAATTGGTTTATAAGGGCTCTAATATCTCCCTTGTTGACTTAAATAAATATTTTAAAATCCTCGGCAGGACGTCTCCGACGATCATGTAATAGAGCATTTCAGTATTTGCCTGGCACGAACAGATGCCTTGCTAATTTCAGGCCCTCGAAATGCTTGGATCTAAGACAACTACCTAACTATTCATTTGTCATGGCCCTCGCTAATTTAAGATTACACCTAACCCAACTGTCCCGTCTAGATAAGAGTTAATGGGCCCTATTTCTGTTTGCCCGCTAAGACCCATGTGTGTAGGGTCGGCCAAACGCACGGGTCAACACCCATCCAGCGGCCTCCGCGAAGAAGTGCAAGCTCGGGTAGGACTCTGATCTGCGAGCCAGTCTCCCATACAAGTCAACCTTCGGGGGCTCCTGGACGTGCGGCAATCTGACTGACAGCTGGGGAGGCTGGAAACAGTATTGCTTCCTACAGAGCGGGGGTAGTTGTTAACCTTAAGGCAACTGCTCTTGAAACGATCATTCGGCTACCCGATTCCGGGTGAAGAGCCGGGCAAAGGATGCCGTGATCCGCGATAGATTCGGTAGACAACTTATCACCGATACGTAAGGGACAAGACCGCGCAAGCGACCTCAAACCTGAAACCAGTCGGGAGGAAGTAGGTATCCTGATGTTTGACTCTAGACGGTGATATCCTTCCAAACTGGTAGTCAGCGAGTGAGGCTGCCCGCTGTGTACCTTTCCCGGTGCCTTGCCGTAAGGAGTTGGTCTCAGGTTGACGGGCTAGTTGGCAAAGCTAGACAGTAGATTTGCACTGTCTCTAAGTCTTCTACGCTCATCCTAGGGTTAAAAGAACGATCTCATTTCGTTATACCAGCCTGGGGAGGAGGGGGGGGGCGGGTTCGCCCATCGTAGTTGACACCGCCCCACTGTCCCGTCTAGATGCACTGGTGACAGTTAGTATAAAATCCTGGTTGTCCTTAGTCAAACCGCCGACCCCTCGACTCAGTTTTAGAGTTGTCATACAATTTTGGGGCAACTCTAAAACTGCCCTCACTGCTCTATGCCAACTCGAGAATAACCAAAACTTTGATTCTGTGTAATTCCAAATATCCGGGAATGTCAAAGCACGTAATCATTTGCTGCAGTGAATCAAATGATCTACAAGCCCGCGCAGACTTCCACAAAAAGTTTTTTGATAGAATCAGCCAGAATGGCATTTGTCTGGGGCACAACTGTGTCTGGGGCACAACTGTGTCTGGGGCACAACTGTGTCTGGGGCACAACTGTGTCTGGGGCATGGCAGTACAACCATGAGCGATGGGGACCTCAAAAAAGTGACTCTTGCGAGGAGATTACAACAAAACAGCTATTGGCCTTCAATGCCAAAATGAGTGGTAAACAATTGGGGACTTTTTCATTCCTCATTCAATGTTCTGGAAGGTACTGTTGTATGACTGGACGCCAGAGATGTTGAAATTTTATTTAAATGCCTTGCAACATACTTCCAGACCACAGAAACCTCGCCCGTTAAAGCTATTCTGAGGATAGCTCATGTTCTCTTTAGAGCAATACCCCTTTGTACAGCTAGATATTTTCTAGCTGTCTGCAACGTGGCCTTAGACCAATGACGGTACACTTACCAGAACGACAATTTATTCGAGAGGTAATTAGCCTTTTAGTAACTCGTGCCAACAAGGGTCTGACATTACCCTCAAAAGCCCCAATACAGTTTTTGGGAGATAGCTCTAAAGGCATAAACATTCCTCTGCAAAACCATTCTTAAAATCGAGAAAGATTCATATTGGATTCTGGAGGTCGATTTGGTCTCATCATCATCATCATTTATTCATTCCATAAAAGCATTTCACAATACTGAAGAACATGTCAAATTTTAAAATCATAATTTACCGGATGATAAAACCGCTTTGATTAAGTAAAAGAAAAAAATTGTAATCAGAGGTGATTACTTAAAAATAGTCAAATTTACAAAATAATCAATTATCAAACAATCAATAATAATTAATACAATTAAAAAGAAACATTCTGAAACATGCGTAATTAAAAACAATGTCAATAAAATCTAAAACTTAGTGCGAAAGTATAGTCATAATATGGTTATTTATAATCAAGCAATTGTGGACGCAATATCATAAAAGTCGTCCAGTTTGTAAAGGGCATGTTTGACTAACTGATTTTTCAAGCAGATTTTATATGCTGCCATCTCAAGTCTTCTCGTCGATGACGGCAAAGTATTGAACAATTTAAAACTACTTAATATATAAAAATGTTTTTTGATATTTAGTCAAGCGTACTTTAGGCAATAACACATTGTTTTTATGTCGCATATTATGGCTATGTCGAGTGGAGTGAAGCTCGTAATTTAAAAGATTCTCTTTGGCGTATAAAAGGCACTGATACATGTTCATGGACGACATGGTAAGGATACCAGCTTTAATTAATAAAAAAAGGAGCGCAATGTGTTTCTCTGCTTACACCAAAAATTGTCCTAACGGCTTGATTTTGTAGCACAAAAACGCGATGGATATCGGTTGCATTACCCCATAGTAGTATCGCATAAGACATCTTTTTATGGAAGCAGGAGTGATACACACTGATTGCTGCATGTTCGCCAGCCAGACATTTCACCTTTCTTATAGCATATGTCTCGAAGCAGTATACATTCCCTGAAAGTATCGGGAACACAACCCTCTGCTTAGATATATTTTTTTACTCCCTATGTCGGAGCACGGCCCTTATTGTAGAATTAACTGTTCCGTGGTAATTAAATATCCCAAAAAAACCACGAGTACAAACTAAATAAATACCACGATCTCGCAAATGCCGTCACCCAGAACGACTTCACTGTTCACCTTCACGCGGTAGAAATTGGCGCTTGTGGCCTGCCAGTCAAATCTCTGTTTCACCTCTTTAAAGATCTTGATCTCTCCAGGAAAATAATCAACTCCTTCCTAGAAAAAAATATCTAAATACCCTAATTGGTGGAATGGGAGTGAATGGGTGGTAAGGTAAAGTGAAGCTCGCACGTGACAAGACAGCTCTCCTAAACCTATCACAGCCGGTCGTTAGTTTGCAATCCACCGCTTCCCCCTAAGAAGTCTAAAAATAGTATTATAATGGATTCGACTCCGGTCGCTTAATTCCATAGCAGCTCCGTTTGTTTTTTATTTATTTTATATTATTTTGATGATTAATGTTTCTTTGATTGTTTTATTTTTATTAGGATATTGCAACGTGTATATTTTATATGTGTGCGTGTGTGCGTCTGAGCGTCTGCGCATGCGCGCGTGCGAGTGAGTGTGTGTGTGTACCCTCTTTATCTAATGCCGAGATTTGTAAAGCTAATGAGAGATATCCGCCATTTTGTTTAAAAGTGTCGGCCTTTCAAAATTCGCACAACATTAATGCGTTAATACATTAATGCGTCCTTGGCTAACTGATCCTAACTAATCCTGTCAATTTTATTTTTAAAAAATCAAAATGAATATAATAAAATTTGACGAATCAAAGTATTTACCATTTTATTAAAGTTAGTGTTGGAGACTCGGTCCAACATACCCACAACAAAAAAGTAATTTCTATAGAATCGAAATCGCAAACACGCTCGAATATACACGAGCCAGCTGCAATTGATTTCCAACTAAATTCGGCATTTTATGCACAGTCAAACGATGACTAATGTCATTTCTTCTGATCGATACGAATTGACACACTTATTTCTCACCCCACTCATAACTATTGCATCATTACACACCATATAAAAAGCAGTACATTCGACACATATTTTATCATTCCCCTGTTGGGCAGTTATCGCGACTACACTTCATTATCAAGCAGTACCTGCATTATCCGCGATACCGATCGTCAAGCCTCGCTCCTCGACTACACACTTCGGACACACTACCACGACTTCACCTCGCGCCCACACTACCTACACACCGGCGAAATATCAAACAAGGCGTTACGAACTGGCAACCTACTACAGACCTTCTGAATAAATACTTCAACTTCAACTACAACGACTTTCAATAACGGAGAAAACTTCTTGATGAGAACCACCCTTCGCTCACGAATGATTGGAGTCTAGTGAAGGGTGGCCACTCTCACATTAGTTTAGATATAAAGAGGTGTTTGGAGCGGAGCAAACGCATAGTATACATTTATAGAAAAAAATAAAGAAGAATATAAAAGAAAGAAAGAAGACTATATAAGAAAGAAAAAAAGAATTTCCAATATGTTTCCATCAGCTTAGTTCTTGTTATAAAACCACATTAATTATGGTAATGATAATAATCTAGCGTAATGACGAATTAGTTTGACGAATTCGTCCTCGTAATAGGAATTATACAAAAATATTATAAGTTACCGTTACATACATTACTCATTGTCGTTCGGACCATTCAGACCAATCGAGACCATAATTGTACCAGTCAATTTCGTGAACATGTCGCCTACAAGCAGTTTTTTGAATACCTTGTTTTTAATCATCGGATTGAGAAAATTTGAAAAGAAAGGAGATACTATAAATACTCTTCCAAATATTTATAAACTATATAGTGCGTTGCTTTCGTTAGTTCTTTTCATATTCAACGTGCAAAGTTACAATTTGGCATACAGTTTTTTCAAAAATGAAAACGGTTTAAGTTACACGTACACTGCTGGTATCGTAATAGATTTTTGTACGGTGGGTTTAACAGCATTAGTTGCTATATATACCGCCAATTCGAAGACCGTTTTTTATAAACACATCATGGAATTAATAAACGAACTAGGGAGTATGACGGTTATTAACAGGAAAATATATGATTTGATCAAACGCAGAGTACATACAGTTTTAATTTTGTTATCGATCTGTATGACATGGAATTTATACGTAGATTCGCACAGTTTGCGTTTAATTCCGTATTTATCAACAATGATCTCCAGTTTTGTGTGTTCTGTTATCTCTGTGTTTTCAATTATACAATTCTTTTACGATATTGCATTAGTATCTATGTGTTATAATATTTTACTTTTAGATTTAAATCTAATCGTAGAAAAATACACTTTCAATTTGGTAAATGTTGACTACTCACCGCGCACTTCATTTTTCTCCAATTTCGCAATTTTAAGTCACAGAGATATTAAACGCTACATTGTAGAAAAATATAATTTTGACAGAAGGGAGAAAATGCAAAAAGCATTAAAAAATTTACAGAAAAATATTGAAGTACTTTTTACTTTAAACATGATATACTTAACACAGGTAAGAGACCCATTTGCGACATAAAACGATAGTAATAGTTGGGTTTAGATATTTATCTTATTTTTTTTTTTAGATGACTCTTACGATGTTTTGTTGCGCTATAATAACTACTACTGCAGTATCATGCGTATTCTGCAATGAGAATAGTTCTCTTAACCTTAAGAGTATGGCTCTATGGGCCATCGAATTTTTTGTTTTGATATTGATTTTATGCTGTTCCATCGACAATCTAAAGAAAATCATTAACAGAGTTGAAGTATCTTTGCTGAAGATTGTAATTTATGCACAAAATGGTCAGTCAGTTTCATATATCATTACAGGGTGCCAGCGACAGTTCGTTTAGGGCCGCCGTTGTGGCGTTTTGCTATGCTACCAGTAAGGGTACCGACAGACCGAGCCCACGTGGTCCGAACGTATGTATCAACATGACGCGTAACGGTGTAGTTACCATGTCACGGGCATAGTAATTATACCACACGTTCGGCGCACGGCGAGATCTTGCTTTTATCATGACGGCATAATAAAAGCAAGCAAGCAAGCATACATACGAAAGGTTATAGTCAGTTACAAGAATCATGTTGAAGCTACATTATACCGTTATTTTCGTATTACGCGTGCGAAGTATGGTGAAACATATATTCGAGTAATGGAGTTTAAAGAAAATTCCGTGCAATTCAAAAAACTTACGATTGTAATATTAGAGTCCTGTCCACCCTAGAACGGGCTAGTCCCAGTTGGGTGACAGAAACAAACAAGCAAAAGGTTAAGGTTTTGACATTCGGTTCTTGTTATTTTTGTTAGCTAATCAATGTTTTATAGTAATGAATTCTTACATAAATAAATAAATAAATAAAAAATAAATAATATCATTATTCTGTATTAAACCGTAAAAACAAAATGACATTGTAGGAAGAAATCCAACATTTTCCTCAGTGCATCAGAAGCTGCTGTCACAAGAATTGTATTGTATTTTATTTTTATTTTATTTTATTGTAACTTGTATTGTGTACAAGCGCTGCAAAACATGTTTTTGATTTACTCAGTTCATTACTTTTAAATGATTATGTCCGCACCACAAAAACAAGGAGATATTGAATTCACGAGATAAATAGACAAAGATAAAAGCTTGGGGAATACCATATTTTATGCAGAAATTGGAATATGATGAAGAACAATTCTTTCCTTTGTGCATGCACCGACGTTCTATGTGTGCCTGACGCGTTGCGAAAGTAAGTTCTAGAAACACACTGGTCTTACGCTTGGGACGGCGTACTGTCATCCCCTCCACCTTTCCATGCCAATCTGGATATCGCAGTTTGACATTGCGTGGGACGCGTGTAACAGCGTTGCGCATGATACGTATGTTTAAGGAGTCCGGCACACTGGTCCTACGTACGTAACGTACGCAACGCATTGTGATATCTGGCCCTTAAATTTACATGAAAGCAGACATACTTATCTCACGCAACGTTGCGGGGGATAACTGTGTGTCTGCGTTCATTCAAATTCAAGGGCCAGATGTCATAATGCATTGAGTGCCGGCCCTGTAAATCGTTTTCAAGCAAATTCAAAGGTATCTGGAAAACATGCACAACACCGCGACGAATTATCTCGGTAATCCAGAAGCATAAAAATAAATTAACGAACTGACGTTTAAGCTCAAATTAGTCCGCTGTCTTCGCGCATCCCATATTTGAATATAGAATGAAGTTAATAACACATGATCTCTGGTACCCTGTATATCTAAAAAAAACTGCATATATATATACCTACGTTTAACACAATGTATTATCTAATTTCAGATGTCAATATAAGAGAATCTGCCATTTCTTCGTTGACCTATTTGCAAAATCGCTCGTTTGATGCGTTTTCTGGAATTCTCCGATTCGACAAAAAATGTTTGATGGCAATATGGGGAACCAGTATATCTTACATAATCGTTTGTGTACAGTTATCATCTTCGGAAATAAAATCAAGATATAAAGTATGACTAATTACCACATCATTTCCACTTACAAAATTATTTTAAGGCCATCGATAATAATGTAGATATAAATAATATTTTATTACTATCTTGAATAAACCAGTCGATCGATTGACAATCAGTTAAAATAGAATTATATAATATGTAAATGTCGTAAGTACGTATTAAGTAAAAATGATTTAGCTGATATATTCTTTTCCCTATACTTGTCTGTCATTTTAAATTTGAGTTTCTTAAGAAAATAACATCCATGAATAATGTTATTGCCGAATTGACAAAATTCAAAAAATCATGCTAGATCTTGTGTGAAAACGGGATATATAAAAAACTATGTTTAAAACAATAACAACAATATCCGACGTCCACAGACAGAACCAACTAAAAAAAAAAATTAAATCTAAACTTTATTTAGCTGTTTCTGAAGGATGTTTCTTTATGAAATAAAATTATACTTCTATGGCATAATTTTATTTTTGCGTAATATATGTATTCATATTAATTAAAATTAAAATCGCTTTAATCAAAATTTCTTAGAAAAATTATAAAACTAACAATTATTGTAACCCGTAGGAAACAAGTAGGTAAACCACCTTAAACGTTATAAATAGGATAGAAAACGAAGTGTCTACCCTAGACCTAGACCAGTGTCTACCCTACACAACGGCGGCTGCAACGTCACCGAAACGTCGGGTCCTACAAATTTCACGCGGTAAATTCGTTTTCTATCCTATTTATAATGTCAAACAACCGCGATAGTCTTCGATTTTATATTACGCACCTTAAACGTGTTGTTTCAATCATACATTTACAATAGTTTACACTTACTAGTTTAAAGCTACGTTTTATGTTTGCGAAATGAAATAAATATAATAAAATAACATGTTTTAGTATTTCAAATGGATGTTTTAACACTACATATTATAAAGAATAGCCGACAAAATATCGTCATATCATTAATAATTTATATTTTGATAGATAAAATAATTTTATCTATCATTTAATGATTCTTTCGACGCTTTCTATACATATTTTTGCATACCTTATGCCTTATACTTTACCTAAATGATAACGGATATAACTTATTGATCGATATGTAATTACTATTAGTATAATTAAGGTAATGGATTGAGAAATTCAGAGGTGCAGTAGTCTACACAATAAAATATATGATATTTTTTGTGACTCTTACAGTTCTACTTTAGAGCTCAATTTGTTAATAGATTTCGGTTATTTCATTTGCTATGCAATCTCTTTCTTGTCATTCGCTTCTTGAATATTTCATTGGTTTCTACTTACCTAATTACTTATATTTTGACATTACGATTTGAAACTAATATTAACAAATATATTTATGATATGAAAATTTAACATTTTTGCTTTTTAACTGTAGACCGATTTTAAAGTTTGATATTTTTAGGTTAGTAACTTCATAAATGAAAAATATAAAAAAATGACGTTAAAAATCTACAAAATTTAATAGAAGCTTTCTACTTTCAAATTAACGTTTCTTAGGGGAGAGCGGGGGAACTGGATCCTACAAGGGATTTTTTCCTATCAAATCCACATTTGTATCCTTTGATATAATTTTTAATTAGGAACTTAAACCTCATTTATTTTAAAATCTTTTCATCACAGTGCAAACTAACTACAGCCATACATAATAATACAATAAAGAATTTACAAAAAAACAATCGCTCCCATTACCCCATACATGCGGGTACTGAGAGCCTATTTAACACTCAATATGGGAAAGGCCAGCCATAATTTTTACTTATTCCTAAAAATAAATCTAAATATTTTTAAAAATCAAATCCTAGTTGTTAATACAAAGAACTATTTGTAACACAAATAAAAAATCAGCTATTCAAACAAAACAAAGAACCCATTACCTGCTGAATCCCATTACCTGCTGACCACCATTTTGAAAATTAATAGCACAAATATCTTATTCCACCTTCAATCACAATTTAACGAATAGCACTTCAAAGAAGACGAATCTAGGTATGTAATAAGCATGCATATAATACAATGGACTCGATGGCGTTTCTCAACCAAATCTGGTCGCGAAACAATTATCCGTTGAGTACGAGTCGACCAAATCTGGTCGCGCGGTTTTTTCACTTCTTTGACGTTCTCATATTTATTCATAATTATCTAATTGTTTTACAAAATGATATTTCAATATTCTATATTCGAAATTTCAATGCAATCATTGTGCAGTTGTTCTTTTTATGATTGGTGTAGTAGTTTCGTAGTTATAGTACTTTAAATCGAGCGCCGTCGATGTCGCCGAAAATCCTGCAGATGCATCCATGAAAATACCCATTTACTCCAAGGGTTAAACTAAAATCGAAAATTAGTTCGTATGAACGAGACAGAGCAGTACGTCAGAGCGGAATGTGAAATGAACGGTTGTCACTTTTTCGCATTAAAACTACCCACCGAAGATAAAGCAGCTAAATATAACACCGCACGAAATGTGTTCAAACTTATTCGGGCGTCTATAAGTACGACAGGCAGTTTTGGTGCGAGAAAATCGACGATAGCTAATTTCATATTCCGTTCTAACGTATTGCTCTGTCTCGTTCGGTTGAACTAAGTTCCTATTTTAGTTCACGAAGAAACGCAATCGGGCCCAATAAGAATGCTTACCTGGAAGCTGACAATCGGTAGTTTATTATAAGCGCAGAGCGAAAAACACACAATCATCCTTCGTGACTCAACGCAGAGCACTAACGACTCTTGCGCATCAGGCGTACTTTCTCGATTGTTGATGGAAACGGCCGAGTGCTTAAGGTCACCCGAATGTCCAAACGTTTTGTCCAATCGCAATTACCCGCCCACTCTCATTGCCCCGCGCTCCCCTATATATAATCTTGCACATATGCATTTAAATAAAGCTGATTTAGTTAAGATGAAGAGATCAAATTACTTTCGTTTCGTTCCTAAAATGGTGATAAGAATTTTGTTGGACTATTTATATATGTTATATATTTGATAACCTTACTTTTTAGATGCCCATGCGAAATATTGTGCATTTTCTGCACTGATTTACTCAACAAATCATACTGTCGATGCTTTTTATGAAATATTGATAATGAACAAAAAGTGTGATGTAAATATGTGGAATTGTCTCATTATGATAATGATGATGATGACGTAATCGTTATCCAACAACTTTCATTTTCTGAAGGAAATCAGAAATCCACAAATTAATTTAATTTTCATACTTCGCTGGGTCTCTAAAGATAAATGTCGGTATTAATTTATCCTCGAGGTGTAAACAAATCCTTGCAGTTCCTTCGAAATTGCTGTTCCAGAAAGGCTGTTTAACAGGTTCACAGACGGCGCTTTGTCGCTAATAGAGTGTAGGAAAAAAAATCGGACATTCACAGTTCGCGCATTAAGCGCAGTCGTAACTCATAGAAAATGGAGAAAAAGAAGTTTATACAAACAATAAATTAATTCTTTGGTAATTGATAATACCGCGTATTCACGAATATGAAATTAGTTTTTTTGTATGCGAAGTTACAATTTGATTTCTCTTAGTCTAATGACGGGATTTTTTAAGTGCAGGAAATCGATACTGAGATGATATTGCGATTTCCTAAAAAAACAAATAAATTTTTGAGCAATAAGAGACATTATTGCGGTCTGTTGGGTCCCATAAAGCCATAATAGATATATCATTATTATGTACATCTTACATAATATTATAACATCTGAAGAAGGGGGTTTCCAATATTTAGTTTTACGTGATTTATATAGAAATACATCTAATAATGTGATCCTAACTAATACTGCTAATTTTCTTTAAAAATTAATTCAGGAGGATTATGAAGAAGTGTATTATCATTTTATTAAAATTAGTTTAGAAATAGGTATTTGGAATGTAGCAATTATAAATTAATGATTATAACAAAATATAATTGAATGATTATTGAAAAATAATAATTTCCTTTATGTTTTAATCTATTTCTAATAAAGCCTTATTAATTATGATAATGATATTATTCTATCGTAATAACTAATTACTATAAAAGCTCAAATAAACGTGTCCTTGTGATATGAAATATACAAAAATATTAGACGTTACCTAATCAGTACCATTATTATCCCAGTCGATTTCGTGAACATGTCGCCTACAAACAGTTTTTTAAATAACTTCTCTTTTATCTTCGGATTGAAAACATATAAAGAGAAAGGAGATAACATATACAGTGCTTCATGTTTTTATAAATTATATAGTGCGTTGCTTTCGTTATTTATGATCATATACAATGTGCAAAGTTACAATTTGGTCTACAGTTTTTTCCAAAATGAAAGAGATTTAAGTTACACTTACACTGCTGCTGTTGAAATAAGTTTTTGTGTGGTAGGTTTAACAGCATTAGTTGCTATATATACCGCCAATTCGAAGACCGTTTTTCATAAACGCTTCATGGAATTAATAAACGAATTAGGTGGTATGGCGGTTGTTAACAAGGAAATATATGAATTAATCAAACGCAGAGTAAATACAGCTTTAATTTTAATATCGATCTGTATGACATGGAACTTATACATACAATCGCAAACTTTGCCTTTAAATCTATATTTATCAATAGAGATTCCCAGTTCTGTGTGTTGTGTTATCACTGTTGTTGCAATCTTCCAATTATTGTACGCCATTGCATTGGTATCTATATGTTATAATATTTTATATTTCGATTTAAGTCTAATCTTAAGAAAATATAATTTTAATTTAGTAAATGTTGACTACTCGACCCGCAATCCGCTTCTAAATTTTACTATTTTAAATCACAGAGATATTAAACGTTACATTGTAAAACAATATAATTTTGACAGCGGAGAAAACCTGAAAAAAGCTTTAAAAGATTTACAGAAAAATAATGACGTACTTTTAACTTTTAACATGTTGTACTTAACACAGGTAAGAAAATCATTTGCGACATAAAATAAACGTAATATTTGTGTCTAAATATTTGTCTTGTTTTTTTTAGATCACTGTTACGATGTTTTGTTGCTTTATAATGACCACTGTTTTAGTAGCATGCGTATTCTGTGATGAGGATAGTACCATCAACCTTGCGAGTATGGTTCTATGGGCTATTGTATTTTTTATTCTGATATTGGTTTTATGCTCTTCTATCGACTATCTAAAGAAAAACATCAACACAGTTAAAGTATCTTTGCTGAAGATTGTAATTTATGCAGAAAATGGTCAGTAAGGGTTATTATATTATTACAGGGTACCAGCGACTGTTCGTTTAGTGCCGCCATTGTTGTGTTTTGCAATGCTACCAGTAACACCGTAACGATACGATTTTGGTAAAATACATCAAGAACACCTAGAAAATCTCCCATAAAAACAAATGAATAAATTGACGCTTACGCTCATATAAGTCCGTTGTCATCGGGCATCCCATATATGAAGTTGGTAACACGTGGTCCCTGGTACCACAGTATACCAGACAGTAGGTTTCCAATGAAATTAAAATTGAAATCGAAGCAGGCTACATTCCGAGCCCTAGTGCCTATGGACTACCACAAATCGTAATACGATTACTAAACATTGTTCTGATGTGTCACTGAGGTGTCGTTGAGCGAAATTCGCAGAAACAAGCGGGCATGCACGTCATATGGCGCGTCGTCTGTGCTACCGGTCAAATGAAAGAGCAGATATTCCAATGTTCGAGAAATTTCACAGCCCCCACCCGCGCAACTCCCGTCCAAAAGCGTTCGGTGAGAGGTATCCCTCCTCTCATTTCCATCACACTGCTCTCTCAGTAAACTGTGCTGGTACCCTGTAGATCTAAGACCTGTATATGTATACCTATGATTAACACGCTGTATTCTCTAATTCCAGACGTTGATGTGAAAGAGTCTGCAATTTCTGCGTTGACTTATTTGCAAAATCGCTCGGTTGATGCTTTTTCTGGATTTCTCCGATTCGACAAAAAATGTTTGATGTCAATATTGGGAACCAGTATATCTTACATAATCGTCTGTGTGCAGTTATCAACTTCAGAAATAAAATCAAGAATTTCCACTAAGGAAATTATTTAAAATCTTAAATAAAAATGTAGATATATGTAGATGTAGATAATATCATATTACTATCTTAGGTTACCAACTGGACCAAATGAACATCACTTATTAAAAAATTTAATATATGTAAATATCATCCTTAGGTTGATTATTTGATATAACATTGATTATAAAGTGTATTATTTAATCAATGGTATTAAATAACATTACACTATATAATTAACGATATTAAGTAAAAATGTTTTGGCTAGTCTATTCTTTGCTGTACCTATAGGTACTTGTCTGTCAATTTAAATTTGATTGGAAAATGACATCCCCGAAAAACTTTATTATTAAATTGATAAAATCTTAAAAACCATATTAGATGTTGTGTGAAACAAGATATATTAAAAAAACTACGTTAAAAACAACACAGTTATGTCCGACGTCCATTGTAACAATTAGCTTGTATAACATAAAAATATTTCATTCAAAATCTGTAACTTTATTTAGCTATTTAGGAAGGATTTTTATTTGTAAAAAAAAAATACGTGTGGCACTCGGGGACTGCCGCGGTAAAGCTATTGCATAGCATTTTTAACAACTTATGCAATTATAATTATTTATTTATTTTATTTTTTCTGATATCAGATAACTGCGCTCTATCGGAAAATGTTTAAATTATTCCGAATCATTTGCGGCTGCGGTAGCAAATGATTCGGAATAATTTAAACGTCTTCCGATAGAGCACCGCGCACGAATTTTTTATTAGATAAAGCAAAAAAAAACGGATTATTCGAAAAAATTCGTAGATAAAAAGATAGATAGTTAAATTATCTTTAAAATGGTGCAGGTTTCATAATAATACGCCAGATAGTATTTGCGTAGTAGTCGTTTTTGTGTTCGGTTAGACCTAATTTCAGAAATTAATTACACTATGTAATGTAAAGAAAATCTAAAATATTCAAAGCTAAGAATATTAGGAAAATGTTCTTGTTTAACATATATTTTTTTCAAATCGTAAGCAGTACTCGTTTAGACGTTATTATCAGTTTAAAATCATTAATTTTCGTTAAGAAATTTCTTCATTCGGTCGCCGCGCTGGCCTAGGCCCGCGATAAAAGCTATGCAATAGCTTAAAAAAAATTATTAATTTTTGTGTTATATACCTAATGCTATTAAATAAAAATAATATAACAATATGTTTATTATTTGAAATGGAAGTTTTGATACTTCATAATAGCACAGCTCATCATATAGCAAAGCTTACAAAGTAATTGCTATCATTAATAATTCAATACATCATTTTATTATTCGTTCGATGCTTTCTAAAAATATGTTTGAACACGCTATACGCACCTCTCTATTGAAATGCCCTAGATGAGAACAAATATAATGTATCGCTGTATATGTCATTGGAATTATCTATACTAATATTATAAAGAGGTACAGTTTGTGAGGTTGTGGGAAGTAATCTCTGGATCTACTGAACCGATTTTAAAAATTCTTTTACCAATAGAAATTCACGTTATTTGTGAGTGTTATAGGCTATATATAAATCCGAAAAATGAAAAGACTTTGTCGTGGTAGTCGGATTTGCAAAGAAAGTCGGAGAAAAAACGGTCGAACGAAAAAGTTTCTAACTAACGATGCCTTAACGATGACAGATATGATTAAGTTCTAGAGAAAAGTTGTAGAGCTTGATAATGCCTACAAAAAAGTCAGCAGCAACATATGTCTAACTTTTATATTTAAGTCACAAAAAGTAGTATTTTATATTTAAAAAAATAATTTAAATCGTTAGATCATGTTTATTGGTCATATTATCAACAATTATGAATTCTTATCAAATAAAACAAAAGACTTTTCCCTTTTATTGAATAGGATTTTCCTTTTACTGCATAAATGGTTAAAGAGATAATACGACATAGGTATGGAACCGAGACCGTATCTCGGGTTGGAACTCCTGAAAGAATGGTACCAAATAATAACATTACATCTATAATAGCATAAAGAGAAGTTTTGAACAATTAAAATAAACATAATTTATTCAATCATAATTATTTCATTCACTCATTTGAAACCCGGTAATATAGCCAAATCGGCATGCAAATATATACATACATATGCAGTAAAAATATAACCCTCCTATTGGCAGTCAGGAAATCATAGCACACAGTACTAACCGAACCACACAATAATAATTTCATTACAAGTAAAAATATTTGCCGCCCAACGAAGTGGGCACGGGTCAGCTAGTTATAAATAAAGATAATTTATTGAACTGCCGCGGATCTTAGAACTAAACGCAGATCAAACGTGGCCGTATTATGCACAAGACATTGTCTGGGTAAATTACTGTCCCGACTAGAAGGGAAAGTATTGCGAATGCGCCATAAATGTTTTCGAGGTGAAGACGGAAATATCCATTTTAAACCCCCTGCATCAATCGGTCATGGCAAGGGTAGAAAAGGTTGTGGTTGAAATCGGTCCACCGGGGGGAGGGGGGGGGGGGGCGCTCAAGTAATATTTTAATTTCGAAATATTGTTTTTTATTGTGATTCTTATAGTTTTAAGTTTCGTAAGTCTCATTTGCTGAGCTCTTTCTTTGCCGCTATTCAATTCTTCTCGATTTTTTCATTGGTTTCTACATACCTAATTATTTCGATTTCAACATTACAATTTAAAACTAATTTAAAAAAAGGTTGTGTCACCCCAAGACTTTCCCGGCGAGTAGCCAAGGACTGATTTCATATGCATATTAATTTCATTAAAAAATCGATGAGCGCCGGCTCTCTCGGTCGACTGACGAACCGGTTCCGTTTCATTTGTTATCCCTTAGCCAAGAAACAAAGCGCGCCGCCCGAGGCGTTAATATTCGTTTAAAATGTATTTAAATATTATTAGTGTAGTTTGTAGGTATATGAGATATTCCAACTAAAGTTTCACAATGTGATTTCGGCCCAACACGGCATCTGTGTAGGAAATTTCAAGTCTCTCAGTCCAATATTTCCAGAAGATTGATATATGACTAGGGCGCCCACCAGGGCTGGTGGGCCGATTTCCACCACAGCCACAATTTTGCCAAATGATCTCTGCATGACAAATTTAGGATTGATTGGATTTACACTAATCTTTTCTCGCTGGTGTATAAAATATATTATGTTAACATGATCTAAAAATGATCTCGAATGCCACCCCGCAAGCTGCGTGCCTATCTCATATCATTGAAGTGTCTTTGACACGTACCAACCTGTCTTGTTCAAGCGTCATTATTAAGTTCATATTTGCCGGAAAACATTAGTTCTTTGCTTTTATGGTGGTGTACAAAATACACCACGTGGAGGAATACACACACACACACACACACACACACACACACACACACACACGCAGGCAGCCAGCCACACAGAAGCGCGTTCACAATACTTTCGCTTTTCGTCGGTTGGCGGCCCGAGAAAGTAAAATACACTATACGAGAAAGTAAAATACACTCTTTTATACTATAAATGTTGATTTTAACTATTCAACTATAGACCGATTTTAAAGTTTGCTATTTTAAATATGTCAAATAGAAATAGACATAAAAACACTAAATATAAAAATGTATTAGATATATGTTTATCAGCGTCTTAAGTTTTAGTATTATCTATAAAATGCAATCCGCGCAGAAAAATAAAAATTTCAACAAAAACATCAATGTTTATTCGGTAAAAAAAAACATATATCCTGTAATCCAGTGTATTTCAACCTTAATTTTAGATCGCGATCCACTTTTTCGTAAAAAAAAAACTCTTACGAGACCCCTCTTAGACTGTAACTTCGTTCTCTCGACCCCCCTTAGCCTCTTCCAGAGCTGAGAGCTGTAACAGTAAGAATCCAATAAATATTTTTTTTGTAAAAACAATAGCGAAAATCACATTTTAAATGTATTTCACTTTCGAAGCTGTACCTAACTGTGATCTCCAAGGCGTGTTTTTTTTCGAAACAATACACAAAAACATCGGAACAAATGGGCGTGGCCATACATACACATTTGTGAACCTATGCAAACATAATGTTTTTGTTTCCCGTGCCACTTGGAAAACATTCCCAGCGCGGGTGGAGGGGAAGGGTTTGTTTCATTTTCAACCGCTGGCGCATGCGCAGAATTGTCAGTCAACACGGGTGTTTAGGTTTTATTGTCTTGTGTTAATCTTGTGATCTTGTGATTTATTGTCTTGTGTTTATATGTCTTGTGTTTTATTGTCTTGTGATAAGAAATTGACAATAAATTCGAGTTGTTTCTTCCCCCTACACTTGAAGTACGTTTTCCTCGTCGAAACTCATTTTGATATCTACACAACATGTTTGTTTAATAAACATGAAACATTTCTATACGCAGGAGACAGCTTGTGTATGAAAACAATTGTTTTAGTGTATTGTTTCGAAAAAACATGAGCAGGAGACGCCTTTAGATCAACATAAAGTTTTGTAAAAGCTATAGCCAAACACATAATAAATTTATTTTATTTCCGAAGCTGTAAATGTTTACATATTATATAAATAAAGATTTTGTAATATTATACTTTCGTTTTTTTTATTTTTATATAGGTAGTCTACGTCCCCCGGGGGGTCACTTCACGAGCCCCTAGGGGGTTGCAATCCACTGGTTGATAATCACTGCCGTAAACCTTTAATACTTTAATTAAACACCTAGATATTTAAAAATCTATTTTCGGGATTTTATTTTCAAAAAGTGGGCACCCATGGTAATGCCTACTTGTCTGCGTTCACTAAACTTGTGCATAATGTAGCGGCACTTAGGGAAACTACGTTATTGGTCGAGTCGCACCGTCCTCAAAATAATAATGGTCCCTCATGCATTCAGTTAGTTAACTTTGGGAGCTTGTTCCACTTCCACTGAACGCAGATAGGCGGCAATTCTGACAGCGCTGTCAGTTTGCCGGTTGTCATGATTTTTGAAAAGCTTTTTACTTTTTCGTAGGATTTACTTATATCTTTTGTTTACAATTTGTATTGGTGCTAGTTGAACGATGTTTTTAGATTATCTTTTGCAAAATCACGACACGGACTTGGAAGAAATCGCCAAAGCGGGCGATATTTATCAACATTTTTCTATATTAATTCAGTAAGTAACTATAATTTGACAAAAATATGCAGTATTGCTGGACCACCGACCTCCTTAGTGACATTTTGATAAAGTACTTGCCGTTTGAAATAGACTGTAAATATTAAAAGCCCTGTATTTTTAGCACGCGCGCTTATAACGGTGGGTATCCTTCAGGTTCGTGCACCAACTCTGCTCCGCGCACCTGCAACTGCTCCAGTATTGAATACGTTCGCGCTCCTGGAGCGTGCAACGTTGTACGCTCCGCGGCGACCGCTCCAAGCGGTGGCGGTAAATGCGCGAACACTGTGGTGCGTAGTGCGTTCGTGGACGCGAGCAAAGTGAGACGTTGGTCACACGTCTCGCGAATGACGTTCGAGGTTGAGTAAACGCGAATCCATCGCTATGGAGTGGGCCGAGGAGAAATGTCTAGCTCTAATCGAGGAGTACAGAAATTATACAGTGCTGAAGGATAAGAAATTTAAAAATATGTTCTGGCGATGACATGTTCGCTCAATGTTCGAATGAAAACTGCGGAGCACCCGTTGTTCTTGAAATGATGCGCGCACCGTCTCCATTTGAGCAGTTGCAGGTGCGCGGAGCAGAGTTGATGCGCGAACGTAATAGATACCCAGCTTAAGAAGTTATGGTATTTATGTAGCTCAGCAAACTCCTAAATTGAAGATGTTTAAATGTCACCCCACCTATATTTATCACACTGATTTCGAATCTGTAAAATCTTTGCTCTGTCTCTATAAAACGGCGAGATCTACGCTTTATATAGGCGAGATTTATATATAGACGAGATCTACACGAGATATAGGCGTTGAAAGAAGAATTAACACCTATGGTGGAAGGTTAAGTATTCGTTTTTTTCATAAACACGTATATGGCGGTAGATTAAGTTATGTTTTTTAAAAAACTTTCACAAACACCCATTTGGCGATCTTAAACTACATATCGTCGCCTTACAATTATAACTTGATAACTCGAAAATTGGCATTTTTGGGAAAAGTATGCCAGAAGATGTGAAAATATCAACTCTATGTTCCCTTAAAACCAGATAACTGAAATTCCCCCACCCTTAGGAGTTAGCGGTGGTTGATAAGTTGAAAATCAGCTCCAACTATTATACTAAAAATTGATATTTAGACTTATCTAGCTGAAAGTTCGCAACACTGTCTGCTATCGTAGCGCAAAAACTCGATATCTCTACTTATCTAGTTTGAGGTTAGTATTTAGGTCCACTTATAGTTTCCACAAATCAAAAATAGTGGACGAGTTGGAACTTTAAAAAACCATTAAAACTCGTTTATGTCAGAACTACTAATTTCGAGTTATCGAGTTATAATAGTAAGGCGATGATATATTCCCAAAGTTCTTGCCATTAGAAATAGACTGTAGTTAATATAAGCCCTGTCTGTTTCATAGTGCGCGTTTAGAAGATATTATACACAGCTGATCAGTTTACGATTCTCTTTTTTTCGAGCGTCTTTTCGTCATTTTGCCACTCCCTGGGGGGGGGGAGGGAGGAGTTGGCGGGGGTGGAGGGTTGATAAGTTTGCACGTGGGGGGGGGGGGGGTTACTTGCTTGCTGGGAAAGTCTTGGGGTACAACTAATTTTTTGTATACATTCGGTGCGTACGTTAGATTAGACTAGATTTATTTATTTATTTATTTATTTAGGTACATAGGATTAGGTATACAGTTCATTCATAGGTCATGTAATCTTATAATAATTATATAAATTATTTGATAATTAATATAGGGAGGTTTAACACATCTTACATGACCTTTACTGCCAATAGCACATCTAACTAGGCGATAATTTGGCCCGTCTCTAGATGTGCATATTTTTATGCAATTTTAAGAAATGAAGTGTTTTTTTTTTAAATAAATTATTTGGACCCACCACCTGTATATATACATAAATATACCAATTTTATAAAAAATATAGCTATGTAATAAATATATACATTTATAGTTGTAATTTAATAAAATTTAATTAAGAAAAATAGATAAGTGATACTAAATAAATTGTCGTGCGTTGCAAAGAAGTTGATCAGATTTTACATATCCCTTGTTAAGTAGCCATCTATTAAGGTTTGCTTTAAATATTTTTATGTTAGGATAATTTTTCATGTCTTCACTAAGGGAATTATATAATTTTGGGGCTATGTAGAATATATGTCTCTGGGCAAATGTTGTCCTGACTGACGGAATTATATAATTGATACTCGCGGACATTCTTGTGTTCAGATTGTTTTGAGTTCGGGCGTGGTCATCTCTAGATTTGTAGAATGCAAGAAGCGCTTGCTTAATGAATAACTGTTTAGCTGATAGCACATGGGATTGGGAAAATAACAAGGCAGATGGATGACGTCGGTTTTTCCTGTGAATTACTCTCAATAATAATTTCTGCGCTTTTGTCAATCTATCCAGATTATCATTAGTAGTAGCGCCCCATGCCGCGACTCCGTAGGACAAAATACTCTGACACAAGGCCATGTATACCATTCTTATGGTTGTTTTGGACAGAATGTTGCGCAGCCGAAGAAATACATAAACCAGCTTTCTAATTCTCGAACTCAAATTTGCAATCTGATTTTCCCAACATAGCTTCTCATCTACCGTTATGCCTAAGTAGGAGACTGTTGCAGATTTGCTTAATTTAGTACATACACATCTATTCTTATCCAAGCATTTGTCGGTATGAATGGCAAGTGTTTGGTTGAGAACCTGGCTGGGATTTCCCCGCAAGCTGAAAGTGATAAATTTTGATTTCGCAGCATTTAGCGTTAAAATATGGTTGTCGATCCAAGTTTTAGCCAGTTCCAAGTCACTTTGAGCTTTGAAGAATGTATCATTCCAATTATTAGTCGCAGTAAGAAGGACAGTGTCGTCCGCGAAGGATACAATTCTACCATTAACAGGTAATTCGCACAATTCGTTGATGTAGATGCGTTGGAGTCTGGTCTTTGAAGCCCAGGTACACTGCGAGCTCTTCACATCTGCGTCCATTTGCTTACAGTTTTTCCCCCAGTCCTGTGCTTTTTACAAACCCCAGTTCTTTGAGGGAACGATTTCTTCGATCTTATTTGGGTCAAAATGTATATATCTGTCTTCATCTGAAAAAAAATGCACGCTCACAATTCATTGTTGGTCAGTAAGCTGGTAAAGTAAAAGTAAAATATATTTTTCTTAATCTGTTTCAAGGGTAGAGTCACCCCTTAAATCTTTATGCGCATTTAAAATTCCACCCAGTAGTTTATGTACCATGGTAGGTTGTGAACGACCATCTATAACATGACATGAAAACCTGATTAAAATAGTATTCACAGGACATTATTAACATGCTTTTATTAGGTCGACCTGTATGTAACTAACTATGTAATGGAATCTAAGGTAACTAATTTAACTATCTCCCAATGATCGTAGCGTCATAAAAATTGGCAGCTGTATGTAGTTCTGATGACAATACAATAATATGGTACTGTCGAACTGATCTGCTAATGGAGTCGGAGGATATGAACTGGAACTTCATGATGGAACATCGTATCATAGCTGTGTTTGGACTTGTTAGAAAAGTCTTGGAATGAACTTTGACCACGATTAGGTTTCAAGGTCTGATGATGTGGTTTCTACGTGCATTTATAAAAGCGTGTTTTTAGTGTTTTTTTTAAAACTATTAATTTATGTTACTATGGAGGCCAGTCGTCACGCTATGCTGCAATATATCATATTTTTTGTCCTCATATATTTAAAAGCAGCTGTTATTTTACAGTTTCGGAAAACTTTTGGAAGCAGATCCGGACCACATTGACCTTATAATAAGCAAGCCTGTGGAGACGATTGAACTGTGCGATTCTGATATTATCCAAGCTCAAAGAATATTAATTGACAGAAGTGACTTTACAGAGAGGAAGTTCCTATCGGTTAAGAAGAACGTACATTGCCGTTTATTCGGTCTTCCTTATTGTCCGGACATACACCGGATTATATTCCCGAAAAACAAAGATTTGGGAAGTTTTTTAAATATTAGCGGTAAGCGTTTTGAGCATTATGAAATAATCAAGAAGGGTAAACTTTTAAAGCTTAACAATCTAAGACCTGCTTTAAGGGGGGAGCCTGGTTTAGAAAGCCAAAATAACATGTTTCATGTTTTGTTTTTTAACCTAAAGTTGAAATATATTTGTAGGAGCCTACGGCTCCACAACCCACAACAAAAAAGTTAATTTCACAGAACAGAAAACTGCAGACTCGCTCAAACTTACACGAGCAGCTGCAGTTAATTTCCAGCTAAATTTGGCAAATATTGCCCAGGCAAGCGACACATGCGTCGCCCCACTCGTAGCTATTGCATCACCGATCACCCTATAAAACGCAGTACATTGCATTCGATCATCATCATTCCTTTGGCAGGCAGTTGCCCTTATACATCATTACTTCGGCAGACAGTTACCGCGCTCTACACATCGTCCCCTCAGTGGACAGATATCTCGACTACACACTTCGCTCCTCGACTACACACGCACCGCCACGGTTTCACCTCGCGCCCACACTACAACACAACGGCGAAAGCAACGCAAGGCGTTAAGAACCGGCGACTTCGACTCACTTCCCTTCAATCTTCTGAATAAACTCCTCTACACGGACATCTACGACTCTCATTAACGGAGCAACCTTCATGCTGAGAACCACCCTTCGCTCACAAGCAATTGGAGTCTAGTGAAGGGTGGCCATTCTCACATATTCATGAATATTTTATATCAGTTTGATTAACATTTGAAAGATAAATATATTTTTTGTAATAGTAAAAAAGCTATTTTTGAGATATTGAATTGCAAATGTTTCTACTGCTGCAGAAATGACGACATCTGCTGGCGTGGGTAATAGGAAGCGTAAGTAATAGGAAGCGTAGAAGCGTGGGTAATTGTCTGAAACAAAAAAATATAAACTAAGGTATTTGTTACATATGTGTTTTGTAGATGAACTAAAAAAAATAACTAAAATTTATCATTTTTATAATTTTTCAAGGATTTAAAGAAATAAAATCGATTTTGGCCCAAAAATTTTGTAATTTAACTATTAAAATTTTTTTTTATTAAAAAACTTTTTTGATTTCTTTTACTTCATACAGAAGAGAATTTAATAATCTTTCTATTTTTTTTTAACGTGTCGATCCGTCAACATGTTTATTTTTATCACTGGCCCAAACCTGGAAAATATGTTTTTGAGAAAAAGGTTTTCTTTAAAGAAAAGTAGTAGGTTTTTTAAACTTACATCAATCTGAGACTATCAGTTATTCCAGAGGTAAAAGATTCATGAAAAGATTTCAACTTAAAGTAAAAAAAAAAAACATGAAAAACATGTTTTTTTTTGGCGCCCTAAACCAGACTCCCCCTTTAAAGGATACACCTTTCTTTAAAGCTATCGTCATTATCATTAGCGATACAACTCATTGTTAGTCATGGTTTCATCGAGATCTTCCATTTCACCCTATCCCGGGCTTTGGTTTTCCAGTTAACCGCTGGTCGGCTCGGGATAAACCACGTAATAGAAGAAGACGATGGTCGCTCGCTGAGGCTGCGTTCGCTCTGCTCTGGGCACCGCACTTGCTGCAGTATTGGCATTTACTAGAGATGTCTGATGGTTACGCATACATTGACATTATTTCCTTCTTGTATATAAACGCTTGCATTTAATTAGTGTGCTCCATTACATACTCACGTCTTATAAGTGAAGCACTAGATGGCACTATCATTTCTTTTGTAAAGCGCATTTTCTCTGCTTTGTGTTATTATTGAAAATTTTAAATAAGGTATTTTTATATATTTTAGTCTTCTAATTTTAACGGATGTTAAAAATAGAAAGATATCGCTCCTCTGAGCTGTAGCTGTACACCTGGTTCCTCACCCGCATAGAGAGTCGGTCATTCTGGGCGATGCAAATGTTTTTTTTTATACATATAAGACTCTGACTTCATCGTATGACGTTCCTGGGTTGCAGACTACACACTTACACACATCTGTGTGGGCATCATCTGAAACTCCGGCGGAAATCATTCCATTCAAATCCTAATAAACAGTTCATCAGCATTATAGTGGTAAACGAATGGAATGCTCTTCCTAGTGAAGTGATATTCATGCCAAAACTGTCAAGACTGTTAAAATAAACTGGACCTTTTTTTACATAAAAGCTTAAATGACTCGAACAGACTAAAGCAGATGGACTCAAGCAGAATGACTAAAGCAGATGGACTCAGCCTCATCTGCTTAAGCTGCCTGCATGCTAAATATATAATAATAATAATAGTATAAGTCAGTTACGCTGCAGTAGAATGAGAATTGGACCCGGGGCGACTTGAATATACCCCAAAGATAATAACAGATAAGAGGTTTATTGATTAGCGAAGCTAGATTTTGAATCTTGTAAATATCTTGAAATGAAAGGAAACCCTGAGTGGTCAGTATAATTTTGAATGAGGAAGTGAATTTCTTCCAGGTGCAGGAGCAGGATTCAGAATCCGATTGCTCCCCTATCGCTACTGACTACATATCCCATTATTCATTTCAGGAACCGTGGTTCGGATCACTCAATCGAAAATGTTGGAATACCGAAGAAATTACAAGTGCGATAAGTGTGGCTTTGTACAAACTGTCACAGGCAGCTACGAGCAAAGGTATATCATAAAACCGCCGATAAAATGCAACAATGCTGTAAAATGTCGCTCTTTTACATTCTCACCAGTTAGCGAACTAGAGAGGATAAACTGCAAGGATTATCAGGAATTAAAAATACAGGTATTAACGAACTCAATATTTAAATTCAGGCAAGTTGGGCCGAGCTCATTGACTGCCATTTTTTCCAGTAATAAAATAAAACCAAGACTGACTCACGCTGATGGTTTCTTCATACCTTATTAAGAAAGGCATTCTTGCTATGAAACATTTTCACACACTAAATAGAGCTCCTTTTAGCTCTGTCAGTCAATTTATAAAAATATTTTAAAACAAAGTCCAACAGTATATTTATTTTATAGGAAAGATATTTTTTTGCCTTGTACTATTATTTTTATTTATTATTTCAGGAGCAGGTAAATAAACTGAGTGTTGGTTGTATCCCTGGTTCAATGTGGATTACTGTTGAAGATGATCTTGTAGATAGTTGCAAACCGGGTGATGATATCAATATATGGTATGTTTGATTTAAGATACAATCGTTTTGATTTCATTTAGAACATTTGCTTTTAAGGACTAAATGTAATAACTGTTATACGATATTATAACTGTTAAATATAAGATATCTATCTGTTATAAACATGTATGACATTTGGCCTGCTTTTTACTGTGTTTATAATGTTTGCGCTGGATCAAAATATCACTTAGTTAGGCGGCATGGGACCGAGCATCACATATAACTTCAATATAACACATATAACATCACACACAAATTGCTGTGGGTTTATTAATTTTTAAGGTAATTTTATGACTGATTTCATGCTACGCTTGTTGCAAACTCTGTACATTGACATAATAAATAAATAAATATTAACTCACACCCGTTACTTAGGTGAAATATTGTTTGCGTTAAGTGCATATAAACAGAATTAACCCACCTCCTTTTTTGCCAACTTTATGTAGCTAATGTTTTTGATGCCTCAATTTGTCACAATTAAGCTCGCCAAGCTACTCAAGTTTCAATTCACCGAGTTGCGTCGTGTTGTCAACATGGACGGAAGGACAGTTCAAGTGGTGATCAAACATATTAAAAAAAAAAAGAAAACAGTTTAGGAAACTAAATGCATACTATACAAGCATTATGAGGAAACTGCTTTTTCGATCAGAATGTTGTATAACCGTTAGGCTATTTTTGAAGGGGTCATATGAGCACAGAAGACGGTAAATGTGCCGGGCGGCTGCCTGACATCACTACGCCAGAAAAAATAGTGAAATTTCACAAAATGGTGTTGGAAGATAGAACATTAAAGTTCTTAAGATTGCTGAGACTGTGAGTTTCTCTAATGGCCGTCCTCATTCGGCAATTATAAAGGTTCTGTTCCACTATGATAATGCGCCTGCACAATCGATAGGAATTGAAACAGGAAAGCTATAAGAATTGAAATACAAACTTGTACCCAGACCTAGCACCCTCGGATTATTATCTGTTTCCAAACTTGAATAAATAGCTGGAAGGACGGATTTTCAACGAACAACGAAGTCATATGTCTTCAGTTTTATACGAGTGCCCAATAAAACAGGAGTGTAACGTGTTCAGGGTTCATCTATGTATTTTTTCCGTTTATTTATTCTACCATAACTTCTAATCGCTCGAACCGATTTAGAAGTATGTGATATTATTAGTATCATTAGGTCATCCCGAGTGTTGTAGGGTAGTACCGCGATTTCCGCATCTCAAATTCTATGGCTTCGAAGGGGGAGTGAATGGGTGGTAAGGTGAACGCTCACATGTGGCAAGACAGCTGTCCTAAACCTACCACAGCCGATCGTTAGTCCGGAATCCACTGCTCACCCCCCAGAGATGTAATAACAATATATGATGGGCCCGACTTCGGTCGGTGAATTCCATGGCAGCTCCGTTTGTATTTTTATTTATTTATTTACTTGTTGCTCATATTTTTCAAACTGCTATTATAAAAGAAAGTGAACAAGAAGACAGTGACACTGCACAACATAGTAATTGAATCTGTGAAATCCACAATTCCAGAATTATTCTGTTGATTATTCCATGAAGCATGTGATCTTGATGATTCGGGTGGTATGATTAAAATTTGATGGAATCTGTTTGGTATTTCAGTGGCGTTGTGCGTAGAAGATGGCGCCCTTCTGGTTCGAACAAAACAATAGAGGTGGAACTGGTATTTCATGCCAATTATTTAGAAGTTTGCAACACTCAAAAATCAAGCACTATAAATTCCGCTCCGGACGTCAGGAAAGAATTTGACGGCTTCTGGTCTATGTATGATGATCGGCCATTGCTTGGAAGGGATAAGATTTTGAATGCTGTGTGTCCTCAGGTATATGTTTTCCTATCACTGTTGCAGGCGTTAAGATGAACGGGGGGCTACCCAACCCCGCATATAGTCCTTTGTTCAGGACATTCTTACCGGACATACCTATTCATAATATTACCATTATTTTCTCTCCCTTGATGACAGCTGGACTCATGCATAACAACCGCCTCTGTGGCGTTTATTCTGCTCCACGTCTCTACATGTAGTATTCACTTGAAGGTCGGCACTCTGCAAACCTGAAAAACATCACTTTGAAGGATCATAATTGCAGAAATATTACAAATTTTGTAACTTTAAGACAATCGTAGTGAATATTGAGAATTTTAAATGTCTCAATCAGATCCCCTCTTTCCTGTCGCCTCTTCAGTATAGGTCGATCCAGAATGGCGAGTTGCTCTTCATACGGCTTGTAGAAGGATTTAGGGATCTTGGTGGCTAGCCTCTAAAGAATCTTCAGCAGAATTACGCCATTGCCGAAGTATGTCGATGCCTTGCCAATGCTCCAGCTTTAGAAGTCATATTCCATCACATACCTTATGCATCTTGTATATTTTAATACATCCAGGGATACATCCAGTCAATACATCCAGAGAAACTTGCTGAAAGCATTTTTTCGCCAAGGACATGATGGAATTGGCTCTTTAGGCTATTTTGACATATGTGCTTCTCCCATTTGATATCATCACACATTACTCTGCCAAAATTCTTTTCTTTTGTAACCACCTTCATTAGTTTGCCATTTGGATTTGTAACGGACCTTAAGTCCATTACATGCGATCAACAAATGCATCGATTTCCAGTGAAATCCACTGACACAATTCAGCTATTATTTTAACCCGTGCAGCTAAGAATCAGCACGATGAAACAATACTTTTACTCAGAATATTTTGGATTGCATCATTTATCGGCCTATATAAACCGGCGAAAAAGCAACCAAAGTATCATTCCTCGAGTGGTCATGTCTCCAGATAGCGACGGCACACTTCGGTGTCCCGGCTTCTCGGTCACATGTCATTCCCCGAGTGACCACCTTCCCCCAAGGTTGCGACGGCATATTCGGTACCCTTCTCACGAGGTGTGTTAACGAATCCGGCTCCTTGGTTTCCTTTCCTTATCCTCCCTAGTCACGAAGCATCAGTCTGTAATCCCACAGACTCGAGCCGTGCCCAGTACAAGATACTAAGAGCACACATACAATCCTAATCCATATATCCTCGTAACCGCAGTCGCGCATCAATATACTCGCGATAACGTAAACTGTTCGGCAAGCCTTATAACTGGCAATATTCAAACCTTCGATCAATAAATTCCTTCTACTTCATTCAAAACCGCCTTTCAATACGGAGATAACTCGCAAGTTGATACCACCACCTCACACCGAACAATTTGGAGTCTAGTGAGGGGTGGTCCCTCACAGATTCCAATTAATGATTGGTTTTAGGGTGTAGGGCCATCCAGGGGCTAAGTAACTGGTTTACACATTAACCTAATTATGCTATATTATATTATTCCAGGTTTACGGATTATACTTAGTGAAACTGGCAGTTCTCTTGACTGTAATTACGGGATCTAATCACAAAATAGACAAAGATGAGAACTTAGATAAGACCTTTAAACTTGGGAAGGACGACCATGATAAAAACGAAAGCAGTGTTAGAGGACAGTGTCATTTGCTGCTCGTTGGCGATCCTGGGACGGGAAAATCTCAACTTTTGAAGGCTGGTGTAGCGCTGAGTCCTAGATCAGTCCTCACTTCTGGTGCTGGCAGTACAAGGGCTGGATTAACCTGTACGGCTTTAAGAGTAAGATATAAAGTTGAATTTAACTTCTTCATGCAGTCTGTTAAGTATTTCCAGTATTTTGTTTATTAACCACATTGCAATTTGAAAATATCACAATATAAAAATCCCCAAATCCCCCCACCTCAACCCTTCCTCAACCAGCTCTTACCCCCCACTGCCCTCTTCCCCCCCCCTCCCTCCCGCCCTCGATAGTGATTGTTTCAAGTGACTAGTAGCAAAAGTAGTATACTTTAGTATTTTATAGTTTTTCCGTGTTATTAAAATGGCTATTCTCCCATATGATTAGTATTTTTTTTAAATATGGCGGTATTTAATTTTAAAAAAATGTGTCGCTTGTATAAGAGATTTTTAACCAAAATTTCACAATTTGAATTTCACCAAATTTCAAGTCTCGGACTGCAATATTTCAAGATTGAAATATGACTAGCGCACTCTCTGGTTTACCAATTTCAAATACAATCTTTTCAACTTTTGCCATGACGGAATGATGCCCGCATGCCAAATTTCAGCTCAATCAGATGAAGCGTTTAGGCGCTATCATAGAGGAATACACACAGACACACAGAAGTGCATTTACAATACTTTCCTCTGTCAGGAAAGTAAAATATCATCGCACATCTTTTTAACACTCTCCTGCAAAGTTATTTTTTTCTGTAATTCGCTGTTTCATCTAACCAACGATTTTTGCTTTTCTATCAATTTAGAAAAAAATATATTTTTTAAAACAAATTTGTCGTTTGTGTGTTGAATCATTAGGTATGTCATTTTTTAGGTAGGTAATCATAATTGAAATATATTGCTAAAGATTTTTTTTTCCAAAAATTACGATTATTTTGCTTTAGTAAGTTCCTAATATTCTTATATCTACTGGTATTTTTATTATAACGTCCAAACTGTTCAAAGTCACAGAAGAATGTTGGTTGGTAATAATTATTTGAGTCATTTAGAATTTTTTATGTAATTTTGCTAATTTTGAGGAATTGAGCTGTTTTGAGTTGGCATCCCTGCGAGGGTCTACTGTAATATTATTATTTCTTTAGGAAGAAGGCGAATGGCAGTTAGAAGCTGGAGCTCTAGTTTTATCGGATGGTGGAGTATGTTGCATCGACGAGATTGGACAGATGAGGGAGCACGACCGTACCAGCATTCACGAAGCTATGGAACAGCAAACTATTTCAATCGCCAAGGTCTCTTACATATTAATAGTATAAATAAATACAAACGGAGCTGCCATGGAATTCACCGACCGGAGTCGGGCCCATCATAATACTATTTTTTTTACACTTCTGGGGGGTGAGCAGTGGATTCCGGACTTACGAACCGGCTGTGGTAGGTTTAGGACAGCTGTCTTGCCACATGTGAGCGTTCACCTTGCCACCCATTCACTCCCCCTTCGAAGCCATAGAATTTGAGATGCGCAAATCGCAGTTTTAGATAATTTTTCTAAGAAAGAGTTGATTATTTTTCTGGAAAGGCCAAGATCTTTAAAGAGGTGAAATAGAGATTTAGCTGGCAGGCCACGAGCGCCAACTTCCACCGCGTGAAGGTGAACAGTGAAGCCGTTCCGGGTTACGGCATTTGCAAGATCATGGTATTTATTTAATTTGTACTCGTGGTCTTTTGGGATATTTGATTCCCATGGAACAGTTAATTCTACAATAAGAGCCACCTTCCGACTCTTATTGTAGAATAATTAATAAAGTGTTAGCATAATTATTACGTATTAGCAGCAGAACTACCAGTATGGCAATGAATTTCCCCGCTACCAGTAGGCAATATAAAGACGCGTGGCAATGAGCGGGAGGGACAATCCGCACCCACTAGTGCTCAGTGAGGCAGTGCGTTTCGTAGGTGGATGCAGTGACATAACTAGGTACCTGCAAACGGCGGGGTCTGCGGTCTGTAGGTACCTAGTTAAGTCTGCGGTCTGTAGGTACCTAGTTAGGCCCCTCGCAGCCGTGGGGCCGCGAGGGGTCTCTGGCTCCAGAGGTGTCTATCCCTATTTTTCCAAAGAAAAGTATATTTTTGAATAAAAAAATGCTCCCCACACTTTGAAATATTGCTCACATTTCCCCCAAGCACTTGTGCCAAACAAGAACAAAGCCGAAGACTATCGCAGTTGTTTGACATTATAAATAGGATTGAAACGAATTTACCGCGTTAAATTTGTAGCACCTGACGTTTCGGTGACGTTGCAGCCGCCGTTGTCTAGGGTAGACTGAAATAGCTGTCAATCCATTGTTCCGCGGGTAGGCCGCATATCGCTGCCGCCACTGCGTAGGTTGTAACGGTGGTGGGGGGCCGGGCTCGGAGCGCGCGAATTTCGAAAATCCGTCTTGCACACAAATTTCACTGTATCCTGAAGTTCGGGGTCATTCAAAGAAGAACGCCGAACTTCAATTGAGACGACTGTTACAAACTCTCTTCTACGTGGAACCCTCTTCTTAAAATGTTCCCGTCGCCGAACGCCAAACGCAAGGACGTAAGACTCAAAATAAGAGAAGATATCAATGTTTGGAACTATGAGTGCCATCTAGGCTTGTCACACTGGTAGTTATATTTATACTGCACATTTACTGCTATTCTCTAACTCAAAACAGACAAATTGCTTTTTTGTTCGATACCGTAAGGATCGTCCATTAATCATGTGAGGCTCGAAAGGGGGGGGGGGGGGGGGAGAAGAGTTCGGAAAAATCACGAAATATTGCAAGGGGGGAGGGAGGGTGTAGTGAGTGTATTTATTTTATAATAATGATCGTCAGCAGTTTGCGGGAAGGACGTGCCAGCAGTGTCGATTGTACTTCATCACAAAGAAGAATGTTAAGGCACATGTTAATACATGTCACAAGCAACCTAATGATCAGATCAATAATAGTGCAGAGATGCATAATTTTTGTCCTTCACGCATCTTCACGCGACGATCGAGAGAGATTCTCTGAGTAGTGCGCGAAAATGATGACACCGATTGGCTTGAGACCGATGTTGATCTTCAACAAAGCACAGTGCCAACAGCTGACTTCCAATATGCTTATCCACTTGCTAGTGTTGAAGAAACTCTGGCTAATCCGGGGTCCGAGAACAATCTCCATTAAATATATTCATGTACCAGTACAATTATATGTTTCTCACATACTTACACCTTTCCTTTATTATATTTATGCCAGTGAGAAACAACCTGCAATCTTAATGTTTGTCTGGATATTTTTATCATGGTGCTTAATTTTCCAGAATTAAATTAGATTATACCTGTATTTAAAAATAGTATTATGAACATTTTAAAGATACTTTGTACCAAAAATTTACACGTGATTTTGGGTAGGAGAGGGGGGGTTGTCTAAAACCTCACCACGTATCACCAAGGGAGAGGGAGGGGTCAAAAATTGCTAAAGAACATGTGATTAATGGACGACGCCTAATAATTATTAGGATCCCTAATAATTTCTCGAGTTTATTCTGTCTCGTGCTTACATTTTCTGACAAATGTATCTCTTGGTATCCAGTTTTATTATTACAGAGCTTTAATTAAAATTAATTAAAACTATTTTACAGGCCGGCATCGTTTGTAAACTCAATACCAGAGTATCTGTAATAGCCGCTTGTAACCCAAAAGGTCATTACGATGTTCATCAGCCGTTGAGTGTAAATGTTTCATTGGGAACTCCTCTTCTTAGTAGGTAATTTTATTTATTTATAAAGGTTTCTCTTTTTATTCTCACCCGCTGCCATAATTATACCCCAGTCATGAAAACCATGAAAAAAAGGGTACTTGTATGTTGGAGCAATGACAATGGATCATAATTAGCAATTGTATTTTTACTTGACTTCCCAACAAAAAAGGAGTGTAATAACACAGTATACCAGACAGTAGCTTCCTTAGAACAAAAGTGAAATCGAATTGAATAAGTCACGAGTCGTAAGGGTTCGGATATGGTCGCCAGATGTCCCGCTACTCGGCCCACGCAGATTTCCAAACGTCCGAAAAAGTCGCCAGCCTTTACCTGTGTGTAACGCTAACCAAAGGCGTTCGTCGGGACGTACCCCTCTGCCCACATTCCTCGCACCCTCTTCCCGCAATGGCCTGTAGCTCGAGAGTAAAGCTTCTGGTTGGTATAATGCGGTAATAATGTGTTCAGGGTTCGTCTATGTATGTTCTCCGTTTCTTTATTCCATAATAACTTCTAAACGCTTGAACCGATTTAGAAGTGTGTGGTATTGTTAAAATCATTATGTCATTCCAGGTGTCATAGGGTACTTAACTTTCCAAATATCAAATAAGTAGTTGTCTGATTCCCAAATGTCCGAATGTCAATAAATTAATATCGAATGAAAGGTCTGATTGAGAACATTCTGGAAATATATATGTATATATATGGATAAATACATAAACCACAAAAAAAAACATAAAAAACCGTAATAAAAATAAATATAAATACAATAGTTCAATTTCTGAAAAGGCAGTTGTGCTTTTTATTCTTTTTAATATATTTACTTGTTTCAGGTTTGATCTCATATTCATACTATTGGATTCTAAAAATTTGAACTGGGACAAATTAGTATCGTCGTATATTTTATTTGGCGATAATCTAGACGAAACTGTTGCTAATGAAAATTGGAACATTGACAAACTTCAGGTACTTTTTTTTCATTCAGCTGGAAATTTTCATTTAGTTGTTTACGCTTACTAATGTTTATATAAGTATGATTTTTATATTTTTAGACGTATCTAAACCTAGTTGGACCAGTGCGAACTACGATGAGCCCTCTAGCTAAAATGATACTGCAGGCGTATTACATGTCGCAGAGAATGAGAGAATCGCGGGATCCTTCTCGTACCACCGTTAGAATGCTGGACAGTTTAGTGAGGTAATATATGCGGCCCACCAAAATGATTGTGAATCGGAGAAAGCACAAAACGGAAATCTGAAAAATATTTTTTTCTCCTTCGAACTACCCTCAATTAAAATCAATGGGTTTTAGTATTCGCCCGAATCAACTTTTGGGACAGGAATTCCCAACTACACTTAGCCCTCTTGTCCACACACATTTTTATCTCCGTGAAAATCCACGGTTAAGGGCGAGTACACATTGGGCGCTTTCAAACGCACGCTTTGGGAACCAAGAGTTTCATATGACAAGTACACATGCAAGCGCGCGCTTCTGAACAAGTGCGCTGTCAGATTTTCATTCAAACGCGCGTTGCGCGGACGTCACCTGCGCGCTTGTAGATAAATGATCCGTCATTTTGCCGTACATTTGATCGTGCGCTTTCGTGTAGGGTGTACGCGTATTCACCAGTCTATCTCGTAATATTGGGTGCACCCAAAATTGTCTTTGCCTCTGCCGTCGTCTTTTATAGCGACGGTATAGTAGCCACACACAAGCAAACACTTCGACGTCCATTTCCGAACTGAGCCAGTAGTATGGACATCTTGGTAACACTCTATAAACGCCATGCTAAGCGGGCTGTATGTACACTACTAACGCGCACCGCACGCAACGCTGAGCGCCTAATGTGTACTCGCCTTAATTCTCTAAGGCGTCAGTGGGGTATGGATCACTTTGGCAGCTTGTCCGGCGAACACTGTGGAGCGGCGAACAAATGTATATACCTAAATGGTCGTACGTTGAAAAAAACGTGTCGTGGACAAGAAGCCTTAGAGTCGTCAACTACTTTGGGCAAACCCGTAACCCCAGGTAGTTATAGCGATATCAGATCATTCTTTCTCCCATGGAGTGAACACATAGACTTAGGGACAACACAGTCCACCGTCTAACTACGTTAACATACCGTAAGAGTCCAACGGAAGTGTACAAAGGAAGTGAACCCAGCGGGTTGAGCTCACTTCCTTCGTACCAGATTTGGACTGATTTTTCCATCCTCTAGTCTGGTCAAGGATTCGAGGTCAATTGTGCGGCCTCTACCTGACACAAGCGGTAAATCAGTTTGAATTTATTGCGGACCAAAGCGCCCTTTGCCCGTCGTGGTCGATTGGGATCGGATGGCTATCGGATCGTTTTTATAACGCCAGGTCAACGGCTACCCCGGTTGTTCGCCGGATCGCACAGTCGATTGGCTAGCGCCGCACGATGCGCAAACCGCTCAGTTCCGCCAAAGGTGTTCCCCTGGATCGGAATCTCCGATCGCAACTGTCTACGACTGTAGGTTACAGCCACAGACAGATTTCACAGCGGCCCTTTTAGGTTAGTCCCTCTTCGAGGAGGCTACCAGATAGCGCACTCTCGAGCGGCAGGGCGTGAGGGAAGTGAGCAGAGGTATACCTCTCGGCGAACGCCTTTGGTTGGCGTGACGCGCGAGTGGAGGTTGGCAAATTTCTCGAACGCTTTAATATCTGCGTCGGCAGAGTAGCGGCCATATGGCGGCTATATGTGAGCCTTTAGGACTCGTGATGTCACTCGCTTCGATTTCAATGTTGTTCTAAGAGAAGCTACTGTCTGTATACTGTGCTGAATGGAAGCTGGACCGTGAGTTCAGCCGACCAAGGTAGACACAGACAGGCCATCAGGCCCAAGTTGCACGGAACCGTTAAGAACCAACATTCAACTGCACTTAGGTGTCAACTACAATGGGCGATTTTGTCACCTCAGAAAGTTTTAATGATAGCGATCGTTCTATCTCTCGTGAGGTGAGCGTAGAAGACACCGTCCAACAAAGCCATGAACTCACCAAAGGCCAACGTCTTACGGCGAGGCATTAGGAAGGTAATCCAGTGGGGCCACCTTGCCCCCTTGCTACCAGTTTTGGGAAAATATCTCGTTACCTTTCCCGGTCCGCTGGTTACCTTTCCTGGTGCCTCGCCGTAAGGCGTTGGCCTCTAACGGGCTTGTTGGCGGAGCTAGACGGTAAATTGTCTTGTCTCTAAGTCTTCTACGCTCATCCCACGGCTAAAAGAATGATCACATACCGTTATACCAGTCTGGGATGACGGGTTCGCCTGCTGTAGTCGACACCGCCCTACTGGCTCACCTTTCTGCGTGGACGCCGGATAGGGGACCCGTGAGTATCACTGACCCTGAACGAATGGGTCTTCGTGGCCAACTCCAACAGGGCCCATTAACTCCATATTTAACTACAGAGGGGGCATGAACTATCCTCTGAATAGGTCCAGCATATAATATTTCTTTAATTTTCATTGCAGATTATCGCAAGCCCACTGCCGCCTGATGTACAGATCGAGAGTCCTACCCGTCGATGCAATCACGGCAGTTTCGCTAATGGACCTATCTATGAAAGACTGCTCGATGCCAGACACAATCGATACACTTCACTCGACTTTCCCCAAAAACCCCGACCTCGAATACTTGAGAATAGCCAAAAAATTGCTACATACTCTAAATCTGGCGTCCATTTGGAAAGAAGAGTTGAAGTTGTACTCCGATATAATGAAGGCCGACCAGGCAAAATTGGAGAATGACGTGGATTCTACCGATCGACCGATTGACTCGTCGGGAAAAGTAACTAGTACGTATTTTGCGAAAAATGGAGAAAAGCCCACTGATACTGCAAAGGCTACTGTCACAAAAGAGTCTACTGATATAAAAAAGTCTACTGATGTGAAAACAACTACTATCTTGAGAAAGTCTCTTGATACAAAAAAGTCTACAAACACGGAAAAGTCTACTGACATTAAAAAGGCTACTGATACGAAAATATCTACCAATGCAAAAAAGTCTACCGAGCTATGTGCCACTGTTTTAAATAGTGATTTATCTGACGAGGATTTGGATGCCATCCTTAGCCTTGATAGCTTCGATAAAAAAGAAAAAAAGGCAGCTATCGGCAGAAAAGAAACAACCTCTGCTACAACCCACAAAAGAAAACGACAGTCGCCAAAGAAAAATGGCACTCGTAAAAAAACTAATAAAACAAACAATGTAAATTCTAGTGATGGAGAATATAATGAATTGGACGCTTTAAAATGTTTGCCAAGTGTGAATGATTTTTATAGGGAGCTTAATATAAGCGTGGGTGATTTATTAAGTGAAGATGAGGATGCGACCAAGACGCCGATTAAAACTTCTGTGGATTCTTCAGTGCAAAAGTTGCAAAAGTTTAAATTCACGAGAGAGCCTTCCACTACGAAGAGTATTGCTACTTCGCAAATGTCTATATTTGAAAGTAGTGTAGATTATGATGGCCTTGATTTATAAATATAAAAAATATTTTAGTTTATTTGTATTATTTGTTAATACTTTGACTATCAATGAAGAGATAGGGTTTATGTTATTCGATACAGTATATGAACGTAGACTGTTAGGACATTGGCATACAATGCAAATTAAGATACACTGAATAATGGTGATGCAGAAATGAAAGCGTTTCTTGACATGAAATTGGCAACCTTTTATATAACTGCTTCTTTTACCTTGGTTACAAACGAAACAAAAAAACCAATTAGGCGTATTTCTTGTATTATCGGGTATATCTTTTACATCTGTAATTACTCTCATTAAAAAGTGTTTTTTTCTCGTTCTCGATTAAATAATACTCATTTTCAGGTAGATATTTAATATTAGTTTCAATAATCGTAATGAATAGAATAGAATAACTTTATTGTGCAATAAAATACACTGGTTTTAAAGAAAAAGACAATTTATGCATTTATACATTTGTGCATTTATGCATTTATACAATTTATTTAGGCTGACTTATCGCTACGAACACTTCGTTTTGGTGAGATTTCCGCGCCAGGATAATGTAGGATTCAATACTTTGGGATGAATTTGGTATTAAATTATAGCTCATTACCTAATATTGAGTTGAAATTTTCAAAAATTTAGGAAAACACTTTGAATTTTACGACCGAAAAGCTTTATGCAATGATCAAAATAAACCTCAGCCTCGGTTATACATGGATGATATATTGTGTGTTTTACCTTAGGAAGCATAAAGTATGCCTATTCGACTTACTTGGATATTGCCCCTCTTTTTCTGACCATTGCGCTTGGTGCTTTATCTTCTTGGACCAACTAAGTCAATGCCAAGAATAGCATGGGACGTCTGTTTTATTTCGTAAGTCAAGCAATTTCTTGAATATACCGCTTGAGTACGTTGAAACGTCATATGATTATGCTTTTTGTAGCTTTTGACACTGTTAATTTTGTTGTTATATGTATTTTTTATATCGTTCTTTGATCAATAGCATTATACTGTACAATCTTGATATAATGAACCTCAGTATAATAAGGTACCTCAATGTAACTTTTTTTTATAAATCCTCTTGAACTTACTATAAGATCCAATGCTAAATATTACTAAAACAGTGCATTAATAACCTTGATGCAGCAAATTTTTGATCCTCAGAAAAATTTAACAACTCAGTATCGAATACCTCAGTAGTAACTCAGTATAACGAAAGTCAAACTGCATTAGAACAATTAATTGTGTCTCGATATATCCGTTAGAATTGGCGCATTTGGTGCTGTGACATTGAAGCAGTACTGAAGTATTATATTTAGTCAAATACAGTGGGATCAATTGCGTTTATCTTCAACTAAAATCGGAATTTAGTTCATGTGCACGAGACAGAGCAGTACGACAGAGCGGAATGTGAAATGAACGGATGTCACATTTCCGCATTAACCCCTAGGAGCCCCAATTGGCCGATATCGGCCACAACACGATTCAGCGTGACCGCCCCGTTTTAATTATATTTTAATTTCATTTGTTTTATTTTATTATGTTACTATGTTTTATTTTAATTCTGGGTACAGTGGTTTGGCAGTAATTAATGTTTTGGTGAAAGTGTCAAAATTCAATTTTTTTACTAATTTTTCCAAAAAAATTTTGGGACATCAACTTGTCAATCGGCTGAGGGGCCGAGGCCTGAAGGGGTAAAACCACCCACAGAAGATAAAGCAGCTAAATCTAGCACCGCACGAAATGTGTTCAAACTATTCGGGCGTCTATAAGTTCGACAGGTATTTTTGATGCGGGAAAATCTACGATAGTTCATTTCATATTCCGTTCTAACGTATTGCTCAGTCTCGTTCGGTTGAACTAAGTTCATATTTTAGTTCACGAAGAATCGCAATCGGGCCCAGTATGTTCATACAGTACCTATTACCATTGATTTTTATAGTAAACTTCTGTAATTTAAATACCTACTTGACTTTATTTTGTAGGCCTATAGGACTCGATTTAGCAAACCTCAATGTTACAAATCCCTAGATATAACAATTTTTTTAGCAAGTTGCAACCCCTTGCAAGTTCGTTGTATCGAGGTTTTACTGTAATATTATTTGTTAGGTACTTTACTTCTTGATTACAATATCATCAGTAAAGCCAGATTTCACTATATCTTGAATGGAATAATACCTGATAATATAATGATATATAATACCGGAAAATATAATGATATTTCTCCCAAAACTCCAAAAGAGAGTGAACAAAAAGTTGCAAATTAGCGACTTTGTTTCCTTACAAATAAGGTGGATGTAAAATCCTGCATGTGGTGAACACAAAGTTGATTTATTTCAATTGTGTATTTAAATTGAGGATTTTGTTAATAGCAATATTTATTATTATCAATTTATTAAACGTCTTTTCACTTATTACAGTAAAAACAGTAATTTAATCTCTAAAGGCAAAAAACATTTAACTACAAAACCCTTCTCAATAATCGAGAAAGCTACAGATTGGATTCTGGAGGTTGATTCGGTCTCTAAGCAGTATAAATTCCCTGAAAGTCTCGGATGCACAGCCCTCCGTCCAGATATAACTCTTTACTCTCTATCTCGCAAGGTGGCTCTTATCGTAGAATTAACTGTTCCATGGGAATCAAATATCCCAAAAGACCACGAGTACAAATTAAATAAATACCATGATCTTGCAAATGCCGTAACCCGGAACGGCTTCACTGTTCACCTTCACGCGGTGGAAGTTGGCGCTCGTGGCCTGCCAGCTAAATCTCTATTTCACCTCTTTAAAGATCTTGGCCTTTCCAGAAAAATAAACAACTCTTTCTTAGAAAAATTATCTAAAACTGCGATTTGCGCATCTCAAATTCTATGGCTTCGAAGGGGGAGTGAATGGGTGGTTAGGTGAACGCTCACATGTGGCAAGACAGCTGTCCTAAACCTACCACAGCCGGTTCGTAAGTCCGGAATCCACTGATCACCCCCCAGAAGTGTAAAAAAATAGTATTATGATGGGCCCGACTCCGGTCGGTGAATTCCATGGCAGCTCCGTTTGTATTTATTTATTGTTTATTAAACCTTAAATATGATAGGACTATTAGTTTTATTATTTCTGAAGCTTTACATTTATTTCTATTTTGTTAGAATTAATTTACAATTCCTTGTCATTTGGTTTTTTATGAATAAACTTTATAAAACAATATAAAAATGCGGCTTCAAATTATTCAAATAGAAGATACTCGTAAAATATTAGCATGTATGTTGAATTGACTTTGCAGGTTAAATATATGATTATACTGCATCTCGTCTATATCTCTGTCTGTAATAGGTTTTAAAACGATTTCTATTTGACTAAAATGTATTGACTATTTCTATTATTAGGTAGGCACATATTAATTATACCTTGACTATTTTTTTTATTTGCAATATAATCAATCACTAAGACATTTTGTCTTACTTTTTGACAACCGTCACATTTTTTTTGTTTTTTTCGACATTACATTTATTAATTTTATATTAAAAAAACTTATTTTTATCGGTATTTTAAAGAATTAATTACTCTATGTTTTTTATCTGGTAAACTAAATGATGAGACTGGATTTAATTCTACAATAATACCTTCTTTATTCTTACGAGTAACCTTTTATGTTTTGATTATTAATAGAATAATTGATCTCACGGCCAAATGTAAATGTTATACAACTGTCTATACAACTATGTATTAGTTTTTAGGACAATAAATTATTTGATTTGATGTTAGAACGCATGCAACTTTTTACATGTGAAATAAAAAGTGGGGCAAAGAAGTGGCTATCAGATATGACAGTAAATGCTACGCTAAAGCCGACCAGGCAAAATTGGAGAAAGTCTACTGAAACGAAAAAGGCTGCCGATACGACACGGTCTACTGGTCTAACCTATGTATAAAACATACATTTTGTCGCTCTATCTATAGGTATGTGAGACCTCGTACATGCCACAAGCAAACATTTCAGGGCATGGAGAAACTGAATGACTTCGTTCACGAGATGTTTTTTATTATTTGTAAAATATATTGGGTTACTGTATTAACCCATATATGCCCAGTGATTCGAAAACGAAACAAGAAGTAGTACTTTTGGAAAAGCATCGGAAATCCTTTGTGAGCTCAGTACGAGCTCAACAAAGATACACTGGAGTTTCGACGTAGCATTCCCCGAAACCTTCAAAAGTATGGCAATGATAAACAGCGTTCGGGACCTTGCAAACGGCTATCTATAAATGTCCCTACATCAGTACGAAAGTTTAACGCCGAGCACATGATTAGCAGGGCACCAAGTAGACTGCGATGTGCCTATTGCAAAAGCCTAACAGTCACTTTTTGTCAAAGTGTGAAGTAAATTTACACTCTAAATGTTTCTCTGCATTTCATTCCTAAGTTTTTACAATGACATATGAAACAATAATAAATATTAAATAAACTCATTATAACATCTTTGTTTGAATTACCTATAACGAATGTAGGATATTTGCCCATTGTTTCGTTTTCGAACACCTCTAAAATACCTAGTTGAAAAAAATATATATACTAAAACTAGTCAATCCTGTTATAGAGGGACCTATCAACATAAACATATCTGAAAATAACCAATATCGAAATCCCAAAATAGTTCTGGGCATATATGGGTTAATTAATAAGGATTAAAACTGCGATGAATTACTGCAACGCATGTAGGTTCTATGCATCACCAGAGAAAATCGTTAACCTAGGAGATGCCATTGCAATGAGAATTACAAGAAAACTAGGCAATTTGAGCCCTCGGGATATGGACAGAACGATTCGGAGCGTCATTTTACACCAATAACATAAAAAATGCAAATTCGAATTTTTGGGCGCATTCCTGGTCCGTTTTTATTATATATACAGGGTCAGTTTTTATTAACCGGAATCCTTTAAGGGGGTGAATCAGTATGAGCAACTAAACAACTTTTAATAAAAAAAATTGTGAAAAAAAAGAGCTTTGTTTTTTTTTTTTATTCAAAAATTTGAACATGTTGACTTGTTGAATAAAAGTTTGAATGCACCATCTATTAAAAAATATCGCTTATAAACTATATTAGCGATATTTTACCTACCGCTAGATGGCGCATCGTACTCAGCGCTTTTAATAGCAATTTTCAAAACAAATATTTTTCTAAATTATCAACAAAAAAAAAATTGTTTAAAAAAAATCTTTTTATTTTCCCAGAATTTTGTATCAAAAGTTGCTTACCTGCTCGTATTCACCCTCTTCAGGGATGCCGGTTAATTAAAACTCACCCCGTATAGATCGACGATTTGATGTCTAATAAAATAGCGTAGAGACCTAGTCGTAAATGATTAAAAACTATATATTCTCTCTATGTAAGTTTAGTTCTAAAATGGTTAAAAGTGATAACGAACGTGACGTCGCTTTTCCCTGAAACGGGGGATTCTATAACTATGGCAACCCCATGCCCCATTGTTGACAGCGCTGTCATCCGGTGCGCTGTCAAAATATTGAATTTGGAATTCCTCTGGTCGCCCTGCGCGTTCCAACTCGATTCCGATCGGATTCCCTCGTGATTCTGTGAAAATTTCGATTTTTGTGACATAAATTGCGGCGGATTTTGTGCGCTTGTTGTTTTACGTGTTGCGGGCAACGGTTCGCGAGCGCTCACCCCTTGTACGGTGCTGCTCGAAGCGGGAGTTTTTCAAAATAGCGGCGCGAGTTTCCGCGTTCAACCCCCGGGAGCAGCCCTGCAGTCGGGCTGCAAAATGTCATCCGAGTGATCGGCGGGGCGGGCCGTCGTGCCGTGATTTTATCACCGTCGATAATGAGTTAGCGCGCGTTTTTTAGTTTTGTGTTTCGATTTCGCGCTGATCTCGCCTTGTTATTATAAATCGTTTAAGCTGCGCTGGGGTGTTTTTTTACCGTGGGCGTAACCTAACCTAAAACGAATGGTGTATCACCGTGAAAATGCCTAATTTTTAATACCTTCTTGGAAGCGTTTGGTGTATAGTGGTTGCGGTTGTGTTTTGTGCCAATTTTGGATAGCAGGATGGCGGACGACGAGGTGCTCTTCGACGATGTTTACGAGCTATGCGAGATCATCGGAAAGTGAGTAACCATTTACTCCCCATTAGTAAATAAAGAATTGATTAATTGAATCAAAACGCCCACATTTTCTTTTAAATTGATTCTAATTAGATTCTGCGTCCAGATATAGGAAACTCCCAAACAGCTGATTCGAGTCATTGAATCTGAATGTGACACCAGCACATTGAGTTATTTGTTTATGGTTTTAGATTTTAGTCAGTTGATGTTAGACTAATATGAATGTATGAATAAATATAAAATTTATTGCATTGTACACACTAATGAACTTTCCATCAAAAACAACAACAATTACACCCAACCCGGGGACAACCGTAGAATATTTTCTAGATGCAGTTTGGGAAACTCTTCTACATTAAAGATGTTCTAATGTCACCCCACTATATTCATCATACTGATTCCAAATCTGTCTATATATCACGAGATGTAGACATTTAAAGAAGCGTCAAACACCTAGGTATATGGCGGTACGTTAAGTTACATTTTATAAACACCTCTAAGACGGTAGGTTATTTAGTTTTTTTTTATAAGTCATAAACACCTATTTGACAGTAGGCTATTTTTATTTAAAAAATGGCCGAGTTAGCTAAACTGCATATATTCCAAGGTCTGAAATGTGGCTCAGACCATATTTGATGTTTATATTTTACCGGTGATAAAAAGTCGACCTATGCATGACTCAAGAGACCAAATAAGCTCCGCCTAGAAAGCTAGAGTTTTTTCTATGCCACCGTTTAGCCGTTATTGAGCAACATTGAGCAACGAAGTGAGCAGTTCTTGATTGAACAACAAATATTAATTTTATAGGTATATAAGGGATAAGGGTTTTTTTTTAAAGTTATTCCATCGCAGGTGTTTATTTAAAATAAATTTTCAGGCACTCGCATATGAATTTAAAACAAAATGCTAGATGGCATTTTTTGTCATTTTTTAGCACTAGCATTTTTTAATTTAGAATAATTCAAATATTGCGCAGTTCCGCAATACTGTTTTAAATTGACAACATTACTATATCAAAAAGCCTTTCAGTCTACTTAAAATTGAACACTGTCGCGGTTGTTTAAATTATAAAATAATTAAAAAGGACTTCTTTCCAACTTATATTGTTCTTACTGTCTTTGAATTTTTGTTTTATGGATTTTGGATGTTAAGGTGACAATACTTTTGGAAATACGGTGGATCAGAAGCCCACACACACATGGACAGATATTTGCATGCCACCTCTGACCATCATCCCTACCAAACGTTGCTCGTGAATTGAGCATTATGCAACGGTGAGCATTTTCCGCAGCAAATGGAATAAATCAATGATGTCCTTAGCAAAAATTGTTTTGGAAAAAATCACAAGACACGCAAGTGATTCAATACAGATGAAACTCAGAAACCAATCAGATCACCAGCATTCTTACCGTACGTCAAAGCGTGACAGATCGAATAAGTAAGATGTTAAATAAATAATATATCAATACGGTCTTTGAACCGATTTGAAGTATTATCTCGATCTTTGAGGCCCGTAAAGGATGCAATACCACTGCATACCCCAGGTTTGTATAAAATCGAATACATCTATGTCTTAGCTGACACAGACCGGTAGCATAGTGGTTAGGTCACCATATCTTACATTGTAAGATTCCCGGGTTCGGCTAAAATTAACAGAATTGCATTTCAATTTATTCGATTGAATGCAATTACAAGACACACATTTACTCACATCTCACACACACACATACATATAAACACTTCATAGTAGGGTGATTCACAATAAAGAGTAGAAACAAGCTTAAGTTGGAAAAACAAAGCGGCTCATAGCCACTTGACTGATAGAACAAATCAATATGTGTAATAACTTTCAGTGAGAAAAATTGTCGATTTGCAAACACATCTTGGATAGCGGAACGTACCATTCGGGGGGTGAGCGGTGGATTCTGGACTACGGTAGGTTTAGGACAGCTGTCTTGCCACATGTGAGCGTTCACACTACCACTCATTCACTCACCCTTCGGTTTTAGATATTTTTTGGAAGGAGTTGATTTATTTCTTGGAGAGACCAAGATTTTTAAAGGGGTGAAACAGAGGTTTGGCTGGCAGGCCGCGAGCGCCAACTTCCACCGCATGAAGGTGAACAGTGAAGCCGTTCCGGGTGACGGCATTTACAAAATCGTGGTATTTATTTAATTTTTACTCGTGGTCTTTTAGGATATTTGATTCCCATAATAATTATAATAACTAAAAAAAACTATAAAACTCGTTTTTACCTCCTGGTCTCAATATGTAACCAATAGACTCATTGCTACATGTCATACGAGCCTAAACTTGATGGGTTTATTGTTAGCCATTGAGGAGTTCCTATGACTACCTCCCATCTCCATCACCATACAAGTTCGATTGTACCTATTATTGTATTATCAGCAGAATTGCATAAGTGTGCTTAGTTTCAAATCGATAGGACAATTAGAAGTGGTTGAAAAGTGAGTTGTAAGATTCCATTACAGTTTTAGAGGTCAAGCTAATAAAAGTCCCTATATCAAGCTCCGTTATAGAATTCCAGTGACAACCTTCCTGATTATTTTTTACGCCCTGCAAACCATTCAGAGTACATCCAATGAAATTTTAATAAGACCAAACACGGCTAGGATACGTTGTTCTGTTATAGAGTTCCAGTGTCAACCTTCTGGCTCTATCACCAGACCCTGGAAATCGTTAATGGCCATTGTACATCTCAAGTCAGGATGGTGATGTCGACTACAACCGTCGAACCCGTCACCCCGGGCTGGTATAACAATATAGATCGTTCTTTCAGCCGTGGGATGAGCGTAGAAGACTTGGGGACAAGACAATCTACTGTCTAGTTTACCAGCAACCCGTTAGAGACCAACGCCTTATGGCGGGGCACCGGGAAAGGTATCCAGCGGGCAGCCTCACCCCCTAACTACCAGTTTTGGCAGGGTATCTCCATCTGGAATGACCTTTCAGGATACTTCCGTCCTCCTGACTGGTTACGAGTCCGAAGTCGCTTACGCAACCTCTACCTGTTGTATTACAGCGGTAATTCAGTTTGAATTTATCGCGGACCTGGGCGTTCTTTGCCCTTAGTGCCACACAGGATCGAGTGGCCCAAGGTCATTTCAAGAGTGGCATGACATGAGGTGAAACATCCACCCCCGCTGCTTAGGAAACAGTGTATTTCCATAGTCTTCAGACCCCTTCAGCAATTAGTCAGAATGCACAACCGATTGGCATCGCCGACCGGTGCGCAAACCGTCCAGTGGCGCCGGGATGCAATCCCGCCGGGAGAAACCGGTCCACCAGATCTGAGGCCTGAGACACGGGAGTCTTACCCGGGGTAGCCTTCCACTCGAGGAGGCTTCTGAATAGGAGCTGAATCGTGAGTTGAGCTGATCCGAGAACAAAATGGATCTTGTAGCCCAATCTGTACGAAACCGTTCACCTCCTAAGACACACATATCAAAAGAATTCCAACAAGCGCAAACATGGCTCGGAAACGTTATTCCATTGTGAAGTTTCTATGACTACCTCCGGCTCTATCATCAAATCAGCCCAGCCCTATGGTACCGTATTATTGTATAGTCATCAGAACTACAAACAATTGACGAGTTTCATGTTAATAAGGCAATCAGAAGCGGTAGAAATTCAGTTCCTTAGATTGCATTACATAGTTACATACAGGTCGACCTAAAAAAAGTGTTGTAAAAAATCAAGGAAATTTACAAAATATAAATCAGTTTGTCCAGATTCCACTGTTTTGCAGGAAAACCACTAATGGGATTTCATATCTACCCCTATGAGCCGCCATCTTTAGACAAACTTTAATTTTAACAGATTAAAACTTCCTATAGGTATTTTGGGTATTTTGATTTGAAAACTCCCACATTTCAGGGTTAAATTAAAGGAATAAAGTGTATCCGGGATATTAATCCTCTAAATACCTTTGTTAAGAATTGTAAAAATCTGACCGGTGGCTTAGGCTCCAAGCCAGATGACTTGCTTAAAAAGGTAGGTTTTTATAGGCAACCCACTCCATTTTAGGGTTAAACCCCAAATAAATAAATAAATATCTAGAGATATAAGCAATATAAATATTTATACCAAATTGAGCGAAATCAGACTGGTAATTTAGGCAACAGTCGGAGGTACATCCACCCATCCAGACAGACATACATTTTATAAACATCACTATTTTAGATTCATGCAACCTCACAAATTGTAAATCCTCTGAAATCTGAAAATCTAAATTTTGTACTTTCTTTAGGTCATTGATAGTATGATCTCAACTCAACTCCATAGTATGATTTGGCAAACCTTCTGGTCTTGTGAAAAGCAGGTGGCGCTGATAGCATTGACGGCGAAACTAATAGCAACCTATTTGACCATCTACAATAACATTAATAATGAATGTTTGTTTTATAAAGAACTGATCAATCAGATCAATCAGATCAACCTTTGTTAAGAATTGTAAAAATCTGACCGGTGGCTTAGGCTCCAAGCCAGATGACTTGCTTAAAAAGGTAGGTTTTTATAGGCAACCCACTCCATTTTAGGGTTAAAACCCAAATAAATAAATAAATATCTAGAGATATAAGCAATATAAATATTTATACCAAATTGAGCGAAATCAGACTGGTAATTTAGGCAACAGTCGGAGGTACATCCACCCATCCAGACAGACATACATTTTATAAACATCACTATTTTAGATTCATGCAACCTCACAAATTGTAAATCCTCTGAAATCTGAAAATCTAAATTTTGTACTTTCTTTAGGTCATTGATAGTATGATCTCAACTCAACTCCATAGTATGATTTGGCAAACCTTCTGGTCTTGTGAAAAGCAGGTGGCGCTGATAGCATTGACGGCGAAACTAATAGCAACCTATTTGACCATCTACAATAACATTAATAATGAATGTTTGTTTTATAAAGAACTGATCAATCAGATCAATCAGATCAATAGATGGCTAAATAAATTAAATCAATATAAAAACCTAATAATTTAACCAGTCTAATATCACAGAAATAATACGGAGGGGTAGAATGCCATCTATTAGTCTATCTGAACTAACGTGCGTAATTATTACTTATTGAAACCTGTATATCAAATTAGAAATTGTCATATTTATGTAAATAATATTCAAATGATAAAAGCTCTGTTTAAAAAAATAGTTTGTTATTTTATTATTAGTTTATACCGCTTTGAGCGATTTAATACGATATACAGGGATGACTTAAACTCAAACGGCATCCTTGAAGTTGGTAAATCAGTACGAGCAAATAAACAACCGGTAATATAAAAAAAAGTAAAAAAAAAATTATTTTATTTTATTTTATTTCTATAGATATTTCTACTGTAGTTGAAAGTTTAAAATACCGGTAATAAGGAAAAACTAAAAAAAATAAAATATTTATTTATTTTATTTTGTTTCATTTTATTTTATTTTATTTCCATAGATATTTCTATTGAAATTGAAAGTTTAAAATTCTTGTATTAGTTTACCTATTTGTGTGATTCTAGGTTTTTGTGAATATTTTTATTGATTTCACGGCATTCTTCAATGTATTATATTATTTAATTTATCATTAGGTAGTATTTAATTATACGTATCTGAGCATACCTTATTGCGGACGTCTCTTGCGAGCCAGTTATGTTAGGTTTAATTAATCTGTATCTGTTACTATGATTTAAAAAAAAAAAAAATTTTTTTTACTGTTGAACAGTTTGAGAAACGTTGGGCGCGTCATCTAGCAGTGGGTAAAATCCCGCGAATAAACAACATTCGCGATATTTTACCTACCATTAGATGGCGCAGCGCGCTCAACGATTTTTATATATTTGATCAAAACATAAAAAAAATCAAATTTAAAAATAAATATGTATATCTTTTTCTCATATTTTTTAATCAAAGGTTCTTTTTTGCTCGTATTGATGTACCCACTTCAGCCACTTGAAGGATGCTGGTTAATTTAAACTCAAACTGTAAATACATAATGGTTAAACTAACCATGAACATTTTAAACCCACCTCTTAATGAAAACAAAATATTAGTAGAAGATGGTGTTGATCTTGTGAGATTTGTTAAACAAACTAACCAAGCTTAGTGCTATACATAGAACAGGGTCGGGCAGATGCAATAAAAATAATTCAGTCTTTTGCCTGAGGGGTTTTATCATCATCTTCATCATTAGCGCTACAACCCAGTCTTGGCTTCGTCAAGAATATTCTTCCATTCGACCCCATCCTGCGATTGCTTTTTCTGTTTACTTCAAGTGCATTAAGGTCACAGTTTTGGTCGTCCGATTTTACGATGCATTTCAAGGTTTCACAAAGATGCGTTTCAGCGGCTGTTAATTTTTCATCCTTTCTACATACACTAACCATCTGAGCCTTCCGATCTTCAGGAATCTCACAACATGCATATAATTATACAGTTTTTTGTTTGTTAGTCGTCTCCACTCTCCACCTGCATGTCACTTTGATTCTACGGAGTAGTTTGACTTCAAAGACATTTATTGCATTTTCATCCGCTTTGAAAACTTGTACTCTTACCATGTTTATAAAATGTAACTTATTACTTCGTCCTCCGGGATAGCATAGGGAATTTCATTCGAAGAAGTATCACCCATTTGCAGCCTTTAATAAATATATTTTTTGCAATAAATATATTTTCCAGCCATATGCTGCAATAAAATGTTGCAATGATGGCCTGGCTATAGTTGCTAGTATTGCAGCCACATATTGCCGTAAAAGTATAGCCCGTTTAGGAGCACCATAAGAGTTTAGCTATGCGCACGCAAATTTAAATTAAAATTAAAATCTTGGATAATATTGTACATATGTATTATTATTTCCACTTATATATATAAATGTATACATATACCCACTGTTGACATATACCGACTACCAACAATATTAGTAATGGTTTATTTCATGCATACGTAATTATTAGTAATATATAATATCAACAATAAATTAAATTGATAGAACTCTAATTTAATGTTTGGTTTATCGTTTTAAACGATAATATTATGTAAAATAATTGCATCCACCTTTACCTTACCAGTTTCAATGAGCCTTAAAATAATTTTTCCTTTTTTTGTCTCTAAATCTGCATGGTTTTAATTTATCCTGAAAGCAATTATAAGTCTAGTGGCTACAGAACTAAATTGCGTTTGCGTAAATTTAGTTCTGGTTTTATTAACTACGTGTTTTTCTGACGCGCAACCTCTCCTTAAACTTCTGTCGCCAGCTATTTTATGCAGTGCATTGATGAGATAGTAAAGTAGGGTCACTTTTGCATAAATTTGCTTAATGTCCAAAAGTCTCCGCTCGTTAAATAGGTCATTTGATAGATATATGTGTAGCTTTCTAGCTATGACCCTTGGCTTGACCGAGAGCAAGGATTGCCGAATATGTGGCGAGGAACCTGAAGACAGCATACACATTGTTGGTCGCTGTCCAGGGCTCGCCGCCAAAAGACACAGTTTACTGGGACGAGCCTTTCTCGAACCCAGCGATCTGCCCAACTTGAAGGTCAGTGACCTACTTGCACTGGTAAGAAGTACCGGGCTACTAGCTGACCACTGACCTAACCACACAGTGGGTAGTTACAAAAGACCTTACAGTTCTAGGTGACATCAAGGGCTGGAAACAAGCCCCCCACTCCATCTACTACTACTACTACTACTAGCTATGACCCTTAAGGAAGCTATCTGGGCTTTAAAAAGCGTATCTAGCGCGGAATGTGTACAACCTTCCCATCCTAATATACCATATGCAATCGCACCGTGGGCTAGCGCGTAGTAGACATTAATAAAGTTTCTTAATAGGCCGTGGCGGCCGTGGCGGCCAGAAGCTATATGAAGTATAATTTTGTGGCCTGGTTGTGAGAACACGAAAAAGAATTTTAATACAATTAGGCCGGATTTTAAAAACCCGGTTCCATTTCGCCAAACCGAAATTGGTAAATTATATCCTTATTAATTGTAAATAATAATTATCTTTATTCTGTTACTGTCTTCCAAAAAAATAAAAACGAGCGAGATTTGTCTTCAGTTTTTGAAAAACCTAGAGATAATTCTCAATATTAAAAAATACTATTTACACCAGCGTATGGTCTATTTGCATAGTGCCAGGACAGTTTTTGGAACTTCCATACAAAAAATATAAGAAAAAAATGTTTGAAATTACGTAATTTCCAGAAATGTTACGACCAAACATTATTTTTTTCTATTTATTAAATATACTTTTAAAGGGATATAACAAATAACACAGTGATCTTAAGTTATTTTATTATTGTAATCTAATTTTTACTTTATAAACACTATTCATTTGATAATTTATTATATTATAATTGAAAAGCCAAATCGACTATATTAGACGACGCGCGAAGCCGAAATCGTCATTCGTAATTGGCCACTGCCAACGGTGGGACGTATTCCCTTATCGCCGCGGTATACCTATACATCTTTATGTATATATCGAAAGCGCGCGGGCGCGTGGAATTGCAAAAATACTCGTAAGGGAGCCTTAATGGTAGTACATTTTTAAGAGTCTTAAAAGCAAAAATCAGTTTCCTGATTTTGAGCGCAGTAATACGAATGTGAGGATCCCACTTCAGGTTATTGTCAAAAGTTAATCTCAGGTACTTCACTTGACATTCGTGTTTAATAATTTGGCAGTTACAAAGCGTGCTTGTTGGAGGATTGTTCTGAGACAATTTGCATATATATATATGACTCATGATTCCTTTGTGTGTAAAAACCTTCTTACCAGTGATCGAAAAAAGTTTTTCGTTTTGTTAGAACATTAACCATAAATTTATATTTTCAAGATCCATTAAGTATTTTTTACACGAATGCCCAACAAAAAAGGAGTGTTATGCGTCCAGGGTTCATTGATGCATGTTTTCCGTTTCCGTATTCCACCATAACTTCTAAACGCTTGAACGTATTTAGAAGTATGTGGTATTGTTAGAATCGTTGTTATCCCAAGTGTGATAGGGTACCTTAACTATCCAAATATCAAGTAAATAATTGTCTAAATGTCCGAATCTACAAATGTCAATAAATTGACATAAATATATCGTGTTTAGTGTACAATGAAAGGCCTGATTAAGTACATTACAAAAATTCATATGTATCTATTTGAATAAATACATAAACCACAAATAATTCATAAAGAACCCGTAATAAAAATAAATATACAGTAGTTCACTTTTTGTAACGGCAGTCGTGTTTGTTTATTCCTTTTAATATATTTACTTGTGTATATATGTGTTATTGCAGAAGGATACGACAGTATCATCTGCGTACAAGGCTTTCCCCCCATCCAGTGCTACATGTGTTAAATCATTCGTGTACATAGATTATATTTAAAATTGGTCCTAGGAAATTAAAAGCTTCATCTCTTTATGAAGATGAGATACAAGTGCAATTTATTTATTTATTTATTTATTTAAGAATTAATTACTATAAAACATTGATTAGCTTACAAAAACAACAGGAACCGAATGGCAAAACCTTAACCTTTTGCTTATTTGTTTCTGTCACCCAACTGGGACTAGCCCGTTCTAGGGTGGACAGGACTCCAATATTACAATCAAGTTTGCTTGATTGCGTGGTTGCCTACAAATGTACAAGTTTTAGTAAAAAGCTAATGACACTAAATTGCCCTATAAAATGTGGTCTTCAGAATAAAATAAAAAATAATAATAATAAAAAATATTAAAAATATATAATAAATAAAATGCAATTTCATTATTAAATCGGCAATAAATAAAATATAAAATTCGATTAAATAATATAAATAAAGTTATATGTGAGAAAAGAAAGAAACAGTCATTAATATTTAATATTATGTTAAGTAATATAGGATTTAATATAAAAATACCTAGTCTAAAAGTATAATTCATTGTCAAAGTCAAATATTTTTTGCTAGTTAGTTCAATGTTAAAAAATACTTAATATATAAGTTTAAAAAAATATGTTAATAATTTGTGCACCGAAGTTTTATTATACTATTATTTCTAACATTTGATGTATGGTTAGTCTGTCATGATTCGATAACCATTTCTTTAATTTATTTTTGAATTCCCTAAATGTCAAATTCATTTTTATTTCCATATTGATCAGATTGTAAAATCTCGGCGCAATGAAAGAGTAATGTCTTTGACCAAATGATGTTTTCCTTTTGGGTATTATTAAGCTATTTTCTACAACTTGTCTCGTTGGCCGCCGGTTCTGAATTATTCCTAAATTTGAGTTATTGTCCAAAAATAGCCTTAAGAGGGAAGTTTTTAGAAAAAGTTGCCTACAATCAAGAACTTTAGCTTCCTCATACAGTTCATTAGTGGGATGACGATATGGTCTACGTAGAATAATTTTTAATATAAATTTCTGCGCAACTTGCAATGGCTCTAGCAGGGTTTTACCACATCCACCCCATCCAATTATGCCGTAAGTAATAAGCGATTCACATAAAGCATAATAAACAGTTTTTAGTGTTTTGGAATCCAGAATATTCCTCAGTTCTTTGAAAACATATCCAAGGATTCGCACCTTCGTAGCCACGTTATGTATATGAGAATCCCAACGGAGAAAGCAATCTAGAGTGATGCCTAGATATTTCCAAGATATTTCTCTTTGTAGAGGCTGACAGTTACAAGACTCTATGCTATCGCATTCGTGTATTACAATAGTTAAATATTTTATATTTTAATATTTTATAGTTTTGAAAGTTAGGCGGTGTCGACTACAACGGGCGAACCCGTCATCCCAGGCTGGTATATCGATATGTGATCGTTCTCTCAGCCGTGGGATGAGTGTAGAAGACTTAGACAATGATAAATCCACTATCTATCTTCGTCAACTTGCCCGCGAGAGGCCAACCTTTATCGCCCCGACTGGTTACAGGTTCGAAGTCGCTTGCGCAGTCCTATCCCTTGTGTAGCGGTGATTTGGTGTCCACCGAAGCTATAGCTGACCACGGCATCCTTTGCCCGGTTCTTCACCTGGTATCAGGTAGGTAGCCGAATTGTCGTTCCAAGAGCGGCTTCCAAAAGCCCCCCTGCTTTATAGGAAACAAAGCCGTTTCCAGACTCCCCCGGCTCTTCTGTCGAAGTGCACAATCGATTGGCTAACGCCGCACGGTGCGCAAACAGTCCAGGAGCGCCCGAACTACGATTCCCAAGGTAGCTGGCCCGCAGGCACAGAGTCCTACCCGGTCTCGCACTTCTGCTTGGAGGCTGCCGGATGGGTGTTGACCTGTGAGTTCGGCCGACCCTTACACATGGGTCTTGATGGGTCAACTAATAGCTCCTAGTTTTGAAAGTGTCGAGACGAGGTGGGTTGGAAGGGAAACGGGAGGGGGGGGGGGCGCTCCTTCTAATTCAAGTCGGGGGCGGCGAGTTGGACGTCCCCGCGGCTCTGGACATTATTGACTTTGCGTGTTGTATTGCTGCGTTGTTGCCTTAACGTAACTAACATTCGAAAATATCGCTAACTTTCAAGTTTTTCGTGATTGCACATACAAAAATATCCGAGCACAAATGACAGAAAGACCAATAAATATTTGATTTAAAAAAAAGCAACAACGTTGCTTTGAAATAAAATTTACTTGAATTTGGAATTCCAAGACAAATCTAAGTTATCTAAGTTCAATATGGCCAATGTGAAGAAAATCATTTAGATAATTCCTATGTAATATAATCCCCAGACTTAAAAACACCAAAATTATTTTTTTCGATTGAATCCTTCCTGATTTTATTTGCGTCGTTCTAAGCTTACGAATTGTCCACCAAATGAGCAAAGCAGGTCAATGGCCTGATAAGATTAGTGATAACGTGTAGCCCACAGAGTAGAAAAAAACATACTAGATGCAGAAGGTTAAGGCGACGCCGAGGTAAAATCTTATTTTTTAAACAGATGTCAATGGAAACGTAGGTTGGTTCACAGTCTATCCTCTCAAGCCTATATGTCATTTTGTTGCTATAACAGTACCTGTCGAAACGCCATGGATTTCTAAACGATTTCGGGTTAGCGTCATACTTTTCTCGTGTCGAGTTTAAAGTCATAGCATTTAACAGAGCACAGAGCATTTGCGGCACGTATTGATTTTCTTGTTCAATTAAAAGAAAAACGCAAGTGAAAGCTGTCGTAAACTTACGTTGACAATGTCTTATTACAAGACGCTTAATCAATTAGAATCGAGCATTAATCAAAAAGCGACCAGAATGGGATACAAGACATGGTAAAACTAATTTTGCTGCACGACAACGCCCTATCACACAGCAACAACCGTCAAAGACACAATTTCTACACTTGACTGGGAACTATGGCCCCAACCGCCGTACTCCCCAAACTTGGCCCCTCCCGACTACCACATGTTTTTATCAATGTCTCGCGCATTCTTCATGAAACACTTCGACAATTACGGAGATGTCGAAAAATGGCATGATGATTAGATTACCTCAAAAGATGTTAGGCTTTTCTAGAAGGGAGGGCATCCACAAGTTACCAGAGGGTTAGGAAAAGTTTTCCGGGGAAGTTTTCGGCCATTCAAGTACAGTAATTTGGTTCTGTGTGAAAAACTGTTTCACTTTTTTCGAAGAATGGCATGGGGCGAAATCCTGTTGAAAAATTCCTTCGTTGGAAGGATAGACCTTGTGGAGCTCCCGTATCACTGTTTGATAAGATGTTCAGAAACGAAATCCGGTAAATGAAAAACCTGGTAAATTCTATGCCTAAAGAGTGAAAAATGTTATCAACGCAAAAGAAGGACACATTGTATATTAAAACTAACAATCTATAAACTACCAGTAATGTTTTTATATGTTTATGTCCAATAAAGCACTTTTCGATGAAAAATACTCGCTGTAACAAACAATTCGCACGGTACTGTACATATCTATTTGACACCTATACATGAATCCAGTTTGAACCGTAATTAAATATTTGCGAAAACTTTGAATAGTCCCACTTGATTATTTTTAGATTAGGTAGGTACCATTGTAAATTCATTAGTCCAAAAGCCCATTCAAATTCCTCCCTCTTTATATCGACCTACTATCCTGTCTCCGACTTAATGAAAGGCTGTGAATCACGAGGAAAGATTGTCCGCAGCGCTGGGTGGATATATTTACATTATTAGCAGACTATATAGAAAAATAAATTTAATATCTCTTCGTCATTTCTCTTCATTTCTCATCATTTCTATTGGATCCACCCCTCATGAGGAGGAAGTGTCAGCTGCCCTAACAAAACGAAGGTCTGAGGGCGTGTGGTTGAGGCGCTCGGTCGTTCCTCCATTCATCATAATTAACCTGTAGGTTAACCGATGACGTCTTATTTTGTATCACTACTGCTGACGTACGTCTGTGTTTTTAAAGACCTCTGAGGCATTCGACCTCTGGGGCAAAAAGTGTAATATTATAAAATATTTACCAAACAATATTACAAGATAGAACAATATTACAAAATATTTAAATAGATGGCATACCTACACGACCGACATAATAATAGCTGCATCGACATATAAATAAACCAGCTTGTATTGTATTTAAGTATTACACCATAATTTAGGTATGTATAGAATTAGATTTAAAAAAAATAAATGAAATATCTTCAAATATGTTGATTTACTAGGTGACTAACGAAAATGATCAAATATGGCATATCTACACCAATATTAAAAAGAAGTAATGTTTGTATGTTTGTATGTAGGGGCTAATTTCCGAAACTACTTATCCGATTTGAAAAATTCTTTCATTAATGGAAAGCTCCATTATCTACGAGTGCTATAGGCTATATTTTATTGTGATAAATACTCGTTTTCAATTAAAAACCACGATATATGCAAAATCAAGTCGGAAAAAAAATAGCTGGCGAGTTGCTTTATCGGTGTCCGCTGATGAAACGATTTGATATAATATATGTGAAAATAATATACGACAAAAACGTCGGCCTCTAAGCGATCTATAAAAAAGTCCGCGGCAGCATATATCCAACGTTTATATTTACGCTTTAATAACTGCTTTTACGTCTCTAAAAAATAAGAAAATTAAGTACTTAAGCAGTGTTTCTTGAAAGCATAAACAATAAAATAGGAATCCTTATCAATATAAATTTATCTATTATCACGGGTGTTAAATAGATATAAAATTAGCCATTTAATGTAAGGTTTTAGGTGGTATAGTTTTAGCGATATCATGCAATTAGTAACGCGCACAAGTATCGCGTAATACTAAGCGGGCGGCGGCGGCTGCTGGGCCAGCAAGGTCAGCAACAAGACGCGTACGTCTACGAAATAGGTATCGTGCATCTGAGGGGGGACGTCTTGTACTATATATCTAAAGGTAGCGTCTAAAACAGAGATACCCAAACTTTTTGGTCCCGTAGACCACTTCCATTTTTTCGTAGACCCCCTACCTGCGTAATGTTGATTTTTTAAAAACTTACTAACTTTAAATGTGTTTTTGACAGCTGACAGATTAGTGATTACTTACATGGGGATATTGTTAAAGTGGACAGATATAAAACATGTAAAATTTTTAGTCATTAATTTCTCGGCGTCCACGACCTTGAAGTATAAAGCATTTGAGAAAGCCACACATAACTGCCCAGGTAGCACTATCTCGCTTGCTCATACATGTGACGCGCCTATCCTACTCGCTCCCACTGATACCCATTTTTTCACATATCTCACTTCCACCTCCCCTTGTTAGTCATGTGCACTGATCTCCTCAATCGGGTAATGATGCAATTTGAGTTGAGTGTTTATTTCCTTTCATGTTATTTGTGACGCTAAGGGTTTTTTATTGCTATTATTATAAGTTTAAAATACTATGCTGTACACATAATCTGTTTTAGAAGTAATACGACATTTAGGAATCGCTTAATAGCTTATAATGACCTGCCATTGACATCTCGTGCAGCCTGTTTTTTTTCTCGCTGACATGGACCCCATGCAATTCGATATCGACCCCTAAGGGGTCCATATAGACCACTTTGGGAATCACTGGTCTAAAAAAAATCCATTCGAAACTTTATGCGAAGCGAAGCCGCGGGCAAAAGCTAGTATTAAATAATTTAAAAAAAACCATCATAATATATAAAGAGCCAATTTTCAGTAGCCAATTTGTTAGCCATGTTGCGACTTTTTAAACCTATGAAAAATTATAATTGCGTCATTGGTGTTATTGTTTGAATTATTGAATAGTCCGTGGCCCAGAAAATCTAAACTAAGTGCAAATGTATGCTATGTAACGGTCCTTTTATAAAATTCACCATGTATTCATATTTTCACTCTTCTTTATCAAAACCCTGTATATCATTTATGAGTGAAAATAAAGGAAAACGCTTACGGTAGGATAAAAAAACTCCCTTCGAGAAATGCTCAAATTTCTATTGGAAAATCCCTTTTCCCCGCCTTAATTTCCGACACATGCTCACCCTGGTCCCGAGGGAGTTGTCGCTGCCCGTTTTCCCCGTTTAATGGCAGCACTTACCTTGGAACTCATGTAAAACTTACACGGGAAAGAGACCACACCAGGCTACACCTTTAAATAAATAATTTGCTATTTACTCTAGCTCGTTTCTTGCTAGTCTGGCAGGAAAGTTTTATTTTTTCAAGTAGGAGTGCCTTTACACACTTAAATGCACTGTGTAAGTATAGGGCAGGGTCTCTGAGTTTTGGAGGGTTAGGGGACGGGGCGGCGAGTCCCCCTTATTTAGTCAGTGGGCTATTTGTGTTTGGAGTATTAAATAGTTTTTAGAGAGAAATCTAAACAGTTATAAAACAAAGCCCTGAAAAAGCGCTCGTCTGCCTGTCTGTTTGTTTGAAAAGCTTTATTGCAAAATATCTTTCGGCCATACCGCCAGGGTTTTTGTGACCAAAGGTTTGTCTGATCGGGGGGCTAATGGGCCCTGTTGGAGTTGGCCACGACGACCCATTCGTTCATGGTCGGACATACTCACGGGTCAACACCTATCCGGCGGCCTCCACGCAGAAGGGAGAGCCAGGGTAGGACGCTAGCCTGCGGGCCAGTCTCCCCTAGGAGTCAACCTTCGGGCGCTCCTGGACAAATTGCGCACCGTCCGGCGTCAGACAATCGATTATGCACTCCGACTAACAGCCGGGGGAGTCTGGGAACAGTAATGTTTTCTTTAGAGCGGGGGTGGTTGTTAACCTTATGACAACTATTCTTGAAACGACCATTCGGCCACCCGATCCCGGGTGAATAAGCCGGGCATAAGATGCCGTGGTCCGCGATAGATTCGCTGTACACCGTGTCACCGCTTCATAAGGGAGAGGACCGCGCAAGCGACCTCGATACTGTAACCAGTCGAGAGGCAGGAGGTATACTGTAGGTTAATTCCAGACGGAGATATCCTTCCAAACTGGTAGTCAGGGGGAGAGGCTGCCCGCTGATTTACCTTTCGGCCTCTGACGGGCAGGTGGCGTAAACAGACTGTGTATTGTTTTTCATCCCAAGTCTTCTGCGCTCACCTCATGGGAGGCAGAACGATCTAATATCGTTAAAACTTCCTGAGGTGACGGGCTCGCTCGTTGTACTTGACAGCTCTAGTTGTTCTTTAGACTGCTGATTGATCTCGTGCACTTGTGCCACTAAGATCCACCTCGTTCTTGGGGTCGGCTCAACTTACGGTTTAGCGCCCATCCGGTAGCCTCCACCTAGAAGTTCTGTAACTGACTATGCAGGTGGGTCAGTTTCCCCCGGGTGATATCCTTCGGGCGCAGTTGGGCGGCTTGCGCATCGTGCGGCGTCAGCCAATCGACTGTGCACTCCGGCGAATAACAGTGGAAGTCCGGAAACGACGTACGGTTTCCTATGAAGCAGGGGTGGTTGTTGACCACTCGGTCAGCCACTCGTGAAACGACCTCGTTGGTTACCCGATCCCGCGTGAACAGACGAGCAAAGGACGCCACAGTCTCCGATACATTCGAACTGAATTACCGCTAACATTAGACAGACGCCGCGCAAGCGACTTCGGACCCATAACCAAACGAGAGGACGGAGAAATCCGGCCTAATCTAGTAGTGAGGGCGCGAGGCTGAAAACGAGGCTGAAAAAATACAGCTTCTCAGTGCTGCGCAGTAAGGCGTTGGACCCTCCACGGGCAAGTTGGCGTAGCTAGACGGTGGAATGTTTTGTTCCCAAGTCTCTTACGTTGATAGAATGATAAATATCGTTATACTGCCTGTTGTTGGGGACAACTCTCCAGTGTTCGTTAAAGCGTCTTCGATGAGGTTCCTATGTAATACCATCTATATATCTAAAAATACGACTGAGCAGCATCAAGTTAAGAACTGAGTAAATAAAAATGTTTTTGTCATGGATAACTTTACGTGGCCCTTTAGCGTGCCACGTCAAGACGTACTCTTTACGTGTTTCCATCAAAAGGTAACACAGCGAATAAGTATATGGGAAAATTTTATGAAACACCCCCCTGTAAAATCGATCAAATAATTGGAATATTGCCAATGTTACGACAAAATACCTTACTAAATAACAACGGTACCATGACAGCCTGGTATAGAAGATAATCGCTCACTAATTTACCAATTGCTGTGAGTACCAATTTACATCTGCGTTTTATAAATTATACAAAACGGCCGAGTAAACGTTTCTGTTAGGTTGTAGGTTAATGTCACAATTTTGTTGTATAAACTTATACAGCTAGAAAGTGTTACGAAACACACACACACACACACACGTATATGTGCTGCTTATGTTAATACGGGGACATTGCTAGTTTTGCTTATAGAAAAGTGTAATTTTTAAAATGTTTTTATGTTGTTTACCTAAGGTTTGATTTTTTTAATAGTCATAAATCAAAATGTGTCCTTTTGTATCCATATTCTTTCTGCGTGCAAAGAGTTTTATACCGCAGTATTTATTGTTTAAACTTTATCTTTTATGTTATAAGCTATGTATGTAACCTGAGTGTCAACATCACAACAACCACAATAAAATGTTAAATAGGAACTTTTCACATAATATTAGATTATAATATTTTTTCCTTGACTAGTACCTATTGCGAATGACATGTTATTAATAATACAAATAGAAAAATACTCATATTATGTTCGTTTTATTTTTATCTTTAATAATCGCTATTTTTTAAAATAACAAGGAGAGGAAAAGTGACACAACTAGCACAAAATATTTACTACCACGGCCACTATAGCAATCAAAATTACGAATATTTTGTATATAAAACGTGCAATAGTATGTTATAATTACTTTCATTGGTAAAATTTTAATATTTACTAATAATTCTAGCTTTTAGCTAGCGCAAAATATTTTAGTTTTATTTTTATATTCTCCTGAAAAAGTTCATTTTTCGAGTTGTGTCAGTTTACTATGTGACAAGCGATATGTATGTATATATGTATATATTTATAGGGGTGGCTGTTAGTAACAACATGGCCGCCATATTTGATCAGTTAACGTATTCATTGAACTATATAAGTATGCAATTGCTTTGCTATGCATCTTCTAATTTTTTTTTCGTTTTTTTCAGGGGTCCATTCAGTTTGGTGCGACGATGTATTCATCGACAAACCCAACAACACTTTGCCGTGAAGATAGTAGACGTTGCGAAATTTACAGCGAGTCCTGGATTAAGTACAGCAGGTGAGTTAAGCGTTTATAATATCTAAAGATTGCTCCGGTTCGAATGCGCAAACGCGAAAGACTATGTATGTAAATGTTCATGCCGTAGTCTATTATTTTAAAATTGCTTTAAAAGAGGCTTGCACAGTTAGTGTGTTAAACAAGACTTCCAGGCCGTCTACAGCGGGTTGATTAGGGCTTTGGCTCTAAAATATAAGGCAAAATAAGATTTAATAAGTTTTAATATACAAGTTGAGTTTTTAATTAAATACATCCTTGAAGTGGGTGAATCGTTACGAGCCAATAAGTAACTTTGAGGTAACATTTTTGGAAAAAAAAAATTGTTTCTTTTTTGGTAAGTTTGACAAGCATTGAGCACACTGCGCCATCTAGCGATGGGTAAAACTTCGCGAATAAACTTTCTACGCGATATTCGACCTACCGCTAGATGGCACAACGCGCTCAACTCTTTGCACTTTTTTACGAAACAAAAAAACAAGGTTTTTTTTTTGTTTTACCCAATTTTTTTTATTTTTAAGGTTGCATATTTGCTCGTACTGATTCACCCACTTGAATGATGTCACTAATAAAAAAGTCACCCTGTAAGTATAGGTTAATTCGCTCTGATTTGGGTTGGGGTTGGCTCAAAAAACCGTACATAAATATTAAATAACAAATCGTTGGAATAACACAGAAACTAAAAGTCCGCCGGAATAGTTTTAGTATCGTTTTAATCGCCGCATAGTTCAATTTCACTTAAATATTGAGCGCCACCGCGAAAGAGTGGAGATGGGCGAAAGCGAGCTCAACTCACAGCGTCCATTTCCGCATCATCATCATTATAGCTCAACATTCTGGGCAGCTACCACGCTGGTTTTTTTTAGATTACCGATTTTAATAAAATATAATAAAAAATCGAAGACTATCGCTGTTGTTTGACATTATAATAGGATAGAAACGAATTTACCGCGTGAAGTTTGTAGGTAAAACGTCAGGTGTTACAAACTTCACGCGGTAAATTCGTTTCTATCCTATTTATAGAATATAATAAGTTAATAGTAAAAACACATTTTAAAGAACAAGCTTTTATTACAATGTTTTGTAGCGAGCTAACCCTGGGTGCCGCAGCCATGTCATAATGGAACTTAGAACGGGCTATCATAATTGAATGCTATTTAAAATTTCGTGTTTGTGCTGTTGACCGTCGAGAAGTCCCCTCGTTGGAAGCCAACCCTGGGTGCAGCAGCCCTATTGCGGTGAAACTTAGAACGGGCTATCATAATTGAATGCGTATACAAAACTTCGTTTCTGTGCTGTTGACCGTTGAGGAGTCCCTAGTCAAATTTAGAACTGGCTATCATAATTGAACGCGTATACAAAATTGTGTATATGTGCTATTGACCCTGGAAGAGTAGCCTCGTCGGCAGCCGATCCTGGGGGTAGAATCAGGCATGCTCACCATAAAAATGTATTGGGATTGGAGCTGACCAACAACTGAAATGTCAACTTCATAGGATAAGAGGAAGTGGTTCTAATACAGCTTAGATTGCAAGATTTGACAAACTAACATACATACTAACAAACATGGCAAGGTAAATAAAAACTTGTAAAAATTAAAACATTTAATCCATTTAAGACAGTAAAAAGCTATTTTTAGTGAAATACAATAAAAGTCTGCTAAAACGATGTAGGTATTAGCTATTAATTGATTTTCATCGGCTATTATAAAAGCGATTGTCAAATTTGATTTTTAAATAACCATCATTTAAAAAATTTCATGGTAAATTTCAAATTCTTCGTTTTTTGCATACCATTTTGAAATATAAATTATTTAACTAGTAAATCACTAAATATACTAGGAATTGACTTACAAAAAAAGTCTCGTATCGTTCTGTACTTTTTGTTGTTCATTTTAGCATTAATAATACGAGATACGGGAGTTGTGAAGTGTTGAATATTCAGATTATAACATTTTTAATTCAAACCCTCTGAAGAGAGTGATATAAAAGTAAAACAGCGTATTCAAGAAGAGGCAATGTTCTGACACGCACTCACGCACGCACGCACGCAAGGACGCATGCACGCACGCACGCACGCACGCACGCACGCACGCTCGCACGCACGCACGCACGCACGCACGCACGCACAAACACCCAGTGTCGCTCTCTCTCTTTTGTTCTCGCACACGCACATACGCACACACACGTACACACCCTTACACACCCTCACACGCACCCTCACACACACTCGTACACACAAACGCACTCCCACATACACACACGCACACACCCTCACACACACGCACACACACACACACGCACACACACACACACGCACACACACACACGCTAACACACACACACACACGCACACACGCTAACACACACGCACACACGCTAACACACACACACGCACACACACACACACCAACACATACACACACACGCACACACATATACGCACACACACACACACACGTGCACACAGACAAACACACACACACACACCAACACATACACATACACACGCACACACATACACACGCACACACATACACACGCACGCACATATACAGACACACATACGTACACGCATACACACACACACACACCCTCGCTAACACACACACACACACACGCACACACACACACACACACACATACACATACACACACACAGACACACATACCCACACACGACAAACGCACACACACGCTTGTATGAATGGTGTCTGCTTGCGCGCGCGCAAGCAGACATTATTCAGAAACAACGTTTTTCTCTTCCCATGCTCTCTTAAGGTGGAGATTCGTATATTTCGGAAAAGTAAAAATCGTCTATGCCAACATTGTGACTTGTGGACGAAGCTTTCGTTTCTAAAAAAAGCATTTCCAGAATTGAGAAATGCGTATTTTCTGTATAATCAAAGAAATAAAATGTGGATACAATTGGGAAATTCCAATTATCAAGGTATACCTAACGAAAGAGTTCAGGGTAATTTTACTCAAGGCTGCCAAGTATCATCCCCGGTAATGCGATAAGGGTTTATATTTTCCGATGTAACATTATTTATTAGAAATAATAACGCCATCCGGTATTATAAAAGTAACAAGGGAATACACAGCTTAGGGGAATAAAGCCTGACAAGAAGCTTAGGGGCGGATCCGATCGGCCGGTTTCGAGCTTAAAATTACATTGGATCCCAAATTCTCCCTTAGGGTCGCGCTGCCCCAGTTGTATCTAAAACTTCATTGATAGATCGCGGTGATAGCCGCGTATTATCTCATGTTTAGACACATCTGCGCTGGTATATCCGAATTTGATTTTTGATTTAGAATAATAGGTACACACACAATATTATATGTGCACTCTGCATGCTAAATTATTTATGTGCTACTAGCTGTTGCCCGCGGCTTTACTTCGTGTATACTTTCTAATCGATTTCTTAATTTAGGTAGGGTGGCGTTTATTCGCCTTTTTAGACGCTTTAGATATATAATGCAAGACGTCCCATCTCAGATGCACGCTACCTATCTCGTAGACGCACGCGTCTTGTTCCTCGCCACGCGTTACTATTTTCATGATATTTCTATAACTATACCACCTAAACGCTTACAGTACATGGCCATTTTTATATCTCTAAGACAAGTGAGTAGAGATTAATATTAAAAAATCCTGACTATTACAATTTTCTACTATCTTTAGTCTCAAATATATTTTACACACCATGGCTGTGACATTTTTAAGTTGTTTTTATTTGTGTTTTTTTTATTTGTTTATATGGCATTCCGATTTTTAAGTGATCTTTCATACATACGTATAATCTTCGGTATACGTAAGCATTCATTTGCAACGTGGCAAAAGCCAGCATGTACAAGCACTAAGATCAGTTCTTGCCGCAGCCATTGAAACTCCAACCCTCAACATGATATCAGACATCATGCTTCCACTCCTAAACTTTGGAAAACTTTTTATAGTGGAACTGCCGCCCAGAGACGACTGGCTAAAAAGCCAACTGCACTGGGAGGTCGGTAACCTTAAATGGTATACTGATGGGTCCAAATCGGGACTTGACGTAGGCTGCGGTATATTTGGAGAGCGACCAAACTTCGAAAGAAGTGTCAACTTGGAGAAATACGCCTCCATATTCCAAGCGGAGGTATACGCCATTATTGAATGTGCGGATATCAACCTCCATAAGAACTACGCCAACCACCGTATCTATATCCACTCGGATAGCAAGGCAGCTCTTATGGCTCTAGCCTCGAATACCATTAATTCAAAGCTAGGAGCAAATGGAACGTCATACGGCCCTGAATCTTGCTGTGGCGTACCAAAAAGCCTTGCAATCCTAATGCTCAAACAAATATGTTTAGGACAATATGTCAACCACTGGAACAACACGCCAGGGTTGAATCATTCAAAAGCGTACAAACTCATGTGCAAACTCAACCTCCGATGCACGAAAATTTGCAGGTTCTGCCAAGGGGCAAAGGAAACTCCCCTGCACCTTATGTGCGAGTTTGACCCCCTGATGCGTAAAAGATACACCCACTTGGGTGGTCATTACCTCCAACCTGAGGAGGTAAAACAATCTGGCGCCAAAAGCCTATTGCGGTTTTTAAATGACACGAGGCTTAGCGCAGAATTATAGCAGGTGGCGAACACAATAAATCAGCAATGGTCGCAGTGTTACAAGGCTCATAAAGACCTTAGAAAAGCCCCACACAACCAATAAAAAAAAACGTAAGTATGATCACGTGTCCGAATATAGGGTACAGTTAAATTGGTTGCCAGTACGCTAAAGAAGAATGTTCATATACTTGCTCTCCCTTTTGTGTATTGACAATATTATGCAGGGTTTATCTAATAAAAGTCGAAAGCGTTTGTAAACTCCAGCTAATTAGAGCCTATAATTAAATGGGTTCAAAAACATTAATTTTGACAAACCAATTGTATTTCGATTACCGTCGATAAATGGCGAAAAATCTTTTTTCTCTATATTGTTTCGTTTGTTCCCGAACTCAATTACCGTGCCGTTATTTTCCCTCATTTATTGAAACGCAGCGTCGTCTTTTATTGGTTTGTTTTTTCCGTGACGAGCGATGGGCCCGCTTGAGTAAATTGCTTTTCGCGTGATCTCTCCGCTTTTCATTATGTCGCTCGGCGAACGCGATAAGACTGCATCGTTGTGTGGTTGGTCATCCTACCAACAGTAAAAAAGCTTAGAGATAGGTCCTTTCTTATTATTATACCAATACAAGCCGATTATAATATCTTGAGCCAATTAAATGTATTATGCGCTGCGTTGAATCACATCTGCGCTGTGGTATTCTTCTATCGGGTATTGCAGCGCACATCAAAGGTGTATTAACTCTGCAAACTAGTAAATGTATTAAAAAAACACGACTGTCGTTACAAAAAGTGAACCATGTAAATATTATCATTTATATTACGTTTTTTTTAAATGAAATATTTGTGGTTTATGTATTTATCCGTATAAATACATGTATATTTTCGAAATGTACTCAATCAGACCTTTCATTTGACACTAAACACGATATATTTAAGTTAATTTATTGACATTTAAACATTTATACATTTTTACTTACTTGATATTTGGACAGTTAAGATACCCTATAACACTCAAAATAACATAACGATTCTAACAATAACAACCAATTCTAAATCGGTTCAAGCATTTAAAAAATATTGTGTAATAAAGAAACGGAAAATATACATAGATGAACACTGAACACATTACACTCCTTTTTCGTTGGGCAGTCGTGTAAAAAGAGCCATACTCGTACGTGCTATAGTGGGTATGGGTCCGTGACAATCGTATCTAGACAAGGAATTTTAACCGTAAATGCAATTTTTGCTCGAGAAGCTCTTTGGGAAATATACCTATTGCAATAAGAGCTCGGAAATATGCCACTAGGATGTACGTCGGAATGACACCAGGAATCAAACCCATTACCTCCAACCGATCATACCACCTACGGCCAAGTTCCGGGCGACTATAGTATCTACATACATTAAATTGCCGCATAAATTATAGGTGATTAAAAACATTGATATTTTCAAGAGATCCAGCCTGGTGTATCTTGTAATATCAACATGTATGCGTAACGTAGCGACATTTTAAAATACTTTAAAAAGAATATCGTACTTAACTATGTAATTAAATTTAAATAATGTATAGACTTTTTTGTTAATTAGAATATTTTTTTGTGTTTTACTGTATATGATTCTTTGTTTAATTGAGTAGGTAACTAATTTCATAATAATGAAATAATAATATAAACTTGGTCATTCTTTCACAATTGTGAAGTAAATATAAAAATAAAAATAAAATATAATAAAAATAAATACTCTGTATTCTAGTGTGTAAAGAGGCCCGAGACGACTGCACGTCATGCGGCGCACAACGGCTCCAAATACCCAAAAAACATTAATATCAATGTTTATAAAACACCATTCACTCGAAATGTTTTTTCGATAGCCAAATAAATCGCTATAGTTTCGCAGTTAATGCTATCGGCGCCGCCTGCATTTCGCCGGCGCAGAAGGATTGCCAAAACTTACTATGGAGTTGAGCAATCTAATACCATATTTATTTATTTATGGTAATGTACATAATATGCTACAATCGTAACACGAATCATAATTAAAATCTACACTTAAACAGGGATTACAATTTAACTTAAAATTAATAAACCCACAGCAAGTTATATCACGATTATGATAGTCTCATGCCGCCCAGCTAAGTAAAAACTTGTTTCAGGGCAGGCATTTTAAACATAGGCAAAATAAGGCTAAATATCATACATGTTTAAAAACAGAAACTATCACAAAAAGATTAAAAAAAAGAATATAATCAGAATATCGCATATAAAAGTTGCATTTTTTTATAGTCACAGAGAAAAAAGTAATATTAAAATAAGTAATTGAAAAGTATATATATATAATAATATAACAATAATAAAAACAATAATAATAATAATTTTCACAAAGAGGTAGTCAAATAGAGCTAGATAGTGAATAGTCCTTGGCATATTATGGACGTTCCAGGCCCAAGCATCCTCGAAGCCAGTTTTTTCTTAAATATTGATGTACTAAGGCTGCTCTTTATGTCTGCGGGTAGGATATTATCTAACTTAGGCCCAAGATAAATAAAATTTCTTTGGCCTAATGACGTATTCCTTTGAGAAACTGCAACGTAGTCATTAATGGCACGTCTTGTTTGTTTAATTTATTAAGATTTTTTTCCTTATGTACTAACCGGCCTAAAATCATTTTCACATATACATAGCATGCGTAAGTACTTCTAAAACTTGCATTTCCTTAAATATGAGTTCAGATGGATACGTGAATGTTCGTAATATTATTTTTAACAATCCTTTTTGCACGACAAGAAGTGGTTGAAAAATTGTTTTCGCACATTCTCCCCAACCAATAATGCCGTAGTAAAAAAAGACTCGCATAAAGCACAATACGTCAATTTCATTGTATATCGGTCCAATATATAGCGGAGATCCCTAAACACGTAACCAAGTTGTCCAATTTTTGTAGATAAATAATTTATAATCAATATGCCCAGACCAGCGTAGGTTTTCGTCGATTATGACCTCAAGATATTTAATAAATTTTACCCTTTCTACGTTCAAACATTAGCAGTTCAGCTTATTGTCGCAGTCATATATAACTAGATGAAGATTTTTTGGTGCTTGTCCAGTTTTTGTAGCACTAAATGCAACCAACTTGGTTTTGTCGATATTGAAAGTGAGCAAAGACTCGTCTAACCAAAATAATGACTGTGTCGTCAGTATATGTGATTGTTTTACTTGACACCAGATCGCGTAGACTATTTATATAAACAAGAAACAGGATCGGTCCTAGTACACTGCCTTGTGGAACTCCATAATTCAAATCTCGCGGATGGCTATTAAGACTTTTAATGCATACGTATTGTTTTCTCTCAAAAATGTAACTCCTGAACCAGTCCATGTCTTATTTTTCGCTCCTATCTCCTGTAGTCCCAACCCCGCGTCCCAACCCCGCGTATACTGAGAAAAATATAACGATGTAATACACTGAAATACGCATGTTTCAACAAGGATTACGTATACAACTCGGATTGCAGTCCATACCTACGTATAAATTCACATGACGCGTAACGGTGTTGGCGTTACGGTAGTTACCGTGCCGTAATGTTAAAACATAATGTTATTTCATTACGTCACGACTTTGGGATTTCGCTTCTAACATGGCAGCATGTAATAGTATACGTACGGTTATAGTCGCACACAATAATCATGTTGAAACTACAGTAGGTTGTTATTTCCGTATTAAACGTAAGGAAAATGTTGATACATATAATCGAGTAATGGAGTTTTAATAAAATTCCTTGTAATTCAACAAAATTACGATAGAAATATCGTTATTCAGTATAAAACCGTAATAACAAAATGGTAATGTAAGAAGCAATACAATATTTTTATCCCAGAAGTGATAAAATCAGTTTATAGAAAACAAAATGCAATAGTAAGTGATTTTTTGTAACAGTATGTGTTGTTTCTTTTCTTCAAATTTGTTATAAATAAATACATTGTTTTATAATTTTTAAAAATCTGTGCAACTAGGGTATTTATTTTATTTAAAATCGTGTGCCTCAAAGAGTTAAAGCAGTTACTTAGGCCGAACTTATGAAATACCTCTTCATTCGCTGTGACAAAATTTTAAGGTGGTTGACAATGCTTTTTGCCTTATCTATTTTTTCTTTCTTGCATCGTATCTTATACCTTATTCCCTGCTCGGGTGAGTAGGTGTAGTGCAACGTGTGTTGATGTTGTACGGCATATGTACGGGCTACCATGTGTCTGGCGAGGTTCTGCCGTCGACGCTCACGCCAATTTCCCCCCTCTGCCCCACTTTCATCCCTCCCCCCACCCAGCTGTACCTGTCGGATCCGATTAGTATTGGACTTCCCGAAGCAATGCTACTGGAGATACAGAAAAAGCGAGAGCTTGTAGCTAGTTTGCATGTTTCGAAACATTCGTCCGACACGATTCAGACTAACTTTACCGTACGTCAACCAGTTAAGTGCGTTCGCCGTATATACACGTCAATCCAAATTTTTATGTTGGTGCGGTCGAAGTGTATACACGTCGTGTAAATTTAACCGTCGGTGGCGGTAGCGGCGGTGGCTGCAGCGGCAGCGGCAGCGGCAGCAGCAGCAGCAGCAGCATAAGTAGTAGTAGTAGTATCTTACTCAAATATGTTTTTATTTCGAATAGTATTTTTTTATTGCTTTGAAAAATACCTCAATGGAGTCAGTCAACTGATTTACTAAACTTTTATCTCTATGTTTTTGCTTTTGGCCATTTTTAAGTTTTCAATAATATATTCGATAGAAATAGAATAGTGTTTTATTCAATAGAAATATAATCCTTATCGTTTTACTTAGATTTTTACGTAAAATTTATTATGGCACCATTTGTGCTGGGTTCGACGTGTATACTCGTCATCGTTTCATTTTAATTACGAACCTTGTGAGGGTGTTTTAAAAATAAATTCTGCGCTTAAATAGTTCAATTATCCCCATCTGCCGATTGCAACCCATTGATGAGAATCTTACTTCATCATACTCTACACTGAGAAAATTATAACGCTGTAATACATGGAAATTCGCATGTTTCAAAAAGGATTACGTATATAACATGTACTGTGGTCCGTACGTATGTATCAACATGACGCGTAACGGTATAATTACCATGTCACGGGCATAATAACTACACCGCACATTAGTTTCGGCGGACACCGAGATCTTGCTTTTACCATGACAGAATTTTATTACATACGTAAGGTTAAAGTCAGTTACAAGAATCATGTCGAAGCTACATTATACCGTCACGTCGCGACATTGGAATCTCGCTTCTAACATTGCAGCATGTAGTAGTATACGTGCGGTTATAGTTATAGTCGAACACATTAATCATGTTGAAACTACAGTAGGCTATTATTTCCGTAACAAACGTAAGGAAATACATTATAAAATGACTATATCCGAATTAAACTACAAAATGACCGGTAACTTTAAATGAATGAAAGCAGAGACCTGATCCCAAGGGTCGGCTCCGTAATTAGAAACCGGAAACAATCAGCTCAGTATTAATCGGCATTACATAATGATGTTTTACATGTTAAATTAAGAAATAGATTAAACAAAACGTTGACATATAATCGTGTAATGGCGACTCAACGAAATTCCTTGTAATTCAACAAAATTACGATTGGAACATCATTTTCTGTAAAAAAACTATTATAACAAATCGGTAATTTAGGAAGAAATCCAATATATTTGTCAGTATATGCGGATTTTTTTTTAAAAACAAGAATGACAAAGGAGAATGCCACTCTTTGGGTCCACCCTCCATTAGCAATAAACTATATATCACATGAAATGTCATTTTATGTACTATGTACTATGTACATAATATGACAGCTCTTCCTAAATCGTTGCGGGTAAATAGTTATAGACGGCAATCGATGACGATAGTGGTTGGTTTTATAAACTTGTCGCGTGGGAGATGTGAGAGGAACCGGGCGGGTTGGATTTCGCTTTTATTTTGTGTTGAATATTTTTATTTTGTGCTATAAAGAATAAGTAGTAATAATAGTAATATTGAGTTAATAATAATATATTTGTTAACAGACTTTTTTCGTCAAAGACCTAATAATTGAAATATATAAAACCCAAATAAGACATTGGAGGTGAGATTTAGTTTTTAAATATAACTAAAAAAATGCCTAAATATATATGCCACTCTCAATCTTATTGGTCGCTGGGTCCAGTGCTCATACAAATAGCAGCATTCTTCTTTGGGCCCCAATAGAAATATTTTTTTGTCAATGAAAAGATGTTTTTTGTCGATTACAACTTACTATAATGGCTCCTCTTGATTCGCTGATGCGTCCTGAATGTGGTCTTTAAATAAGTAATTAAATGATAGGAAAAATCTTTATACTGCCCATTAAAAACGTTTAAAGTACAATGACAAACTTATTGCTAGTTACACAATATCTTTTAGTCATATAAAATTGAAGACTATCGCGGTTGTTTGACATTATAAATAGGATAGAAAACGAATTTACCGCGTGAAATTTGTAGGGTCCTACAAATTTCACGCGGTAAATTCGTTTTCTATCTTTTAGTCAACCGAAATGTTTATGTTTCAAGAGTATTAGGCAATATTGGAATACTATAAAATACGATACAATTTAAAATAAAAAATTAAACTATAGGGAATGTTATAATTTATATAGGTACGTATGTAAAGCCAAAAATAAATAAATTAAAAAATATTCAAATAGGGCATAGATACATATAAATGGAGTTCATTGCACTACATTTCAATTTCCCACTCCATGACTTTAATGTTGTTTCTCTTTTCAGGTGAGTATAATAAAAACATGTAGGTACTGTAAAAACGGAAACAATCTCTTTTCAGAGCAACGCAATATCGTCTTTTATTTACGACAACCACAAAGTGTGTATAAACACATTATAAAACAACATTAAAGCTATTAACTCACAACAATCACTTGTTTAACTCACAACAACAAAAGTTTTAGACACGAAGAACATAACCTAACTCTTCTGACGTTTCGCCAGACTACCCCCTTTCACTTTGCTGGCTGTTTCATACGTGTCACGAATGTCAATCAAATCACTGTATTCAAGTCATGGAGTGGAAATTGAAATGTAGTGCAATGAACTCCATTTATATACATATATACATAAATATATTAATATATAAATAAATAAACTGTTAAAATAACGTAACGGAAAAGGAAGGGATAAGGGAAAGGTTAGAATTTGTGGTTCATATTTATTGTAAAAAGAAGAGCTTTTCCAACGATTGCTTAAAGGTGAAAAGCGAGCTAGCGCCTTTAATAGCTGGAGGAAGCTGATTTCATAGTCGAGCTGCATCTACTAAAAGGGGTAGGACTAAAATGTGGTTTTGTGATTAGGGATATGTAGAGATAATACCCTCTATCCTCTATATTTCAATTAGAAAAATCCCGTTAATGCGGCCGGATTGCTATAAATAAAACTGGATTTTGATTTATGTTTATTGGCCGATCCAAAACAGGATAAAGAACTGTTTTTGAATTGGCCGAAAATCGATAGCTCGGTACTAAAATTACCGGAGACAGTACAACCAATCGCCAGTGTCTGTTTATACAATCTGCCCGGTGCTTGTCGACGCCACTGATCGGTTAAACGCGTTGGTGCGGCGCGGAGCGGCCAACTGACTCCTTGACGGTCTCACAGCGCTTGATTGTGACAGATAGCTCCCCCTTCCGTGGCAGTTTTTTTTGCCCACAAGGCATATGTCTTTTTGTGGAACCCACCTTGTTGCCTATATGCACCATCTTCTAGGTTTTTAGTAGCATTAGTAGCATCACGCAGCAACGGGCATTAGTAGCATCACGCAGCAACGGGCATTAGTAGCATCACGCAGTCAAACACTCAGGCGGTCACCCATCCCAGTATTGACCGCGCCCGCCGCTGCTTAACTTCGATAGCAACGAGGAGAACCGGTGACAACGGGGCTACGGACGCTACAAAATACTACGGACGCTATAAATGGCGCAAAATGCTACGGACGCTATAAATGGTGCTAATAAATGCTTTATACGTTTAAATCGCTTAATTTATAAGTCGGCAACGTTAAAAAGGCCTGCAACATTTGTCTCTTCCATGCACCAACCGAGGTATGCGAGTACTAGAAAGAGAACGTCTCTATTTTCATTTTCAAAACGTTGCCAGCTGTACAATTTGGGTCGGTGAAGTAAGTAGCTTTAATACGTTTTAAAAGCTGAAATGTAAACTGGCAATGTTAATTATACGAATGCATTTTATACAGTAAGTAGAATATATAATATTTATCTAAATCAAGAACCCATGCGCGACATTATGTTAGATAGGGAACGACACGAAATTAGTATGATAATACCTAATTAATTATGAATGAACGCACTAGTGAATTATGTATACGTGGGTCCCTTCCTTGTGAAAAACCAAACCTCCTAGTATAACTTTTGTCTCGATTCAAGTACCTACCTACGTAAAAAATCGAGTTTTAGGTGCCCCAAGAAAACGCCACCGTAAAAGTCAGTTTAATAAAATAAAACTAATATTTTTATGATATTAAAAGGTTTATTTATTCATTATTTACTATTTATATACGTAATCTACCACAATTATTTTATTTAGTAACATAGCTGCCCTATGTAAACGGCGTAAAATCGCAATTTTAAACATCTTTACCAAGCAAGATCCAAGTAGAAGATAAGAAAGAAGATAACGGAAAATACAAAAAAAACCTCAATCACTGTTGGGGTTTCTCTTGAGTGGACGCTCGACAAACTTTTTGGAAAAGTTTAATAAAACTACAATAAAACAGCATAAAGTAAATTCTAGGATCTGTACGATCAACTTCTGTTTTAGAGGTATTTTTCCAGGACGAACGTCGTTTAAAGTTAAAAGTCCAAATGATGCCTGCATATCAAATTTCAGCTCAGTATGATTTGGGCGCTATCGTGTTTGGGCGGTATCGTGGAGGAATACCCACAGATACTTAGACAGACAGACTTCAATCTGCAAATGGTGTTAATCGTCTCAGGGGGGTTGAAAATGGATATTTCCGTCTTCATCTTGAAAATGTTTAGCGCGTTCACAATACTTTCCCTTTGGCCGTTTGGTGGGCCGGGAAAGTAATACAAATACATAATAAATACAGCTGTACAGTTGACGCACGAAACCGAATTGTGAGATTTTTATTACTATTTGACTTTGGTTACTAATCCTATTTTTATGTTTAATTTTATTTTAGCATAATATCTAAACATTGGATATACAATATTAGACATAGTTTTTACAAAAAAATCCATATTTACATTTAGGAAAAACATTCACTTAACTAGAAAGAAAACGCATTGTCGACCCCTTGCCTGAAAATACAAAGCTACAAATAATAAAGCGTTCGATTGCCTCGATATTTCCCAATGCCAGAGTTGCACAGTATTGACAGTAGAGGTTGTTCGGACAAAATGTGTTCATGATTGCATCTTTCCACTTCATTCGGCCATTTATAAATAAACGATATAGGCCACTCGCGCTCATACAATCGTTCTTCTTTTTGTAGTTCCTCTCATATCGCATGTTTGTCTACACCAGATAAACTTTAATCGTGTAGTTTTTAATTAAAGAATCAGTGGCAAAACTCGTTTTTAATACGGAAGACAGTTTGAAGTATTGGAAGTGCAGTGTCATTTCGATCTCGACCAATCTGTGATATTGCAAGAATTCTCATATGAAAACCACATTTGAAAGTTTAGAAATACAAGGAGACTCAGTATTTTATGATACAAGAAGACCAATTAACGTTGATTTACATGTAAATAGACATCCTTAGCTTTAGATGCATTTGACCTCTATGTATTTTCTTTAATATTAATCAAACGGGCGAAAGTAATACTTGGCCTCTTTGTATTCCGGTTCCCAATCGAACTAACCCCAAAATCCTGAATACAACCTGAAAACAGAAAAATATTCACTGAATAGGGTATTCACCAGACCTGGCACCGAGTGACTTTTACCTGTTTCAACAACTGAAGAGATGCTTGCATGGTTCGCATTGCGACGACGATGATGAAGTCAAGAATGCCGTTCAGGCGTGGTTTAAGGCGTCATAAGACCTGAGAAAAATCTCTTAAATGTGCGGACCCGCGAATAAATAGGCGGGGTCACTTTTTTAGGGTTTAACCAATACAAATCCAGCGTTGATGAAGCGTAAGGCACCGATTCTGCGTGCGTACGCGCCGGCGAGCGGGCGGATTCTTAACGTTCGATCGCAGCACTCACACAGTAAAACTGTCTTTACGCAGTGGTGATATAAGGGTGTTAATGGCAAAGCATATTTAGCGTAACTCTCAGAGCGTTGTCACGTTTTGATTCATTGTAATTAATTTAGGGCCTAAATAAAACACGTAACTAAGCGCGACGCTAGAGAATTAACCAGTCAATATAATTAAATTAAAACAAAACACACTCAGAGATTACATTGTTTTCGAAATCAGTTTAAAGCCTGAATGTACAAGGCAATGAGCAACTTTTTTTTGGTCTAATTTATACATTGGTTCATTATCGAGGAATTCGCTTAGAAACTTTTTTAAATTAATGCTTATATTTTTCAAGAAAAAACATTTAAAAAAAGTTCTTTAGATATGGTTGTTCCCAGATATCATGTCACCTTAATGGGTGTAAGAAAACTTTCTTCTCTGATGGAATTCGATTCCTCAGAAATCGAAATACATTACAGTCCTGGGAACTACGTCAATAAAATGAGTATGTAATATTAGACGTTTATGACCTACAAATACTTTAGGCTTGGAACATAATGAACTCCCGTCGTAAGTTTATTTCAACCACTAACATTTTCATCTTAAGTATATCTACAAAAACTCTTTATCTAAATGCTTCTACATATAAAAATAGAAAGTAATAATTTAACATTAAGTAACTACCGTGATAGGTTATAGGAACATGATATAATAGGAAATAGTGAGTACCACTTAGTTTACAATACAACTATCTTGTAGTGCCATATTTTAAAAAATAAAAGATATTTATTTATTTAATTTAACAATTCATAAACAATGCATTTGTATCACTAATATTCATACCAATAAAAAATAATTTATATTATTAAAATTAAAATTAAAATTGAATACGGCTGATATGAGCATTTGCATGTATGCACTGCTGCTGCCCAACTAAGAGTCAGGACTTGTTTCAAGGCAGCGAGCTCTCTAGTTTGATATTCACATATATTTGGCAATTTGAAAAAGAAGAAAAAATAAGTATATATTACCGTCACCATTACAAGTTATAACTAATAATCACTAACTAATGATCAAAATAGGAAATATTTAAAATAAAATACGGAAAATAAATAATCGTGTTAATTAAAATGTCAAATAGTAACCAAAATTAATGAATAAGTAATAGTAATAAAAAAGTCAACGATAATAATAAGAATTGTCAAGTACCTATAGCATTTAACGTTGGAAACTGTCTGGGTATATTAATTTGTGGATATTTTGCCGGGCGTTATATTTTAACCAGGAATCAATTTTGTATTTAATAGAAGACCTAATATGCACATACATTTTTAAATCTTCGTCTAGCACAGCGGTTCCCAAACTTTTAATTTCGCGTACCACTCACGAAATTATAAATCAGTAGCGTACCACTGAATTGGAATAGTTAAAAAAATCGTTCAAAATGGTAAAGTAATAAAAACTGCAACAACTGTTTATAACAACATTATGTTTATTTATTAATTATAGAAAAAATGCAATACTCTTAGTGCGAAAAATGGTGCTGCATGTTCGAGACAAGAGAGGAAATATTTGGCTCAGTTGTATTTAAGTTTAAGCGCAAATTAGGGTCTATGTTAAGCTTATTACGATATTTGTTTTTTATTATCAACATTGCAGAAAATCCGCTTTCACAGAGTTACGTGGTTGTAAATTGAATCTGAAACAGTAATGCTTTTCTGGACAGCGATGGATATTCATTTTTAACTTTTAGCCAAAATTCACACAACTCCAGTTTGTTGAATTCCGCTTGCAAACCTCCATCGCAAGATAGTTCTATCAGAGATTCCTTTTCACTTACACTTAAATTTTCACGAACATTATCCAGATCCGAAACGAATGGGTTCCTTATCCAATTGAACTCTGAATAATCTTCTTTAAAATATTCTTCAAATGTTTCAACGATCATTTGGCTGTGATTTTTGATGTTATTGATTACATTTTGACTCACTGTAAGTTCATTTTCAGTTACAAAATTTTCCAAATTAGGAAAAGATGCCAGCTTCTCATTCGATACGCTCCTTTTAATCGTTTGAAATTTCTTGCGACAGAAATTTATAGCGACAGAGCGCACCCGCGCGGATGTCAGAGCGCGAAATTTAAAAACGTTTTATCTAATTATTTACTATGTATGTCATATGGCCATGGTTGCTTAAGTATCACCTTAAGAAGCGTCGCGTACCACTGGTGTACGCGTACCATAGTTAGGGAATCACAGGTCTAGCATATTACATATCCCGGGGGCTATGTACACAAAATGCATCTGCCCAAAAGTGGTCTGCATTCGAGGGATGCCAAAATGTATAGCTCGAGATTGCCGCGATTTAATTCTAGCAGACTTATTCGATTCAATTCTAGCAGACCTACGATATTTCATACAATACAAATGCCATACAATATTCTATTTAATTAGTTGTACTTGCCGACGCTGCAAATTGGGCCAGAGCAATCCCTTTTCGCCTCGGGCTGCATTCGTCGTCGTCGCCATAATACAGGATTCGGATGTTGGTTTAGCTGATGAACGTAGTGACGTCATTGGCGCGGTCACGTGTGACGTTTGCGCAGGATAGCTACAGACATCTCTTCTACCGTAACACGAACGCGTTAAAAAGTCATGGCCTACCACAGTCGAATACAACCCTAGAATACGTGACTCGCCGTTTCTCAAACTTTGCATCTGCGGTAAATTCGACTGGGCGGATTAAATTGCACTAAAAGTCATGTTGGAAATAGCAATTGGCTAATCAATAACGGTTTTAAGAGAGATCCTAGATATATTCTATACTTGGCATATTCGAGATATTCTATACTTGACATTCTATTCCATAATTAGAAATATTCTTTACTTGACATCATGGAGCGGCACAGTGAAATCCATTTCCCGGCTTTCCAACAGCGCATCGGTCTCGAAGGCAATATAATCCCAGTACACTATTTTCTTGGTACCTAGTTCCTTATATTAAGGGGGTATTCTGGTTTAGAGACCTAAATTTTAGGCGTTTTTTCCGAGAAGAATAAAAAAAATAAAACACTTTTACAATCCATTTTTTTTTACAAAACGTTCAAGAATACAAAAAAAAACACCTAAAAAAAACAAAAATTCAAAGAGGTAAAGGCTAGTGATGTGGGGGCTATAAAAAGGTGCGTCCTGGTCTATATGTTTCCAACCCTTGTAGTGTTATGACAAAGAAAAAAAATCTTGATTACTAAAGACGCCGCTATGACCCGGACCTTGGAAAGAAAGATATTCTTTTTTTTCCGCAAAATGGCGACGATTTAAAAAAAATCTTTTTGCCTCTTTTTTAATTTTTTAATTTTTGTAAATGTATTTTTTTTATCCATGGTCCCGGATACAGAGGGATAAGCAAATTCCAAATAAATCGTTCAAGTAGAACTTGAGATATCATATCAACTAGTTCGAAAAAAGTAGTTTCGAGAAAAAAGCGTTTAAAGTTCGAGACAAAGTTTCAGGAGCGTAACTCAGGTAATGATACTTAATTCTCACATTTAGTTCTACTTCAAAATTAACATTCTCTGAAGTTCTTACAGCTAAACGAGCTGTTCTAGCTTCATAATCATGAAGTCGGGGATTACATTATAGTACGGGGGTTTATTGATCGATTCGTTCCGGCACGATCGGTTTATTTGCCACGTCACAAAAGTCGCTGTAACTCCGAAAATAAGTCGAATTTTTGTCGAATTTTTGAAAATAAATCCAAAAATCCTTTTGAGGACATATTCTTAAAGGTCTAAACTTCTAAAATATGCAGGGGAAATAATAACTATTATTTCAAATTCCTAGATCAGAATACCCCCCCCCCCCTAAGACTGTGCAGTAAAGTAAATATAGTTTATTTTATTTTATTACAATACAATAGTTATTGAGAGCTGTACGAGTGAGTAGGACGTATAAAATCTATAGGTATTATATTATATGCTATACAGTTTACCTCTAGGGTTTGCATTAATATTTACATCGACCTATTAGAACTCTGGTGCTAAAACTTTATACCAAAATAAATTAATATAATACCAAAATACCTTGCTAAAACTTAATACTAATAGTATTTATAGTATTTCTAAATGACAAGCAAAGGAGACGGGAGGGGGGGGGGGGGATTAATGAGTTGAGAAAAGAAAGTAGAAGTTAAGCCCTCCCCGACCTGTGCCTTTTCATTTATTACTAACAACGGTTAAGGAAAGTTTGTAAATGTGCTAAAACTTTTTTTGAGATCGGGAATATTCATTTTGACACCCCGCGCTTCGAGACGATTAAGACCATTTCCAGATTGAAGTATGTCTGTGTGTGCAATTTGGCATGCAGGCATCTTTCGATCATGACAAGAGTTGATAATATTGTGGTTGAAATCCGTCCACCAGGGATGCGTCGTTGGGCCGAGACCACATTATGAAATTTTGGTCGGAATATCTCTAATACAAGCGACACATGAGTTTTAAAAATTTTGCCATATTTAAGAAAATACTACATCATATTGCAAAATAGTCATTTGACTGTCTATTTGCCGGGATATTCAGAACGCAAGCATTTCGAAGGTTCCGCGGAAAACATCACTCCGGGAAACACGAAAACCAACGCAAGTCTGGAATTCTGGCAGCGATTCGTGGCAGTGCGGGAAGTAGGTGGAAGATGGTTTTATGACCATTGTGAACCCGCTCCAGATTTCACGAAATTCACGGTGCCTCAAATACAGCACTAAAGATTGGTCAAAGGTGTTTTAGAATGACGTGCGGGCTTTGGGAAGGTACGAGGACGACTGGCGATCAGCGCCAGCATTTTTTATGTTTAACTTTCAGATATTTGAGAATTGTTCTCAGTAATAAAGGCCTAAACCGTAAAAGTTATGGAATAATCACCTTTACAAAAAGAGGCTCCTAATATCCAAAAACATGTTTTTTTAGAAATAAAAAAACATATTTCATCATTATAAAATATAATCACTACAGAGTTGCCCCTTGACGTTCCGAATAGGGTTTTGCCACATACGTAGTCAGCCACATAGTAGTCGATGACTCACCGGGCGAAGTGCGTCGCCTCGTATTATTAGTAGGTACCTCGAGCGCTGACGTTTAAATTGTAGTTTCTCTTAGAGAACGCGAAGAAGAAGATAACATCACAACAAAAATATAGCGTTTCAGGAAAACAACGATTACTCCGAAACTACTATACGGATCCTATAAAGAAGACCTGTTTTATGTTCCTGTTGAAATTTGCTATTAGATACGTGTAACGTCGTTTTGTAAAGCAATAAGCATTATTCAGAATTATCTGTCAAAGTTGTGGTACAGAAAAAAACTGCCTTGTCCAACGTTTCTATGTTTTTTTCTGGAAATAAATCACCCTATACAAGAAATTGTGAATACTTTTATAATAATTATAATATGCTTCATTCAACCTATGACTTCGTTTTACTTATACCCATACAAAAATAAAAAAAAAATTCGGTGTTGAAAATCAACATGAATATTGAAGTTTTTGGTTTGGTTTGGTTCAATCATAGACTAAAAAATGGCGACTGTATGAAAAATAATGAACCAACTAGTTAACGACAGAGAATCTTGTCCTCTTTTCGCACATACTACAGGCCGTATGATTTATGTGAGGTATCAAGGGTAAATAATTGGAAAACATCGGCGCCGATCTCGGCTGGGACAGATGCCCCCTTTGCCGCTCTACGGTAATTTAAATTGTGGGACAATTGTCCCGTTTGCCGCTCAAGGGGTTAGAGAAGCATTGACTGCATCATAGACAAATCTTCGTGCCTTTATGATGTTCATGCAACGAAGTCAATATTCAGAGTATCCCAAATATATCCCTTGCTGATGTATCGAGAGCATCGCGTGCCAGGCTTCGGACTGCGTGTTTTTGCATTCTAAATACGCGTAGTAGATCAGCGGCCCACACCCACAGTTCTGCCCCATAGGAATGCAGCGAATGGGCATGCTACCAGTGGAATGGTGGGCGCAAACCTCTGTAGAGACTACGTCACATGTTTTAATTAATTTGCCTCGCCAGAGAAGAATTGAAATTTCCCGCGCGCAGTTTTATCACTGCGCACGAAATAATGAAGTCAGATATATTTGTCAATTCACTCTTACGTACGAACATCGCTGTAAACACCGAGCGGGTCAGAACACGATCGCCCCCGACGGTCGCAATCAAATCATCAACCGAACAACACATTGCGTTTTTTTCCTCCTCAGTCGCGCCCTCCGTAGTGGAGACGCTATTGCCATATTTAATAAGATTCCGAACTCCAAAACTCCGAAGCGGCTCATAATTGAGGTAAGTGAGTTGTATTAGTCATAAATATTCTAGATAAATAGATCTTTCCAATGGTACATACGTTATTGTTATTGGATAGGTAGGCCCAGCGCCCATACATTTTTGCCCATTGTTCTTTAGCATGCTAAATTTATCAAGAATAGGCCCCCAGCAGAAGAGTTTGAGAAACGCGACTGACGTCACGAGCCATCCAGCGCCAGCGTGTGCACAGCATGAGCGATTCTGTCCGGTGAACGTTTAACGCTCTATTTGGCATCTTGCACTGCCTGCCTGCTGCCTTGCTGGCTTACCTGTCGGACCCCGATGACGTGGTCTATAAATACGCCCCCTCGTCGCTCAACCAGCTGCAACCCCCAATAAATCGCCTACCTTGTTGATCATCAAATGTTTGCTTCCGCTATTATAAATTGATGTCCAATCGGTGGGTTTCGTTACCGTACTCGTATTATGACGTCGAAAGAAACAAAAAAATATATTTTGAAACAAGAATGTCAGGAGAGTCCTAAGAAAAAGTGCGGCAAGCTAGTAAGCAGTTTGACGAAAAGAATTGCTGCTGTAATAAGAATTGCTGCTGTAATAAGGTGGCCCAACAAAATATTAAAATATCAATGAAATCTGCACAATTTTAAATATTAAATATTATTATACAAAAATCTGGTTAAAAACAAATATTGCAGCAGACCACCATTCTGAGTGACTCTTAGAGAGGTTAACATATTGACTGCCAACTACGAGTATACTCGTAGTTGGCGTTAGCAAAAATATATTGTTACGTAGACAATTATGAGGAAATACGAAATTAATTTATTGAAAAGGCACGTTCTTTATTTTTTTATGATCAATATATACTATTAATAAGATATTTTAATAAAATAATAAGATTAGATTTTCAGACCAAAGTCCTGAAAACTGCCTTGCCACTCACGTGTTAAACTCGTACTAAAGTAAAACTCGTACTAAACTTCCCTCCCCCTCCCTCCAAATAGAAAGCTAAAAATGTTGCCAAATACACTAAAATAATATGTTATATAAAGAAGATTTTAAAAGCCAAATAAATATTTTTAGAACTTTCTAAAATGTTTACTTTACAATTAGATTTTTTTTTCATTTGTTTATTATTTTTTATTGTGATTATTTCATGTTTATCATTTTGATTTTAGTTTTTTTTATTTATTTGATTGAATATTTTATGTCAACTTCATTACATAGTGGTACCAATAATAGGTGCGTCCTGAAAACCAAATTAAATGATAATTCCGAGCATACCTTTAATTTGCAACGTTTGTAGCTTTATTGCATAGCCGTTGTATATTTTCAGTTTCAATTAGATTTTTTTTTTCTATTTTTTTGTATTGACAGCTGCACATAAATAATACATTATTTGTTATAAATCTAACGCTATGCCATGCACCTGCAAAATTAGATATGAGGACTCCTAGAAGAACAGAAAAATAAATAGTACAATTATCCCATACCTAGGTACAGACGTAAGTTAGATGTGTCCATCCTATTAGTTAGATGTGTTGCATGAGATTGGGTTGAATCAATTTGTCGCTTCATTTAATTAGAAAGTAAATATTTTTTCCTTGTATAATCTTAGATATGTAAAATGACATAAATAAATAAAATAAATACATTATTTTATGAAAAGTAATATATGTAGGCGGGCCTGGACTGGCCAGGTCGGCTGGTCGGCGATCGCCAAAGGGCCCCGACTCAAGCTGGGGGCCCCAAATTGGCCTCAAAGAAGTGCTTTATATTTTTTATTACTCAGGTATTTTTTTAACTACCATAAATATTGACTCTGTCAACGGTCCAAAATAGGAATCCTATTTATGCCTATTGTTTTACTAGATTTATTTCCGGTTACATCTCCTGTTTCAAAATATTTACAAAGTAAAACCATTGAATATTCTACCGCCTAGAACTTAGTATAGGCGCTGCTTTAAAAAGTAAGCATAAAAGAAGTGATAAATAATTTTAGGTTCTGTATTCAAAAACAAAATATTATACTAATACTACTATCAGTCTATAAGTTGCCTAAATCAAAATATTTTTTTCACTCTCATTTTCAACTTATAGACCACCTGTAATTGTCTACTATTTTTTATAGTGTGTACCAAGTTTACATGTAATAAAAATGTATTGTAAACATAAGCAAACTACAACAGAAAATCGTAATTTTTGGTGATGATCTTGCCTTTACTCAAATACTTTTGTGTCCAAATAGCGGAAAATGTGGTTTTCAGGCATATAATTTTTAAAAAATCCTGAGGGAAGACCCCCGGACCCCACTCACGATAAAGGGGCCCCTCTTCAGTCTCTAGCCGAGGGCCCCCAAAGGAGCCAGTCTGGGTCTGTATGTACGTACTTATAGTCACAATAAAAGTCAGTGGCGTACTACGATTCCGGAGAAAAGAACACAGGAAACACGTAGTAACCCTTATCTAAACCATTCGGTCGCCTGGCTCGCATACTTCAGTATGTCAATATTATGAGCCGCTAAGGTGTTGTTTATTGAGGCTCTCGGGGACGTTACGACGCGGGCCTTTCGTTGACATAAAATATATTATTTAAGTGGAAGCTGGAACTTCTCCATGTTTCCGTCTGCCACCGCAACTAGCTTAGCGTGTCCACTGCAAATCTATTTGCATGTTGATTTTCTGTCTTCCTATATAATAGCAGAATAAGGGTTTTTTCTTCAAGCAAACCACGATTATCCTTGTAGCCCAGTCAAATAAATAATTTTAAGAGAAATAACTGATAACGTTTTGAAACTTGGCATAGATGTTCACTGAGAAGTACTGTTAAACATACTAAAAGTTGCCTACTCAATCTGTTGCCTACTCATTTTGGAAAAATGACGCTCCGATTCAGTTTTTCGCGTATATCTCGCCAACTGTTAGCGATATCGGAATTATGCTTCTTATAAAAATAAAGCTTATAAAATTCTCTACAAAAATGCTGTATACATTTTTTCTTATCATATATTTCCACGGGCGGGCGGGCGATTTCCAATTGTCAGTTGATTACGATAGGTTTTTTGTACCTACTATTTTCATATTAATAATAGATGATATGAAAAAAATGTGTATAACATTTTCTTGTAGGGTTTTATAGGCCTTATTTTTTACACCATCTACAGTGAGCCGCCATACTGTTATACCACGAAAGTCACCATATTGAACATATGAGTGATATCTACACGTTTCGTATTAAAAATCTGGTTGCCAAATTCTGGTACGACGTTGAGCAATCAAATACGCTATATAACCAATGCTGCTATCAATACATAGATTTGCAGATTTTCTTCTGTTAATGTTGTAATGATATCGTAATAAATATTGTTTGAATCGTTTTCTTGTAAATGTCTTCAGACCTCAAATTATCACCATTTTATCCACTGTTACAAATTTCTTATCGTTTTCCGTACTAAAGAAAGACAAAAGAACACTCCCACGATCTATTCTCACGCAATAGTGAGACACGCTCGAAAAACTCATTTTCATTTTTGTAAGTAATATTTTGTAGCAAAGTTATAGCAAGTACCTGTACGCACATGAACTAACTACAAGCGGACAAAACAACATAACCCCTCCACGAGCGCCTTACTTTTATTTATATTACAAACGTATAACTATTACCTGTCCGGTTAGTGCATTATAATGTTTATTCGGGTTTTATAATGTTAAATCGGTGCGTGTTGCCAGTGATGACATATTATGGAACTGAGACGTGGTCGCTAACTTTTGGCCTCATACACAAGCTCAAAGTCGCGCAACCAGCCATGGAGAGAGCAATGCTTGGTGTTTTACTGCGTGATAGGATCTGAAATAAGGAAATCCGCAGAAGAACCAGAGGCATTGATATAGCTCGTAAATTTGCCAACTTGAAATGGCAATGGGCAGGCCATATAGCTCGCAAAAACAACAACCGTTGGGAAAAAAAGGTTCTCGAATGGTGACCTCGAACGGGCAGACGCAATGTGGGACGGCCCCTACAAGATGAACCGATGACATAGCCAAGGTCGCAGGAAGTAGGTGGATGGAGGCGGCTCAAGACCGCTCGTCATGGCGTTCTATGGGGGAGGCTTATGTCCAACAGTGGATGTCTACCGGCTGATGATGATGATGATGATTCGGATTTTACAACCACATTAGGGATATCTTGTCTGTATTGGTGGGGTGGCACAGCACCGTTCTGTAAGTTAAGGCACACGGTAGGTTCACAAAATCATTTTCAATTCCGGAGATTATCATTGTACAGTACACATTGAAGTAATAAAGTTAAATTCAAAATAAACGAGTACAAATATATGCCAATAACTTGTGTTAGGGTTACAATATACATTGTTTACTATTTTTGGCCAGGAATGGATAAAGGAGATGAAAAAATAAGGTATTTGGTTAGCGACTGTGTGAAAGTAAATGTTACTTCAACGCCTTTTTGAAAGTGAGCAACGAAGGTGCATGTCTGACAGAGTGTAGGAGCTGATTCCATAAACGAGCAGAACGGACCATATAAGAGTACGTTCAAAAAGAAGAGTGGTGTAACGGAATAGCGAGTGTGTTATCCCGGCTCGATCTAAGTGGAAGAACGTGGCCACCCAAAGGGTGAAATTTCTCCTTGAGATAAGGAGGGCGAAGTGTTATTGAGGGTGTTGTAGAGTAGCGACAACGCATGCGAGTTTCTTCGATCGCGGATGGGAAGCTAGTGAAGCTGCCCACGAAAGCAGCTAACGCGATCGAACTTTCGCAAGTTAATGACATACTTAAGACAGATATTTTGCAGACGCTCCAGCTTAATGTATAATTTCTAGAAATTCACGAAAAAACCACTTTGACAAGATTTTAACTTCCGCTGGCTATCGCCATGTAAACCCACCCACAAAAACCATCACTTCAACTGAATGCATTGGTACTTGCCCCACGATACACGAATGCGCGGATAGTTTTCGGTGTCATGCGTCATGACGGCCGGTTCACTCACATTTCACAGTACTCCACTGTGACCTAATTAATAGAGATAGACATTTATATAATTACCTCGAGATAGACATTTATACAATTAACTAGCTGACCCGTGCCCACTTCGTTGGGCGGGAAAACTTTTTACTTGTGATGAAATTATGAGTGTGGTTTGGTTAGTACTTAGTGCTATATGATTTATTTCCTGACTGCCAAAAGAAGGGTTATATTTTTACTGCATATGTATGTATGTATTTGCATGCCAATTTGACTATATTATCGTTATTTGTGAGTGTCTTCTCGTAAGTGTCTTATTTGTGAGTGTCTTATCTCTTTAACCATTTATTCAGTAAAAGTGAAATTATATGCAGTAAAAGGGAAAAGTCTTTTGTTTTAAACACTTGAGACGATAAATTTACTTATTTTGATAAGAATTCATAATTGTTGATAATATGACCAATAAACATGACCTAACGATTTAAATTATTTTTTTAATCTGAAAAAGTACTTTTTGTGACTTAAATATAAAAGTTAGACATATGCTGTCCTGTCGCTGACTTTTTTGTAGGCATTATCAAGCTCTACAACTTTTCTTTAGAACTTAATCATATATCACTCATCGTTAAGGCAGCGTTCGTTAGAAACGTTTTCGTTCGACCGTTTTTTTCCGACTTACTTTGGATATCCGACTACCACGAAAAAGTCTTTTCATTTTTCGGAAAATATATAGCCTATAACACTAACAAATAACGTGGCTTTCTATTGGTAAAAGAATTTTCAAAATCGGTTCAGTAGATCCAGAGGTTACTTCCTAAAACCTCACAAACTTTACCTCTTTATAATATTAGTATGGATTACTATTATTATTTTTTAACATATGTATAACAATTAGATTCGAATTTTGGAAATTTTATTTAGAAAATTGTTTAGTTTTTCATAATTTGTATTTTTAGTGGTTATCATTCCATACAATTCAATTCAACATTCGAGTATACTGACGAAAATATTATTATGTGTCTAATCGTTTTTACTTTTTCAATTAGATGGTCAAAATCCTCTAACAAGTGGGAATATATGACAAGGACTTGCGTATCCTTACGAATCTCACCATACACGCGGTAATTCCCTTTTATGCGTGCCCCGAACAAGACTGGCAAAAGTACAGAAGAGCTACTTATACCTTAGCATTAAATTCTACAATTTACTTCCTACCACTATCAAACAACTGGAGGACAAACAATTTAAAAAAGACATTAAGGAGATGCTGATAGGCCACCCTTTCTATAATCTGACAATTCGAGGGCCATGACTTTGCAAATATTGTACCAATTTGAATGATAATTATATATGTTCTTTTAGTATTTAAATGTAAGATTTAGCTTTAGTTTGATTATTTAACAATTTACTTACTACTTTTGATGTTACTATGTACAGTTTTTAGTACGTATATATTCGATTTATTGACTATTTCAATTGTTAGGCTTCTGCTTTAATTATTCAACTTTTTAACTGACTATTTTAATTATTGTGTGTTTAGTAGGTAGCTATCAGAATTATTGACTATTTTATTAAATAAGCTTTTAATTTGTTTTGTAATACGATTCTACTACGAATAACTTTTAGTAGGTTCCAAAGTTTCTTAGATACTATATATTAAAAAATAATAATATATGTATGTTAAGTAAAGATTAATAAGTAATGAGACTTACTACTTAAAACACAAATATTTTGACACGTCCAAGAGCGGTTTTTAGTCGCCAATTGGACACGACATAAATGTAATGTAATCACTACTGTGACCCAAAAACGCACATCAAGGTTGGCAGAATATTTCTGAATAGGCGGAGTAGAGGCGCGGAGCTAGACAGGGTCGCACACAATATCACCTCTGCTATTCAAACTCTACTCCGACTTCATATTTAAGGAAGCACATAAATCCGGAAGTGGGGTCAAGGTAAATGGCGTGAACATCAACAATATAAGCTATGCAGATGATACTGTACTGGTTGTCAGCACTGGGAAGAAATCCAGCTCCTCCGTGTTGCAGGAGTATATGACGAATGTGGGTTCAAGTTGAAAACCAGAGAGACAGGTATAGTAAACCGTAGACCGTAAACACACCTACAGATACAGCTCACAGAATTAGCCCACGAAAAGTAGACCTCAAACAAGTAGGAAAAAATGGTCTTCCGGGGCTCAGAAAAAATGGTCTTCAGGGGGTTAATTAGCATCGAAATGATAAATAGTTCACTTTGAATCATCATTTCACCTCATGTGGTTACAGAACGAAGCCTTTTAATTGGCTTTAGAGTCGATTAATTGAGTCTAGAAAACCACGTCAGCCGAGCCCGGTGTTAAAGCGTTCGTAACCCAAACATTTTTAGGGGTCAAATCGGAAGGCCCTTTTGGTGATTGCCATTGAAAGGACTACTAATGAAGGAATTATTTCACGGTTGCCATGATGACACGGTATTACAGCACTGGTGCTGAATATTTGCATAAATAGTATCGTGCTGATTGCCTGGCAATATTGAGTTATCGCGATGATGTTTCACACTGCCTTCACGGTTTTAAAGTTGATACGACATTGCGGTAATGAATAGCATCGTGGCATTCAAAAGTAATGCAGGACGCATCTCATCGCACGACAGTGGCGTTTTAATTTTTTAATAATACAGTAGTGAACAAACAATACTTTAATTACCAATATTTTAACATTATTTCTTATTAGAGCAAAATATGTTATGTGTACTCCGCATAGTAAATTCATGATTGCATATGTGTCATTAAAATTACAATTCATTAAAAAGTGTTAATCTACAACTATTGTTATAAAAAATATTGACATAAATTAACAAGTAAATAAATTAATAGTTAAAAAAAACACTAAAAACACGCTTTTGGGCTATGACACGATATTCACATACACACGGCTATGACACGATATTCCATCATGGAATGCCAGTGCCTATCTTCCGGCTTCATCATCAGACCTTGAAACCTAATCGTGGTCAAAGTTCATTCTAAGACTTTTCTAACAAGTCCAAACACAGCTATGATACGATGTTCCATCATGAAGTTCCAGTTCATATCTTCCGACTCCATCATCAGATCAGTTCGACAGTACCATATTATTGTATTGTCATCACAACTAGGTACATACAGCTGCCAATTTTCATGACGCTACGATCCTTGGAAGATGGTTAAATTACTTACCTTAAATTCTATTACATAGTTACATACAGGTCGACCTAATAAAAGCGTGTTAAAAAATGTTATATAGGTCCATAGTGATAGAAAATTAAGTAAATATAATAACAACGATTCAGTAGCAGGGCTGCTCAAACAGTCGATCGCGATCGACCGGTCGATCGCGAGTGCTTTTTGCGTCGATATCGAATAAAAAAATTAAAAAGTATATTGCAACTTATGATAGATCATCTGAAATGAAACATTTTCCGTCTTCGAAAGCAAGGATTCCTCAGTTGAATGTTGATATTTATGAGGGAGTTTTATCAAATATTTTGGACGAATTCGAAAGACTTTTGTATGATTTCAGTAAATTGGCAAATATCGAATCTTTAAATGTGTTATCCCCTTTTGTGTAAAAACATTGAGGAATCTGGTACTGAAATAGCTGGTCAGTTTAACATGGACTCATCTTCTGTTGAAAATGAGGTAGTTTTATTTTATTTTATTTTATTCAGGAAACAGAGAGTACAAAAAAACATATTCACTTAACCAAAATATAACAAACATAAACCATGTATATGTTTCCACCAATTAAACGGTCATATAGTGCGTTATTCTATATAAAAGAAAAGTTTAAAATATACCACCATTTTTTAAAGTGAAATTATTAGGGTTTTTTAAATAAACAGAAAATATTCTGAAAAGTAATTGCTAAGTTACTAAACAGTCCAAAGTACTAAAAGAGTAAATATAAAGTAAATAGAGCAGAAAAAAACAGTAAATAGATTCATAGACATGTATATTAATATGGTAATAAATGAATTAATTATTAAATAGATAGTAATAAGAAAATAAAATACATAATTATGTAATAGAAAAAAGGAATACGTTATGTAAATTGGTGATTGTATGTAAATACAAAGATAAGAGGAGAATAACTGTTACTATTTTCATAATAAACAGATTACTTAATTAAATTGTAATATATTCATAATTGGATTTTTAAATGTATCTGGGGCTGTGGCAAATATATCAACGTCCATAAACACCGAATTGTTCTGCTCGTTGTATATAGTGCAAATTATATACCACATACATACATCTCAAAGCCGCAGCACCTGATACAAAATTCTGGTCTTTTATTTATGAAGATAAATCAGAAATAAAACTTCAGTTGACGGGAATGTTTAGGTCAACTTACTGCATTGTGCGAGTTTGCATTTTCTGAAATTAATATAATTAAGTCAAAATATCGCAATCGACTAACTGACGATCATATGTCATCATGCTTGCGATAAGCACTCGATAATTACGTACCATCTTATGAAAAATATGCTGAGTGCTACGCTTCAACGTACAAAGTAGAACTCGTATGTTTCGCAAGAACCAATAAACTCGCAATTTTAAATAGATATGAGTTTTTTTAATGACTTTAGAGCAGACCTTGACTAAAAAATGCATATTGCGGAAAACTAATTTCTGTCGTTCCTACTAATTATACGTGGATTCATAGCCATGGTATTCTGCAACGTCCCTATACATATATACCTGCGCCACGATACACCCTACCTACCTAGACGACAATCCTGCATCACACATGCTTGCAGCCTGTCAGAGTCGATCGATCGGAGTCGAACAATATTGAGGTAGATCGCCAGCAGTACAAGTTGGAGCATCTCTGCAGTAAGCCATTAAATTACAGCAAAAAGAAAATTTAAAATTTAATCTATACTAATATTATAAAGAGGTAAAGTTTGTGATGTTGTAGGATGTAATCTCTGGATCTACTGAACCGATTTTGAATATTCTTTTACCAATAAAAAGCCACGTTATTTGTGAGTGTCATAGGCTATATATTAATCCGAAAAATGAAAAGACTTTTTCGTGGTAGTCGGATTTGAAAAGTAAGTCGGAGAATAAGCGGTCGAACGAAAACGTTTTTAACTGACGCTGCCTTAACGATGAGAGATTAAGTTCTAGAGGAAAGTTGTAGAGCTTGATAATGCCTACAAAAAAGTCAGCAACAGCATATGTCTAACTTTTATATTTAAGTCATTAAAAGTAGTATTTTATATTAAAAAAATTATTTAAATCATCAGGTCATGTTTATTGGTCATATTATCAACAATTTGGTATTCTTATCAAAATAAGTAAATTTATCGTCTCAAGTGTTTAAAACAAAAGACTTTTCTCTTTTACTGCATATTTACTGCATAAATGGTTAAAGAAATAAGACACTCACAAATAAGACACTCAGAAGAAGACACTCACAAATAACGGTAATATAGTCAAATTGGCATGCAAATACATACATACATATGCAGTAAAAATATAACCCTTCTCTTGCAGTCAGGAAATAAATCATAGGACTCAGTGCTAACCAAACCACCCTCATAATTTCATCACTAGTAAAAAGTTTTACCGCCCAACGAAGTGGGCACGGGTCAGTTTACAATAAATCAGAATAAAAATAATAAAAATTAATTTACTGATATTTAATATTGTCTTAAAAAATACTAAAACCAAACCGTCATGCACTCAGATAGGATTGTAGAAATATTGATTTTCTGCCAAATGGGAATGCGAAATGTCAGTCGTGCACAAAAAAACCGAGATGAAGACGGAAATATCCTTTTTGAGCCCCTTTGAGACGAGTACGACAATTTCCAGATTGAAGCCTGTAGAGGGAAGTCCCCTAACGCCGGACGGCACCTAGTGTCGGACACTAATAGAGTATCTCGACAAGTCGCGGCGCTATCGATACAAAGATGTAGGCAAAGGAAAAGCGTATGCTTTCGCGCACCCTTTTCACCCGTCTTTGTATCGATCGTGCCGCGACTTGTTGAGATACTATTAGTGTCCGACGCTAGGTGCCGTCCGGCGTTAGGGGACTTTCCCCTATGTGTCTGACTTCGTGTATATGTGTGTGTGTATTCCTCCACGATAGCGCACAAACGCCTAATCTGATTGAGCTGAAATTCGGTTTGAAGGCATTATTTGGTCATGGCAAGAGTTGAAAAGATTGTGGTTTGAATCGGTCCCCCAGGGGCCGCACTAGTCATATATAAATCTCGACATATTGGACTTCGAGAGACACCATTTGGTACACAGAAGTTGAGCCGAAGTCGCGTTGTAAAATTTTGGCAGGAATATCTTATATACAAACTAGACTGATAATATGTAAATTCGGCATATATTTTAATTAAATAATAACGCCATCTGTTGGCGCTGGGCCATACCCCTTTCTTAGCCGAGAATCGAACCGCGCTCCTGAGGCGGCGCAGTGGAACCCAACCGTCTGCGGGCCGAGAGAGATCGTTTATCGATTTTATTCAGATGAAATCGGATTAAATCAGTCCTTGGCTACTTGCCGGGAAAGTCTTGGGGTGACACAACCGTTTTTTTCTCCAGGTACGAGATTGGTTTTAGAAATCTAGCACATCGCAATCTCATATGTTTGCTGATCGAAAAGAAGGAGAACCGTTTTTAACGTTCTGTACAATAACGTACAAGGGCAACAAAATTTGTCGCTAAGACTTCGTTGTCTGTAAATTTAAAGCCATCCACCAGCGTTGACCACGAAGCAATTAGTGCGGAATGAAAACGTACGATCCATTTTTAGCACTTGGTGGAAGTTCGTGTAAGTAATTATTAAGGCGCCCCAACGAACGCCTGCGTACTTTTACACCCACGGGTTTTATTCTGTGCTAGCAAGCTATTTTCAGATTATACAGAAGTGCCAAACGTGTGTGTAAATATTTAATGCCTTAAGTATGTACGATACATCGAAATATATAAAATGTCTTACTACATCGATGCAAAGTTTTAAAAAAATTAAAATGGTGATTGGAATCAATTATTAAAAAAAACAGTAAAATAGGAGGTTTTTTTTACTGGTCAAAACCAGGTAAGTCATGTTAGGATTTTATTAACAATAGATATATTGCATTCTAATTTCATAGATATATTCATGAAGAGAGAGACATTTACAGCCTTAGAAATAAACGCATTTTAAATTTAAACAACGCGTATAACTGTTTAAAAAATAATGTGAAAAAATTAATGTTGTTTAAGGTTAACCGAGTGTTAAACAGTCGTTAAACAGAGCTTGGCAATGTACGGCTCTTAAAATGTCCTTAACTACCTAGTTTAATGGCATTTAGACTAGTAAATTGGCGAACGCTCAACAAACAGTTGATATTTTGACGTTTCTTTTTGTATGCATTTGGGTTTGAAAGTGAACGAAGTCATTTGGTTGTCATCTGTCAATTTGTCAGCTAATGGGGAGGTAATGGGCTCTTGCTGAGTTGGCCACGACCCATTCTGTTCAGGGTTGGTCACCCATCCGGCGGCCTCCACGCATGAAGTGCGAGCCCGGGCAGGACTCTGGCCTTAGGGCTAGTTTCCCTTAGGAATCAACCTGCAGGCGCTCCTGGATGGTCTGCGCACCGTGCGGCGTAAGCTAATCGACTGTGCACTCTGACTGACAGTCGGGGGAGTCTGGAAGCAGTACTGTTTCCTATAGAGCGGGGGTGGTTGCGGACCTTACGGCGACTGCTCTTGAAACGACTGGAGAGTGGCCACCCTTCACTAGACTCCAATTGATTGTGAGCGAAGGGTGGTTCTCATCAGGAAGTTTTCTCCGTTATTGAAAGTCGAGGATGTTGAAGTTGAAGTGTTTATTCAGAAGGTCTGTAGTAGGTTGCCAGTTCGTAACGCCTTGATTGATATTTCGCCGTTGTGTTGGTAGTGTGGGCGCGAGGTGAAGCCGTAGTTGTGTATCCGAAGTTGAAGCGCCGCGATAGATTCGAAGATAAGGGTAGTCGCGTATAATATGCGTGATTTGTTGACTCGAAGTGAAGTGTAGAGCGCGAGTACTTGTTAATGCGCGGTTACTGCCCTCCAGGGAATGATATTGATCGATCGAAATGTACTGCGTTTTATATTGTAAGCAGTGACGCAATAGTTGTGAGTGGGGTGAGAAATGTCTATTAATTTCGTATCGATCAGAAGAAATGACATTAGTCATCACCTGACTGCGTAAAATGCCGAATTTAGTTGGAAATCAACTGCAGCTGGCTCGTGTGTATTTAAACGAATTTGCGGTTTCGATTCTGTAGAAATTACTTTTTTGTTGTGGGTATGTTGGACTGAAGCTCCAACACGACCATCGGCTACCCGATCCTGGGTGAACAGCCGGGCAAAGGATGCCGTGGTCCGCGATAGATTCGGTATACACCGTTTCACCGCTTCGTAAGGGAGAGGACCGCGCGAGCGACGTAACCAATCGAGAGACTTGTTGCTCGAACTCGTAACCAATTGAGTTGTGGTTGAAAACTCTAGTTGTCCAAATATCAAGTAGTTAAGTAGTTGTCTAAATATCCAAACGTCAATAAATTAACATAAATATATCGTGTTTAGTGTCAAATGAAAAATCAAATTTTGTACATTCTATAGATAATCCATAGTCTATACGGATAAATACATAATCCACAAATATTCCATCAAAAAAATCGTAATAAAAATAGTTATAAATACAATAGTTCATTTTCTGTAACGGCAGTCGTGTTTTTTATCATTTTTAATGCATTTACTTGTTTACACGGCTGCCCAAACATAAGGGTGTGTAATGTGTTCAGGGTTCATCTATGTATGTTTTCTGTTTCTTTATTCCACCACAACTTCTAAACGCTTCAACCGATTTACAAGCGTGTGATATTGTTAAAATCGTTAGGTCATCCCGAGTGTCATGGGGTACCTTAACTGTTCAAATATCGATAAAATAGTTGTCTAAATGTCTAAATGTCAATAAATTAACATAAATATATGGTGTTTAGTGTCAAATGTAAGGTCTGATTGAGTACATTACGGAAAAATACATGTATCTATATGGATATATACATAAACTACAAATATTTTATTAAACGCCGTAATAAAAATAATTATAAATACAATAGTTCAGTTTCTGTAACGGCAGTTGTGTTTTTTATTCATTTTAATATATTTACTTGTTGTGTCAAAGTAGTCAACCCTCCGAACGCTAAGTCCACGCGCGCATCATCCACGTAACCGTATGAATGAATGAACCCTTGACCCACATTAAATTCCCGACATGCATCCGCGTGCGCTGATAATCTGTCGGAAGGTAAAGAGTGTAGCGACCAGCCGGCGGGAGAGAGAGGCATGCTGGGGGCGGGTAGTTCGTTTAGTAGGTTGACGGTGTCCTTCCTCCTGCTTCCTTTCGCAACCCCCCCTCCACCCTCCAACTCTCATCCCCGCGCCTCTCGCACTACCACCACCGACAAGCCATGCCGTATCGATCGTCTACCCCGCGACCGGCGGCAGTTTTGGCCCAGCTTCGGGAGTATGGGACGGCTGGCTCCCACTCGTACCAAAAAACCCCTACTTTGTAAAGAGAACGGATTGACTAGTTGGGAGCTAAGGGTATCTTGCTGAGTTGGCCACGAAGACCCATTCTGTTCAGGGTTGGTTACACTCACGGGTCAACACCCATCCGACGGCCTCCACGCATGAAGTGCGAGCCTGGGTTGGACTCTGGCCTTAGGGTTAGTTTCCCCTAGGAATCAAACTTCTGGCGCTCCTGGACGGTCTGCGCTTCGTGCGGCATAAGCCAATAGATTGCGCACTCTGACTAACAGTCGGGGGAGTCTGGAAACAGTTCTGTTTCCTATAGAGCGGGGGTGGTTGCGGACCTTACGGCGACTGCTTTTGAAACGACCATCGGCTACCCGATTCTGGGTGAACAGCCGGGCAAAGGATGCCGTGGTCCGCGATAGATACGGTATACACCACTTCACCGCTTTGTAAGGGAGAGGACCACGCAAACGACCTCGAACTCGTGACCAATCGAGAGACTGGAGTAATCTGGTCGCAATTGGAAGTAAGGGCGTGAGTGTAAGCCCGCTGGGTAACACTCCTGGCTATCTCGCGGTTAAGGCGTTGGCCTCTTACGGGTTTGTGGTGGAGCTTGACGGTGGACTGTTTTGTCATAGTCTTCTGCGCTCACTCCCGGGAGATAGAACGACTAATCGTTAAAACTTTCTGAGGTGACGGGCTCGCCCGTTGTAGTTGACAACTCTAGTTGACTAGTCGAGAGTTCCTAATGGTTCCGTGTAGCTTGGGTGGTGTTGGCCAAAAATCTATGTCATCTGCCTGTCTAACTCACGGATCTCCTATCTGGTAGCCTCCTCGAAAAGGGGCTTACACTGTTAGGGCTGCTGTGAGCTTCTGCCATGGCAGTAATCCTGCAGTCGGAGGCGGATTTGGTCAGAAGATCGCGAATTCGGGGAAATACCTATAGCGCAACTGGGCAGTTAGTGCACCATCCGGTTTCCTAGGTGTTGAATGCGTAACTAGCAAATACCCAGTAGAACTGGAGAGGTTCATTTTCTATGACAGCGGAGGGTAGTTGTCGATCTGGCGTCTTCCACTCTTGAATCGATCCATCAACCACCCGATCCCGAGTGACCATGGCGGGTAAAGGGCGTCGCGGTCCGCAAAATATTCTAACTGAATAACCGCTTACGTCAGGTAGAGGCTGCGCAAGCGACCTCGAACCCGTGACCAGATCGCAGGATGGAAAAATCTGGCCAATTTTGGTAGTAAGGGCGTGAGGTCAGCCCGCTGGTTTCACATTCCAGTCAGTGCCTCGCGGTAAGGCGTCGGCTTCTTACGGGCATGTTGGCGGAGCTAGATTGTGGACTGTGTTGTCCATGAGTCATGTGTAATCACCTCACGGCTAAAACAACGATCTATATCGTTATTCCAGCCTGAGGTGTCGGGTTCGCCCGTTGCGGATGACAGCTCTGAAGAGACTAAGCGAGACGAGAGAAGTGGCCGCCACTTGCCAAGTGAACAAAACTCGACGATTTTATTATCATGTCTTCCACAAAAATCTCTTTTTTTTTTAGTTTTGCTATTGTCATTGATTATGTATGGTTTTAGATTGCTTAACTGCATAGTACATTTTGGCAACTCATCTGTACTGGCGAAATGCAGGCGACGCAGATGGCATTGACGGCTAAACTAATAGCAATTTATTTGGCCATCTTTAATAACATTGATAATAAATGGTTTTTTATAAAGGATTGATTGATTTCAAAAACCTAATAAGTTAACCAATGATAACAACTATAACATTGCATTTTTATTGTCTTCTATCGCATTTTTTGTATAGACTGAAATACATCACAGAAATACGGAGAGATAGAATGCCATCTATTAATCTATCTGAACTTTAAAACGCGTAGGTAATTACTACGTATTGTAACCAGTATCTATACTAAATTAAAAATTGACATCTACATATATGTAAATATTATAAAATATTAAGAGCTATGCTGCATTATATTCTATTATGGTTCGTTATTATATTAGTATTTTATTTAAAGATAGGATACCGTATAGGTTTTTAAGAGCGCTATTTAAAGTACGCCACCATACTAGGTGTACCACGAACGCAGCCATATTGAACACAAGAGATTATAATTTTATGAAGCTATGCGTGCCATTACACGTTGCGTTTTGAAGTTAAAACATAGTTGCGAAATCATAGTACTGCATTGATCAATATAATACGCTATATAATCAAAGTAAAGGGAAACGTGATTATTTTTATTTTATTTTATTTTATTTTATTTTATTCGTTTAACAAACAGCGTTTATATATAACAAATACAACATATAACAATAAAACTATGACTTATTATATGTTAACACTATTAACCGTTAATACTATGTGTACATTACATATCTCCGCTATTATACCTTATTTATACTTACATTTCTTTAACAGTGATTTACGGATAGACAAAGAGAAAGAACAAAAAACAAACGAGAATGGAATTTTAAGAATGAAATTTTAAAATTATAACCATTATTAGCTATTTTGTACCAAAACTATATTTTTAAAAATATTACAAAAAAACTATTCGTGTACACCTTTTAAGGGATTAATAGTCATTAGATGAAATAGGAGGTCAAAGGACTGATTAGACTTTTTAATCCTTTCTTTAAATTGACTTTTACCTGATGAAAAAATATCAATGTACGCGAATCTATCATTATACGTTGTGATAGCCCTATTTATTAGGGAATGCTTCGTATAATTAGAGTTGTATCTTTTTACATAAAACAGATGCGGTTTCCGGGTAATACGAGGAGGAGCCAGAATAGATACCTTTTCGACCAGATACGCACTGTCAAAAATATTGTTAAATACATTGTACAGAAACATCATATCGTAGGTTGTACGCCTATTTTCAAGACTATCGAGTTTAAAGAGAGCTAATCTATCCTTGTACGATTCGGCAGATTTATTTTCCCTAAAGCACAAGTGTTTTAGGATTTTTTTTGAATACGCTCGATTCGTTGCTTGTACAAGTTGTATTGGGGGGACCAAATACAGGATGCAAATTCTAGTATACTACGAACATAGGCTCCATATATTACTATCAAGGTGGATGTCTCGGAAAATGGCTTGCACGCCCGTAATAGAACACCTAGCGATTTATATGCTCTGGTGACAATAATTTCAAGGTGCTGGTCGAATTTCATTTTGGAATCGAGTAAAACCCCCAAATCCCTGACAATGTTAGTCTCCTTAATGTTATCGGAAAAAAAATTGTAATCGTAAAGTATTTTATTTCTGTTTCTCGTAAACGAGATTCGATGGCACTTCTTGACATTAAGATCGAGCTTGTTCAAAACACAGTATTCGCTAAGACGGCTCAGATCATCCTGCAGGCGTAAACAGTCGGCCAGTCCTGAGATAACAGAATCGTCTTTAAGGTCATCCGCGTATAGGATAAACTGGCATGATTTAAAACAGGAACCGATATCGTTAATATTTATATTGAATAAGAGCGGCCCCAGGTGTGATCCCTGTGGAACACCCGAAGGAATCGAAATAAAGTCTGATTTAAAGCCACCTACGACGACAGCCTGTTGACGATTATGAATGTAAGACGTGAACCATCTTAACAAATCACCGTGTATACCGAGTTTCTCAAGTTTAAGTAATAATATAGAATGATTTACCCTGTCAAATGCCTTTGAGAAATCTGTATATATAACATCAGTTTGCATCCGACTGTTTATGTTATCGAGGATTTCGTTAGTGAATTGACTTAGGTTCGTGACTACAGATCGCTTACTCATGAAGCCGTGCTGATATGGAGAAAGAGAATTGGAAACGGCGGGATAAATCTGATCGTATATATTTTTTTCGAAAACTCTACTAAAAACCGGAAGGATTGAGATGGGCCTATAATGCGATATGTTATTATTTAAACCACTTTTATGTATTGGTACAATGAAGGCTTCTTTCCAACGAGAGGGAAATGTACCTTCATCCAGTGAACGGCGGAATAACAAGGCGAGTGGATGAGCTAATTGGCTTGCACAGTGTATAATATAGGTGGGAGGAATTCCATCACTTCCAGATCCTTTATTCTTGTCTAGCTTGCTTAAATACTTGCCGATAAGTCTCTTGTCAATGGTAATTTTGGATATACTACTTGTACTGCTAGGGTAGTCTTCAATGGAGTCAGGAGCCGGAACAGCGTCTAGTTGTGTGCCCCTGTCAAACACCGATTCGAAGTACTTAGAGAAGGCTTCGCATATTTCATCGCCTCCATCAATGTTAAAGTCCTCGTAAACCATGCGCTGAGGTAGCGCGTGGTGACGACGGATACTTTTGACATATGACCAAAGTTCCTTCGGGTTGTCCCTAATAGATGTTTCGCAACGGCTAATATATTGCTGGAAGCAGTCATCTCTCATTGCTTTTTGCCGGGCGCGGAGCAGGGAAAATGATTCGTAGTCTCGGGGGTTGCCATAATGACGCTACTTTCTGTGGTATTTTGATTTCTCCTTAATGAGTTTAATGAGGGATGCAGTAAACCATTTGGGATACGAGGAATTCTTACTTCTGCCTTTCGGAACATTTCATAGAAATCGTCGACTGCATCATTTATATCGCAGTTGTGAAGCAGGCAGTCCCAGTTGGTTACGGAGAGAAATTCATTAATTTGATGATAGTCTGCCTTACTATAAATTAGGACTTCTCTTGGGAGCTCTTTCAGTGCCTGAGATTTCTGGTCTGTTAAAACAATGGCAAACGATGGGTGATGACAAATTTCTCGACTTAAGGGTTGCGAACAGTGAAGAACATCGAGTGATATATTTGCCAAGACTAGATCTAGAAAACGTCCATTGGAGTTTGCAATGCCATTGTATTGAGTTAGACCTGCGAACATAACGTCATCGACAAAGGCTGAAGAAGTGGTGTCTAGAGAGCAAGCTGGGTCAGATAGTATTGAGATAGCTTGGTCGCCATCATCTGTTGGAGACCAGATTATTTTAGGCAGGTTAAAGTCACCCATCACAATGAAATTGTCCAACGGGAGCTGGTCGCGTAAAGCACAAAGTAATTCACCAAAATCTTAAAGCAAAGATGATTGTGTGTGACTACCTGGCACGTCGCCAGGAATGTATAATACAGCGAGATGCGTATCTGTACGTGGTTGTATGCCCTTACCCGGAATTGTTACCCAGATACACTTCAATTCCAGCTATGGTCCACTCGGTGCGTCTAAAAGTGCACAAAGAACGGCGAGCAGCAAGGAAAACCCCACCTCCATATAGCCTGTCGCCGCCAGTAGAGGCGTCTCGATCAAATCGGTGAAGGTCGTACCTTGCATCCACCAACTCCGCATCAAAGAAACCGTCTGTTAGCCATGTTTCGCTGATGGCCAAGATATCGTATTCATTCGTCAGGACATTGTGTCGAAATTCGTCCGTTTTTGTGCGCAGTCCCTGCACATTTTGATTACGTAAGATAGCCTTATCTTAAGAATAAAACGTTTAGTATTATTATTATAGTTTTATTTATTTGTTTATTTATTTATTACTTACATATACATATATTCAAATGCAAGAGCACAAACAAATATAATTTACAACCCAGAAATTACCATTATATGCTTCTAAATTTAGGCAGACATCTGTCTGGGCGCAGGCTAAACTGCGCAACTGAACGTAAACGTTTGTTTTCCTAATGTGCCGAGTAAAGTGAAATCAAGTCCGCCTTGCTAGGTACTCTTGTGATAATGCGATCTCACTTCAGAGTCTTATTAGAGTACCACGGTTGTGTCAGAAAAAAAACAAATGTATTCGTATATATTAACAATTTTTTTTAAATTATAAACTGTATTAAACGCGAAATAAATTGTGTATTTATTATAACGTCTCTCGATAAGGGCGCTCAACTATTAAGTCGGATAATCGCTGTCGCTATACAGTATATTCGCTCTTAACCCCTCAAATGAATAGCGATTAGCTCGGGTTGCCTACGGCAAAATGTATATAAATTTATATTTACATTTACATTTACATTTACATAGAGCGGGGTTTACTATAGAGCTATAGCATTACTATAGAGCGGATTACTATAAAGCGGCGCACATTTACATTTATATTTATATTTATATAAATTTATATACATTTTGTATACATTTTGCCAAGGCATCCCTTAAGGGACGCCTCACATTTGAGGGGTTAAAGTGTCAAACTCTGTTAGCATAGACTATATCAAAATCCTCGCATAAAAACTCATAACCTGTAGGTCGATTTTATTTCGTTTTATATTTAAAAGGCTTTGAAATGTAATTTGGAAAAAAAATCTTGTTTCTACTTGAGTTCAGCGTTCAGCGAATATTTACCAAACTACTCTGCATATACAGATGGAAGTTTAAGAAAAATTACTGTATCAAAACATTTTATTTAGTTTGAAGTGTGGCTACAAAAAATTATAAAAGTCAAACTTTAAAACAAAATGAATATATATTTCAAAATATACATAAATACAACTGAAAAATAATAAAAAAATTAAATAATAAAAGTCACATAAAATAAGAATAATCCATGGGAACCTTACCTCAAATTCAAAGTAAGAAAATATTTTTGAAATAAAGTAAGAAAAAAATATATTAAATGTAAAGATTAGAACCTAAACTGATATCAAATCTAAACGGATGTTCTTATTCAGCATGTTTCTGCCTCATTTCGATTTTCTAAAATCGTATGACTTTGTATTTATACGATACGCCCGCGCTCAAAGCTTAATTGTATCGAATTGCCTATTTTCTCTCGTTACCGCTGCGCCTAAGCGTCTCGCTGAAGTTGCCTGGTTACCCTACCCCTCGCAAAGCGCGGGACAATTTCGGGACAGAAGAGCGGGAAACATCCCAAAAGTAACAAGTAGATACTTGAGTTCTAATTGAGACGTAAACCCCCTCCTTTCTACATGGGGCTTAGCTTAAATCAGCTGTGCATACCATTGTTATTAGGTCCTTAACCTGTGAAGAAACTAGGGGCCGAAAGTGGCCCGAAATTGTGCAGGAATAACGTATATTTATTATTTATTTATTATTTATTTATTTATTTAAGAATTAATCACTATAAAACATTGATTTTACATACAAAAATAACAGGAACTGAATGGCGAAACCTTAACCTCGTGCTTATTTGATACTGCCACCCAACTGGGTCTAACCCGTTCTAGGGCGGACAGGATTATTTAAAAGTTTTAGTAACATTCTCATAATACTAAATTACCCTAAAATGTGGTAAAAAAACGGCAATTCTATAATTAAATGGAACATAGTATTCCGTTTAATTGAGTGTGACAAATAGAATAGACTTAACACTCAAATAATAGACAACATTTTAACAAAAAGAAAAATTGGCTCCAATTTTTTATAAGTGCAGCAGCCATGTCATGGTGATACTTAGAACGGGCTATCATTAATTGAATGCGTATACAAAATTGTATGTGTGTGCTGTTGACCGTTGAGGAGTTCCCTCGTCGGGAGCAAACCCTGGGCGCAGCAGCCATGTCATGATAAAAAGTAGAACGGGCTATCGTAACTGAATGAGTATACAAACTTTGGGGTCTGTGCTATTGACCGTTGAGGAGTTCCCTCGTCGAGAGCCAACCCAGGTTGTAGAATCAGGTTATGCTTACCGTAAAAATAAATGAATTGTCATCGGAATTGAACCAGCATGTCCATTTTCAATTTCAAATGATAATATTTGAGGATTTCCCTCAGTTCCTAATGGATTCTTAAAAAAAGAATTTAACAAATAGGTTCATACATGGCAGAGTTCTGAGGTAACAAACATTAAAAAAGAAATAAAAAATTGATAACTCCTCCTTTTTTAAAAGTCGGTTAATAAATCAAAATTAACGTTATAAGAAAGAAAAAGTCATAAAAAAAATATTTAAAAAGTCAATAATACTTAATATAAGTAATATAATAATACCTAGGCAAAATAAGTAGAATTCATTGTCAAAGCAATATATACTAACAAAATAATCATTTTTTGGGAATTAGTTCAATGGGAAAATATAATCAGCATTCTTATTTAAAAATATATTCATAACTTGTGCACCTAACTTTTATTAAATTATAATTTATAACATTTGATGTATGGTATCTTCCAGTCAACTGACATATTGGTGTGGTGAAAAGTGGCGGCAAAATTAGAGTACTATAAAATACAATAAACTATAGGGACTCTGGGAAATATTAAATTACTAACTGCGCCCCGCGGTTTCACCCGCGTGGTGATGGAAAATTGTGATAATGATGATAGAAAACTATATATCTTTATAAATTATAGCCTATGTGTTATTCTGATGTGTAAGCTATATTATTGTAAAGTTTCATCAAAATCCATTCAGTAGTTTTTTCGTTAAAGAGTAACAAACATCCATACATACATTCTTACAAACTTTCGCGTTTATAATAGTAGTAGGATAACATTGTATGGTATCTTCCAGTCAACTGACATATTGGTGTGGTGAAAAGTGGCGGCAAAATTAGAGTACTATAAAATACAATAAACTATAGGGACTCTGGGAAATATTAAATTATAGGGACTGTTATGCATTTTACCCATAAAATGCATAACGTGCATAAAATGCTTTTATACATTATTATAGCAAAAAGTAAATAAATATTGTAATTGTATTTTATTATTGTATGTTAGGTAATGGCACTTTACCTATTCAAAATGTAAGAAGATTGTTTTTGATAATTAAAATTCACAGAATTATTATAACTGACTTTTCGTTAAAAATACGTAATAATATTATCCCTTTTAATTACGATTTCATAGTTGGATATATGTAATTTAAGTAATTCATTAAAATCAGCATCAGCATTAGCATCAGCTGATATTTGTATAAAAAATCGGCATCAGCATCAGCATCCGCTGATATTAAAAATACCTGCATCAGCAACAACCCTGCTGCGTATGCCGGTTCGTGGTCGCCATTCGAGAACCTTTTTTCCCCGACGGTTATTGGTTCTGCGATCTATATGGCCTGCCCATTTTTATTTTAAGTTGGTAATTTTACGAGCTATCTCAGTGACCTTGGTTCTTCTGCGGATTTCCTCATTTCGGATCCTATCACGCAGTGAAACTCCAAGCATTGCTCTCTCCATGACTCGTTGCGCCAATAGTTTGGGACCACGTCTCGGTGTCATATGTCATTACTGGCAACACGCATTGACTTATATAATATCAGTATAATATCACTGATTTATATAATATGAGTAATAATATAATATCAAAGAAATGTTTAAATCATAGCTCTTATTATTTTATTATTATTGACATAAATATATCAATTTTGATTAGGTACATAGGTTTAAATTCATAATAATTAGGCGATTTAATGTTCAAATTGTACAATAGATCGCATTCTATCTCCCTGTTATTTCGGTGATATAATCAGCCTATATAAAAATGTGATTAATGACACTAATCAGTTATTGATATTATTGTTATCTTTGATTAAATAATGGGTTTTTATAATCTATCAGTTTTTTTTATTAAAAGATACCATTCGTTATTAATGTTATTATAGATGACCAAATAAATTGCTATTAGTTTCGCCGGAAAATGCTTTCAGCGCCAACTATATGTCGCCAGAGCAGTAGGGTTTTATTATACTATATCAATACTTTCCTCTTGAACCGACTTGCGAAACGACTTGCGAGTGCGCCGCTCGACTCGAGCAAACCGGTATCGACATGCGAGCTGAGCCGCTCACAGCGCGCCACGCTCGCAAGTCGATACGAGGCTTTCAGCGACAATTTGCAAATCATCGTATCGAATCGTATAGAATAATCGCCCCACTTTATAGGACGCCAGAACCCAAAAGAAACGTAAAAAAAAATATTTTTTCGACTGTTTCGAATGCTTTATTTTTTGACTGTTTCGAATGCAAAAAAGAAATATTTTTTTACAGGTCCAATGCTACTGTTATCGAATGGTAATTAGTAATTACTGATTCGATCCGATTGGATACAGGATTTAAAATGTGACATTTTAATTTTTGTTCATGGTTGGCAGCACTGTGCGGCGGCGTCGCTTTAAACCAGTGATTCCCAAAGTGGTCTATATGGACCCCCAGGGGTCGATTTCGATTCGCAGGGGGTCCATGTCAGCGAGAAACAAAGATCGGGGTGCACGAAATGTAAATGGGGGTCCACGTTAGTGGACTCCATCTAGGCAGGTCACCATAAGCATTCAGGCGATCCGTTAATGTCGTATCACTTCTTAAACAGATTTTGTATACATCATAGTATTTTAAAATTATAATAATAGCAATAAAAAAAACGCGCGCGTCACAAGTATCACGGAATGAAATCAACGCTCGACTCAAATTGCATCACTAGTCGATTGAAGAGGCCAGCGCACATGACTAACGAGGGAAGGTGCGAATGAGATATGTGAAAAAATTGCGCTTCAATGGGTATCCGTGCGATCGAGTAGGATAAACGCGCCACATGAATGAGCAAGCGAGATAGTGCTACATGTGCACTTTTGTGCGGCTTTCCCAAATGGTTCGTACTTTGAGGTCGTGGACGCTTAGGAATGAAGAAATAAAAATTGTACATATTTGTATTTTTTTACAACTGTCCACATTACCAAAAACCGTATGTAGGCGATAAGTACTGTTCCAGCTGTCAAGAAACTTTTAATATTAGTAAGTTCAGAAAAATTCAGGCAGGGGTCTACGGAAAACAGCAAGGGGTCTACGAGTCAAGAAAGTTTGGATACCTCTGCTTTAAACGAACACATACATCTGGGGTGCTAAACCCAATTTGAATGGGCATTGTACCAACTTGCGCGACTATAATTCGATTTGACACCAGGGCAAGGGTTTGAGTCTGCATCTGCCGGCTCCCATACAAATGACCATATTATATTCGGACCCGCAATCAACCGAATTAATCAGAGCTAAACTTCATAATCGAATGGGCGTCAAAATTACTTTCGCCTTGCTAATTGAACACTCGCGCGCTCACTAAATCATTCCGCTCTGTAATTGCAATGCAATTCAATGAGTCAAATTATACAAAATTGAATTACTCGAAAACTTACCACATTTTTGTAAAGAATTCATTATTCCATTTTAAATTACCTTAAGGCGACTACCTTTCTCAAACAGTGAAACATTATAAAATCGAAGACTATCGCGGTTGTTTGACATTATAAATAGGATAGAAAACGAATTTACCGCGTGAAATTTGTAGCACCCGACGTTTCGGTGACGTTGCAGCCGCTGTTGTCTACCCTAGACAACGGCGGCTGCAACGTCACCGAAACGTCGCGTGCTACAAATTTTACACGGTAAATTCGTTTTCTATCCTATTTACAGTGAAATATTGTCATTTTGCAATCAATTTTAAGTGACTTCGACTTGCATTTAAATAATAATAAAAATATGAATCTTGTAGATAATTTCTTAATCATTTAATAAAAATAAATAAAACCTGAACTCCTCCATCATATTTTTGTAATTTGCAATCTATCGTGGCAAACAACTTGAAAATACATTGGTAATACGTACCAAGTAAATTAATAAAATATATATTTTTTAATTTTTTGTAATATATTTTTTTTAAAAACCAAAAAGGATATTATTTGTCAAGGGCGATTTCAGAAGACTTTCAGCGAAATAATTATTTATAAGTTAAAAGTAATGAGCAATGGCAACGTTAAAATTGTAATGAGAATGAAAATATGAAAAATATGTCCTTTTTTGGTCTTTAAACATCAAAATAAAAAACCAAAAATAAAAGTCTAAAAAGCCAAAAATGTACTCACACTGCAATGGCTCATTCGGCGTAAAAGAAATCGCTGATTCCAGCGGTATATTACACGTAGATTATAAACAATTATTTCATCGTACATACCATTCTTTTAAAATCGCGTATTTTTTTTTTGGTTTTTTAAAAGATTATAATTAAGAAAATATATATATCATCATCACATTCATATATATTCATAATCATTTAATTGGTACGTTTTACCATTGATTTTATAGTGTAATAATCAATGGTTTTACCAATATAGTTTCAAGTTGTTTGCCATGACAGATTACAAGACAAATGCAAATTACAAAATGGTGATGACTTTCATGAAAGATGTCATCAAATTTGATGATTTAAATAAAAAATGAAAGTGATGAATTTCAAAATATTGAAATTGTGCATCATAGTACGAAATATTAAGAAATTTTCTACAAGATTCATATTTATATTATTTAAATGCACGCGGGAGTCACTTAAAATTGATTACAAAATGTCTATTGTTTACTGTTTGAGAGGGGTATAGTTGCCTTAAACCCTGTACGGTGTGTACAATTTATTTCTATTTTTGTATAATAAACTTTGGTTTTGCGGCTGTGACTGAGATTAATAGGTAGTATGCGAAAATGTAAGAAAATAAGTAAATAACTTTTGAGAAAAACGGCCAAAGATGCCCGCTTAGATTTTTATATTCTACAATATAGTTCTACAATATATTTTTATATATACAGTATACAATACTTCTTTTAAAATCTAAATATATATAGATTAGCTGTTAGTTTTCAAGACTGCTAATAGGATTTTATTTTAAGAAACTTCTCGATGCTTACAAATTGCCTACCAGTTCGGTGTGTGGCTTTTGACGCTGCGATGCCATTTAAATGCTCTACCGGATTTGTAAAACTGTAATAAAGAAATAGAGGGCGATTTAAAGCAACTTTCACTTGTCTTCTGTGCGTAGTTTAAAAAAGGAGAGTGAACGATCCTGGTGACGCGTTTTTTTCTGGAAAAGTCTACTGAAAAAAACTATAAAAAATATCCAGGAGAAAAGGAAATTCGAAGCTGCTTTGGACGGTATAAAAAGTAATCCGAATAGAACTCCTTACAGAGCGCTTATGCGGAAAGACACGAGAAACGGGGTAAATCAGCAAATTTTAAAATCTCTAATATAAAAAATGGTGAATATTTAAAAATGAAATGACGGAAGGTTAAAACATCATTTTTACGAGCAACATTTAAACATCATTTATTCATAAAATATTTTTAAGTATGATTATTTGTATTAAATATTGAGAATTATTCACGTCATGTTTTCGATATTTCAAAAAAAAGGTAAACTCAACGATTCGTTTTATTAGGCAAAAGGCAGTTACCATAGGGGTTTTTACCATTAGCTTCTTTACAAAGTTGTTTCAAGCTTACAGCAAAAAAAACAGTTGGAATTTTATGTAATCTCTCTAAGACTGATCTTGTTTGGAGTATTCCATTCTATAGGACGCTACGATATTAGGAATAGGGAACTAGGGCTCATATAGCTATATTTACGACATTGTTGGTACCCAGATTACGCAAGTCGAAAATAGCAAAAGCACCCCACTAAATATTTCCAAAGATGTCCGTCCAGAATACTATACTCGGCCTGCTCCACTCGGCCCCTCGCTAAAATTGTTATGGTTTACCAAGATAACGCCCCAGCACACAAGTCCAGAGTTAAGTTAATAAAAGTTAACTTCATTATACTCATCACTTTTTATTGGACGCCGTAGTGTATATACATTTCTATTTTAGCGAATAGTTGTAGTTTGTCCATTGCTTCGGAACAGTCCGCCATCTCGAATGTTATAACGACTGTTGTCATCGTGCTACTCTAATATGAGTCGCAAAGACTTTGAGACGAAGGCCAAAGTCCTCCAACTCCGCCACAATCAAAGCATAGGACAAATCTTCAACCGCGAAGCACCGGGAAGGAGTCTTAGTGGGGCCCTTCGCACCCTACCTACCAGATTTCGACAAATTTCTTCGCTCTCTGTTGCAGTTCGAAGTCCCTTACGCAGACCTGTACCTGTTGTGAGAATATTTCGTCGTGGACCCGTGGCGCCATTTGCTTGCGTTAATCCCTTGTGATCGGGTATTTCGAAGGGTAGGTGACAGTTGGTCCACATTTACTTCGCTTCTTAACATACTTTTCCAGACTCCCCTGGTAAGCCGCCGGTCGCGCAGACTTATCAATGTCTGACGTGCGCAGCTGCCCGGAGCTGTCCGGAGCCGCCCAAGGCAATTCCCCGGCGCACTGCAGATCCTAACTACCAGCAAACTGCAGGATACAGCTGCAGACAGAGTTCACCGGGGCCTTCCTCATGAGTTCCCTCTTGAAAGAAAGAAAGAAAGAAAAAGATAGTGCAAGGTAGTGCCCTCTTCGAGGAGGCTACCGGATGGAAGCTGAACCATGAGTTCGACCGACCAGTTGATATGGTGGCAAGTACGGTAACGTCATTTCATAGCAATCAAACAATTAGGTAAATATATCGTATGTAGTATAAAGTCCTTAAAAAAATAGTAACTAGTAATAACAAAAAAGGTTAGGTAATTATTGGATAAAGTGTACAATATAAGTCTAGAATAATAATTACCAGTAATAAAATGGTAATCACTCACCTTTTTTTGACTTTTGGGTCACCCTCGCGACTTTTGGGCCACCTGTATTTTTGGATTCCTTATCGATATCTAAGATAAAAAATGTATGGGCAGTAGGTATAAAGAAGATGAGATGAAAAGCCCCATTTACAAAACGCTCTATATCTCGGCGATGGTGCGTCGTAGATAGACGTTATGTGGATCGACGGATAGTTAATTTTGAACGCTGCGAAATATCGGAAGATCGGATTCGCGGGGCGTCATCTAGTGGCAAGAATTTCAACTGAAATTAAAAAAAAAAGATAATTCCCGGGATTTTTTTCTCTGAAACTTAGAATTGTTCGTTGAAAGATGGACGATTAGCCGTATATTTCTTAGGAAAATATTATTCACCTGAAAAGCCATCCAGCTATTTTGTGAAAATTGAATTTTTATATCAAAATATTATTGAGTCGTATTAATTCCTTTCTAACCCCCCCCCCCCCCCCACCGTTTGCACGAGAACTTCGGCCGACGTGCTGTTTGGCTGGTCTTTACTGTCTGGGCGCCCCGCTTGTTGTCTGTGATGTTGGTAATTGTCTGTGATGAATTATATGTTGGTAAATAAATAAATATAAAAAAAAGGATAAAACTGCACGGAACCGTTCGGCTCCCCTTTGGCGTATAGCACCTTATCGGTGTTCATTAAATTATATCTTTATAGTTCGATTTATTTTATATGAAAATCAAAATCGGTCCACTGGTCTCTAGGGCCAAACACAGGTATTCAAACACGGTTTTCTTTGTTGATGATATTGCCTGAATCAAGCAATTCCCATGAAATTGCCCGGAAAATATTGTTTGTTTAGTTCACTTTAGTTCGTTTTGTATTCAACCTCCGCGAATATTGCCCTCTTGGGAAATTCTGAGTTTCGAGGTACATAGCAGCCTATGCTTATAAGGACCTGTGGTTTATTAAACCCGAATACATTTCATCGGATAGGAGTATTCTCGTGCTGCTTCGACCGATGTCAGGTCAGGTAATTTATGAGGATTAAAGGAGGACTACTAAGTCTCTACCTCTTAACATCTTCTGCTCGTGTATTTATTAGTCATAAGGTAGGTATTTGTGTAAATGTACTATTTGTTTTGGTTTAAAAATGTTATTATTTCTCACTTGTGTACTTTTTATGCAACGCGCTACTGTAGCATTCCGTGTAGATTAGCTGTTGGATATTGTCGCTTGGCAATACGCTCGCCGTTTTGTATGTAAATATATGCGAGTCAAGAGTTATAATCAATAATAAAATTCAGTTATTAAGTAGAAAACGACGTCCCTCTGATTTTTTGGATGTCGAGATTAAGAAATGACAATACTGTTGGCGGACTACGGTGTATCGGAATCCCGCAAATACCGACCGATATTTGCCAACTCACACCATCATCCTTGCCATTTACGCTCAGTGCAAACTCAAACATCGCTCTTGAATCGAGCACACGGCCTATGCGACGCTGAGCGTTTTCCGCAGGAGATGGAATACGTTAATGACATCCTTAGGAAAAAGATATACAAGAAATATCACAACACACGCACACGATCCAATACAAACGAAACACAGAAACCGATCAGACAACGACCATTCTTACCTAGCGTAAAGGGGTTTTGATATTTTTGAGTTTGGAATACTATAATAGAGTTTTGTATACTGTATATTTCTTGTTTTTAAACAAAAACGGGATATTAGCTTTCCGCGAACTCGAATTCATGCGCTTGTGACCTTAGGAAGGCGTTCGTTTTTAGTTTTTATACTTTAAAGAAATTGCCATTTTCGAAATTGAAAGCTATCTGATTGTCAAACATCTAAAACAATAGTCGTCAAACGTAACCTATTTAATATCAAAGACAATACGCCGACGACGCTTTAAAATGAATTGAAACCCTTATTGCATCGTTTTTATCGATATTTCTTCGCATATTACTCGTAAAATATAATATTTAGTGAATAAAATTTAAATCACACGAAACTATAGACCTTTATTCCCAAGTAACATTTTTTCGGGACGGAGGTTTTGATATATGCTTCTAGGTCCTATATTGGTCATTTTCTAGTTTTGGGTTTTACCTCAGGTCATACTTTAGTTGTTTTCAATGCAAACAGCTCCTAGGGCTAAAAGGTTATTTGAAAGAGTAAATGGGCCTCCACAGGAGGTTAATATAACGTTATGCTTGCTTACTAATCTGCCTAAAAGGTTCTGAGAGCTACGGGTTTTGAAAAGGTTCTCCTTTGGTTTTATTTTGGCACTCCACATTGTAAAGCATGGCTATTTGGTCTTAAACGCAACCTAAATATGGCCTATTCAGAACCACATTTTGCTAAAACTCTTAAGCATAATTTAGAACCTTCGCAGGGCTTATAGGTTTTTTCGCTAACCTGTCCCAGTCTTTTTTGCTTGGACTAAGACTAAATGGTAATTTCATATACCGTTTGACATTCAACAAGACCATTTCTAGCCCAAAAGCGCATTGTGGGCTTTATTGATGCTTTTTGTATTTTTGACACACCACTTCGCAACCTTGTGGGCTTCGCGTGTACGTAAACTATCTGTATCCACCAGAATATACAGGATGTCCTGGCACAAGATGGTTAGCAGTGGGCATTTTAAACGGAAAGTGAAAAACAATACTGAGAGAATCAACAAAGAAAATCTAGGTATGTCATATTCCATCGTAACTATTTACATCATAATTATATTATGTTCCGTACATCAAAATAGGAAAAAAAGCGGCCAAGTGCGAGTCGGACTCGCCCATGAAGGGTTCCGTAGCAGCAAGTAACATAATATAAAGGTTCTTATAGTTCGTTGTAACTTTGATCGATATTTTATGTGGGGCATTGTATGCGGCCATTGCAGTGTCCAAACTTCATGCAATGTATGCGGCCATCGATATTTTAGTGTGGGCGCATTGTATTATATCGGCAATATAATTTGTAAACAATAAATTACTGTTGTAACTCTTACGTTTTATTCTAATATCGAAAAATTAGCTCCACGCACCCCCCGCGCGCTCCGCACCCGCTACCGATCAAGCCTATAATTATTATTTACTTAGGCACCTCTTACAAATTTATTATTATAAAATAAGTTTGTCCCTCAATGAGAACTGTATAGAGGGACAAACTTAACTTTGCTGTTGAAAAAGTGGTTTACGATTGATGACGTTTTAAAAAAAAACTACCTACTAGATCTCGTTCAAACCAATTTTCGTTGGAAGTTTCCATGATAATGTACATCATATATATTTTTTAGTTTTATCATTCTCGTATTTTAGAAGTTACGGGGGGGGGGGGGGGACACATTTTACCACTTTGGAAGTGTCTCTCGCGCAAACTATTCAGTTTAGAAAAAAATGATATTAGAAACCTCAATATCATTTTTGAAGACCTATCCATAGATACCTCACACGTATGGGTTTGATGAAAAAATTTTTTTTGAATTTCAGTTCTAAGTATGGGGAACCCATAACATTTATAGTTTTTTTTCTATTTTTGTGTGAAAATCTTAATGCGGTTCACAGAATACATCTACTTACCAAGTTTCAACAGTATAGTTCTTATAGTTTCGGAGAAAAGTGGCTGTGACATACTGGCAGACAGACAGACAGACAGACAGACATGACGAATCTATAAGGGTTCCGTTTTTGCCATTTGGCTACGGAACCCTAAAAACGGAATTCTTACACGATCACTATCATGTCTGTATGTCTGTTTGTCTGTCCGTCTGTCTATATTCTCTGAATCTATTGGACGAAAAAGTTGAAAATCGGTACATATATAGAGTTTAATGACCCGGTCACGGACGTATAGCGTAAATGAAAGAATATCGATTGAGGAGATCAATTTTGTGGGACAAATTAGCAAGTTTAATAAATAATAATTAATTGCATCGTGTGACGTATCAATGGAAAGGGAATTGTTAGGAATACACATATATTTTGTTCTTCATTATAAAATCCATAGTTTAAATATATTAATGAAAATATAAACAAATCCCGCATTCTCCCCATATCTCTGAAACTACTGAGTGAAAATTTTGGAAAAACATGGGAATATATGGCGATTCTTATATTTACAGGAAAACCTAAACAAAAATCCGAAGTCCCAAAGTAGTTACTGGAAACTGAATGGTACGGAATCCTCTCCACGCCAGTTCGACTCGCACTTGACAAGCTTTTTTAAACATGGATATAATTTTACCTTTGATATATTAGGCATCATCTCAGCTTCTCAATTACTTCTGTGTAATGTATTTTGTTTTCAGAAAGAACTGCAGTATCGCCAGATATAAATGTGGCTACTACTGATGTGGAATTCATTGACGAAGCTTCTGAATTAGTGCATAGCAGCAATAATAATTATTCAGGAAATGAATATCATTCAACTGAAGAAATCCTTAATGTGTCCGATGATAGCAGCATTAACAGCCAACACGATACATTTGACTTTCACGGCCTTAAATTTTACGAAAGTCAATATCGAAAACTCAAAGAATGGGCCCTGCAGCATAACATCACACACATCGCCCTAAAAGATCTTTTAGCTATTTTAAATGAAAATCCATTTAGAAATCTCCCTAAAGACCCGAGAACATTTTTGTCTACTCCAACAAAATTAACTGTTAATGAGATAATGCGGGGTCAATATTGGCATTATGGATTGCAAAAATGTTTGGAAGATGTTTACTATGGTACAAAAACGAGTCATGATATTTCGATAAATATCAATATTGATGGATTACCAATATTCAAATCATCTAAAAATGAATTTTGGCCAATTTTTTTCAATATAAATGAAATTCAGGTTAAGCCAATGATCATCGGTGTATATTACGGAAAAGGGAAACCAGGTCAATTAAACGAGTTTGTATCTCCACTTGTTGAAGATCTTTTAAAAGTGTTACAAAAAGGAATAAAAATCGGAGAAAATAAGGTCAATGTTTCCCTAAAATGCTTTATATGCGATTCTCCTGCGAGGTCCTTTGTGAAAGGTAATATACAACTTCAATTAGACTTCAAATTTTGAGTGATCGGTTAGAATATACATATTTTTTTGAAGTTATGTTTACTTACCACATTTCAATGAAAGACTGCAAAATCCTTTATTCATTTGACTAACCATTTCGTTTTGCTCTATATTACAGGAGTGGCAAATTTCAACTCTCAACACGGTTGCCAAAAATGTACTATTGTCGGAGAGTATTCTCATTTAAGCCACATGAACTACTACCCAAACAAACAATATCCTCTTAGAACAGATGAACATTTTCGTGAGCAAAGAGATGAATGTCATCACAAAACGGACTCGCTGCTATTGAAGCTTCCAATCGATATGATATCATGCTTTCCTGTAGCAGATTCATTACATTTAATCGACTTGGGATTGATGAAGCGCTTACTTACTGGTTGGAGAGATGGATACTATAAAAATAAAGCACTCAAGTGGCGTGCTAGTACAACTGCAAATATTACAGAACAGTTATTACAAATAAAGCTACCCAAAGAACTGCATCGAGCTGTAAGAGGCTTGGACTGTTTAAGTCACTGGAAGGGATTAGAGTACAAACACTTCTTGTTGTATTGTGGAATTGTCATTTTAAAAAATATTCTTTCCCCTGAGGTGTACGAGCATTTCCTTTGCTTATTTTGTGCAATTACTATATGTTCAACGGAATTTTACAACATATATCTTCATGTCGCCGAAAAAATGTTAAATCATTTTGTAGATTTATATAGCAAAATATACGGGGAACATTACATAACCAGTAATGTCCATAACCTAACTCACCTAGTTGATGACGTAAAGATGTTTGGCAATCTAAATAAATTTAATGCCTACCCATTTGAATCAAAGCTTTATGAAATTAAAAACATGTTAAGGACTGGCTCAAATCCCTTGGCTCAGGTAGCGAGGCGTTTAGTTGAAAAGCATAGATCGGAAATGAACTCAAAGTTAAATGGGGAGTATCTTTCTTATCCCATTGTAAAAGATATGACTGATAATACGTTTCTTAAGGATTTTATTAAAGACAAAAATACTATTGTATACAAAAAGCTTATACTAAAAAACTTTTGTCTCGGTAGCAAGAACCATAATAATTATTTTATGACAAAAAATGATGACATAGTTCATTTTATTGCAGTAGCAAAATACTGCAGTGGCTTTTTAATATGTGGTAAAAAAATAAAACAGCCTGAATCATTTTTTTATACACCAATAAAATCATCTATATTAAACATCTATAAAGTCCAAGAAGAGCTAATGACAGAAGAATATATATTTGAATTAACAGACATAAAATGCAAGTTGGTTCGAGTAGTATCTAACGATAATATTGTATTCATACCTTTGCTTCATACCCTTAATAAATAAGTAAAATACTAGTTTTATTTAAGCAATCATTTATTTAAAAATCCCCGGTTCTACAAAGAATGACAAGAAGTCGGATGCCTACGATACATTTATATTTAATTTGTTTCGTATTTTTTAGAACGCCTTTTAAGCAGTAGGGGTTTTAAATGCATTTTTATTATTTGACACAGCGGCCTCCTATTCTTGATCGTTTTTATTCTTTATATCTGCATACACTTACAGTGTAGGTAGGTATTGCGAAAAGTTATTATAATGAACAAACAAAAGGAATCAAAACATGTTATCAAGAACATTCTTTATGTATTGAATAGCATCTATGAATTGACAAATATTAAATTATAATAGAGGCCTTACCAGTTCGGCAGATTTCTCGCTCTCACGTATCAACATTTCTATAGGTGTAAAAGAAAAATCACTGGGTGTAATTTTAATTTTGGTTAGAATATACTTCCTTAAAAATATCATCACAGATATTTTTGACATATTTTTATTATAATATATTTTAGTTGGACATGAAAACAGTCTCAAACGTCTTATCAAAATCTAGTTTTTTAACTGTCTAACAAAAGAATATCTTAATATAAAACAATTACATATTACCTAAATTTATGAAAAGCACATTCATTTAATACATTTCAAAATATATAGCGAGTTAGCTGGGGAACTGGTAAAGTGACTTAACTAAATAAGGTAACCCTTATTTAGTTACCTAAATTTACCTTATTTAGTTATCTAAATTTACCTAAAGTTACCTTAGTTAAAAAAAGGTAAAATTGTATAATATGTTAACCATTAATCTTATGAACTAGTCTTACAGTGGTGAATTAAATTAGTAATTTTTTAAAGTCTTTTCATGTATTTGATAGAGTTTCGCCTACTATTTCGCCTTCTTGACTTCCTGAGGATGACCATGCAGCATCCCTGTCTTGCTGAGGATAACCAGCATTCCTGTCTTCCTGAGGCTGATAATTTAAGCGTACCTTTCTTCTTGAGGCTTACCAGCATCGCTGTATTCCTGAGCTAGCCCAGTCTCCCTGTCTTCCTGAGGCTGCCTAACATCCCTGTTATCTCGAGGTTGTGTAGCTTCCATTTCTTCTAGACACTTTTCACATATACTCTCTTCTCGGGGCTGTTCAATCTCCATGTCTTCCTGAGGTGTTTCCGGGACCGTGACTGCAACTTCTTCAGTTCTTGCCCGTTTTCTAGAATTAGACTTGGGCGAGCTAGTTACTATAGGTTTAATTGTCGCCTCAAAGCGTTGGTTTGAGTTTTTAAGAATTCTTTTGAAAAAATCGTCACATTGCAGCTGGCTGAAATTTGAATCTGCAGTGCGAATAACAGTTAAAAATGTAGATCGCACATTCTCAAAGAACTTGAACGGTTTTTTTTTCTGTTTTTAGATCATCTCTTGTATTACCCGTCCAGGAGCACTCTAAAAATATATCTCTGTTAAAAAAAAAATCCACCATCTTATAGCATAAATTAATGCCCCTCACAACGATTCCATCGGAACACAAGATTGACTTACAATCAACGTACCTCTTGCGAAATTCTTGGTCTTTGAGTCTTTCTTCTATGGTCTTCAGTTCGTCTATCGTTTTGATAGGCGGAAACCTTTCAAATAAAGCATTGTCCTTCTCAGTTGCAGAGACGACATGACTGCGTTCTATTTTATCTAGCTTATGAAAGAGCTCCTTAAAGATAATTTCATGTCTTGCCATCTGCGACAGAACTTTCGTCATATTTTCATTTTGATTTTTTAACAATTCTATAATATTTTTTTGATTTTGAAGAATAGTAGCATTTTCATTTTGTGGTGTGATGAGAAACGAATGTTCTAAGTTAGCATCGCCGAGTGAAACATTCTGTCCGATCAAACTGTCACCATTGGATGTGGAGCTTGGTGGCGGAGGCATATCATGGAGCAGGAGTATATTGTTGAAATCTTGTTTGTGCATCGAGTTCCGCGGAAGACTTGTATTATTGGGAGGTGGTGGTAACACCACCAAATTATTGAAGTCGTATTGCTGTGGTTTGTTTCTGCTTACTGAATTATGTAAGACAACGGATGATGGCAGTTCAAGGGGCTCATATGTCGGTGATTCCACGACTTCATCGTCTTCGGTATCTGTCTGCGTTTCCATTTTCTTTTGCTCTTGTATAGCCAATTCGTAGTTTCCAAATACGCGTTTAACGACACAAGCATATTTTATCCATGTCGGCTTCGGTTTTGAATATTCCTTCGATGACAAATTGCTGAAAGGTGTTGGTGGCCACCACAATGCCCCATCCATTTCCCACTTGCTGGGCACCACCGACAAGCATATTCTTCCTTCCTCTATCGTCTGCACTATCTTGAAAGGCATCTGCAAGAATAAAAGAAAGTAAATAGACTAACTAGTAAGTAGGTACTTCCACATGGTAAGTCCAAACTTGTATCACTGTTTTCATTCAGCTGGCGTTTCAATGGTGTATGATATCTATGTTATGCCACCATCCAATCGATAATATGTCATTTTAGCAGAATATAATAAATTTCATACCTAGGGTCTGTCGTTCTATGAAATATCAAAAATCGACTTTTTCATGACGTTTTTATAATTTAATTTACCTTTGCGTATTTTTGCAATCTAACATTAAACTGATTATTAAGACGAGACAGAGGTTATTTTCTCCATACAAAATCGTCCTACGATTTATGTTTTCCCAACCACTAAACCTTGACCGATTTTTATGAATGTTTTTTTTTGTAATAAGGACTGCAGTCCAATCTACGTATTTGTATTTTTTTATTTAGCTTAAATATACAAGACCAGAGCAATATTTTTTTATTTATCCATGTCATGAATTTCATTAATCTTTTTTAAATACATAATGCTTTCGATATCAAAAAAAAAATATGTTCGACTGTCATTATTAAACAAATTCCTACTTTAAATTAAATTAAAGAGATAGCAGAGTCAAAAATATATACTGGATTCCTACATTTCTCGTGGATTTCCCAATCGTTTTGTTTCACGAGACTTCGGCAGAGTCATTAGCGTATTGAAAAATAATGGATTTGGGTTTGCTTAATCGGTCGACGCGGAAATATTTGTCGATTTATTAGCCTGGAATATTACGAAATGTTGTGCCTCCGTAGCGAATTCCCTTATTTGATTGTGAAACATTCATTTTGACTGTAAAATTATAATGAGTATTGAAAATAGAGGCTAATGACACTTTGCAATAGTGGAATCCTGTGTGGATTGTTACATATTACGTAATGCGAAGTTGCGTTTATTTTCAAAACAGATTTTCATTCATTTTCTATTTCTACTTCTTTAGCGCAACACCAAAGTTGGAAATCTCATTAAAATTGTAATCAGAGGCATATTTTTGAGGGCACTGATCTACCTAGAATTGATTGCATGGAAAGTTTGACTATATTTTTTAAATTTCAACTTGAGGCATAGCAATTGGCTGTTCAACCCAGTTTATTTCCATACGGAAATACTACTGCCGAAACCCAAAAAATCTACAATTTTGGAACTAATCTCAAGACAAATCAGAACGATTTGATACATAAAGTATTTTATATGATGTGATGGTTTCTTTCCGCGTTAGAAATGTTATATCTGTGGATTCTAACTTTGTCTCAATAGCGTTTACGTGAAGGGTTCAAAAATGGCGTGGACAAAACTAGTCAGTGTGACAAGGTAATATAAGTATACAGTCTTTACGGAACCCTATATTTACAATTGGAGTTTGCACATGGCTTGTTTGCTCTGCACCGAAGACAATGTACTTAAGTGGCATATATTTGCTAATTATGTCAGAATACATTTTACGGTAGGTACTTACATATTTTTTCAGCTTACTATACATTCAACAACATAGTATTCATTTTCGGATCTAGTATCGCAGTTTTTTTATAATTATAAATGGTGTTTGTTCGAAATTAGGTTTAAAACGGAATAATGTAAAACCTTACTCACCCTTTGCAATAAATCCGTTCGTAAGTGAACAGCCTGTAGCACTTCACCAAATCACTTTTCACACTTTAACGCCCGCAGCGGGTTTGAATGCGCTCAGAAAGACGATTGACACTGAATGGCCCTAAGGAAGTTGTTTGATTGAGCAATATGGCTTATCGCAAACTAATGTGCCATTAAACAGGGCCAGTTGGAATATCCAAAAACTAATTAGGCCGAACTCTTACCTGAAGGCCCTGATTTAGCATTTAAATATACCAGTTACTCTTCGTTCAGCATATTGAAATTCCTTTTGAGCATTTTCAAGTCCAAAAGGTCTCGCGCCGGGGCTTGTTTGTCATAAATTGGTTAAATCCCAAACTATCAGGTTCTCGTACAAAGTCCGCCATTTTTAGGTATTTCGAAGCCTAATTTCTTTCAAATATAATTGCATTTCTTTATTAAAACAAGGATTGAATTACCTTTCGGTGTGACACATTTGTAGTTGGAAAATAGTTCAAAGCGTTTCACCTTTTTTTACATATAATTTGAAAATAACATCAATAGTTTATAATACCTAAATAATATTAAATAATGTTATTTAGAGGGCCCGTGTATTTTATAGAGGTATTGTGGTCTGTTTCATCAATAAACTAACACTCGCAATGTAACTGGCATAACACAACGTGCAATATCAGCATATCATTTATTACCTATCTCTAACAAATTGTCTACGAAATAATAAATCGGTATCCTTCATTTTGTTATCTCATCGTTGGACAAAGCGCATGTAACTATACTCAGAACCAAACCAAAACTAAATTGGCTTAACCAAGCCCAAATTTGTATTTTCGTAATCTCTTATGAGCTTTTTCAAAACCTAACCCTGACTAAAAAGATTATTTCAATGCCAAATCCAGGCTAATTCAAGGCTTATATGTTAGTCCTGAATTAGCCGTTGCAAGGCCTTACAGGTTCTGAGAAGGTTAAAATTAGGTTTTGGTATTTGCTATTTGCTCCTGAGATCTTAAAGCCAGAACGTTATGCGGAGGTTCTGTAGGTCGGGCCCTTTTAGGCTACAGAACGTTATAATAAGGTTATTTTAACGTTGTCATAACTAGTCGCCCAGAACCTCAAGTTGTCCTGGAAAGGTTCTAGAACCTGATCAAGACCTTTTTAGAACCTCAAATGTTACTTGGGTTTAACTGTTCGTATTTTTCATTTATATTATTTTTACATTCTTACAACTCTCGCGCGTGTCACACTATAAATAGTAATATACAAGCTTTGAAGTAACAGCGAGATATCCAAGCTTTCAACATGTATTTATCCGTCTTTATGTTTTAAAAAAAGAAGAGAATTTTCGTTTTCAAAATGGCGAAGATTTGAAAAAAATATCTTTTTTCCACCGTTTTTTATTTTTCCTTTTTTTTTTGTTTTCAAAATCCATGGTCCCGGATACAAAGGGATAAACAATGATGATTTCCATCAAATTTCAAATAAATCGTTTGAGTAGAACTTGCGATATCAGGTCAACTAGTTTCGGGAGCGTAACTCAGATAATGGTAGGTACTTAATCCTCGCATTTGGTTCTACTTCAAAATTAATATTTTCTGAAGTTCTTACAAGTAAACGAGCTGTTCTGGCGTCATAATCATGAAGTCGGGGATTAGATTATAGTACGGGGGCTATTGATCGATTCGTTCCGGCACGATCGTTTTATTGGCCACGTCGCAAAAATCGCTGTAACTCCGAAAATAATTCAAATTTTGAAAAATCCTTTTGAGGACATATTCCTAAATGTCTAAAGCTTGAAAATATGTAAAAAAAAACGATTATATTAAATTCCTAGACCATAATACCCTCTTAAATATTAATTGACTCTTTTGTGTTACTCAAATCAATATTGACAATTAGCCCAGTCAAAGAGGAAGACGTTTGACGGAAATAATTGGCAATAGCTTGAAATTTGGCATAGATGTTCTTTGATGCGTACTGTTAAACTTACTAAAAGTCCCCTACTCTATCTATTGAGCTCGAGCCGCCATCTTGGAAAAATGGCGCTTCGGTTCAGTTTTTCGCTTATATGTCGCTAACTTTAGCGATATCGGAATTATGCTTCATGTAAAAAATACAGCTTATAAAATTCTCTACAAAAAGTTTTAAGTTCATTTTTACATATCATATATGAATAATATGAAAATAGCCTAGACAACTGACAATCAAGCTGGGGAATAAGTGCAAATTTTTGAATGGGAACCCTGCCTTTTGTTATTAAAGGCTCATATTTGGCACAAGTATTTTTTAGACAACATATAGTGTAAGGGGACTTTTCAGTACTCAACGAAGAAAATCTATGCCAAATTTCAAGCTATTACTAATTATTTCTCCTAAAATTCCTTATTTGACTAGGCTAAATGTTCAGAGGAGAAAATGGCATAGCTGCTCTTCAACATAGCGCATTGAGCCTTCTCTTCTTGCAAATCATCAACCAAAGATCGCGTCCCTTTTAACCCTGTCTTTTTCTCTCTCTCTTGCCATTATCCTCTTAGTTTTTCGGGTGAGCGCACCCAAAAGGCTGACCGGAACAAGATAAACCTCGCTCACTTTACCGGACTAGTTTTATCACGCGATTTTCGCTTTTTGCAGGCTGGACACGTGATTTATTAATGCCTGGCAAGTGGACTGGCGGTTATCACAAGGCGGGGACAGTTTTATTGACAATCGGAAAATGCAGTGATGCTTTCAAAATTTATTTTTCATTCAGAGAGATTGGAATGACTGAAAGAGCTTTAGTAACATTTTAAGCATACTTACATATCTAAAGAGTACTTGATTGATGACATATGACACTTTATTACCAACTGACTATGACGCTTTAGACCTACTATAACCAAAATACATGTGACCGTCAAAAACGAAGAATTAAGTATCCACAATAAAGTTCTTGGGATTCGTAATCGATAATGAGCTACGATGGCAACTACATATCAATAGTTTATGTGATAAATTGGGAACAGCGTGCTATGCACTCTGTCGCATCACTTCATTTCTCGATTTATCGGCGTTGCGCATGTGTTACTTTGCATAATATGTTCATTCACTGCTAACGTACGGCGCAGAGTTTAGGGGCGAGCAGCCGACAGGCAGAGGGCCTTCGTTATGCAGAAGCGTGCAGTCCGCACAATAGCGCGTGTGGCTATTGATACGCCAGCTAGGCCCCTGTTTAAAGATCTCTGTATCATGCCGCTGCCGTCCATTTATATAATGAAAGTAGCGCTGTTCGTTCGCAGAAATCTAGACGATTTTAAAGTGAATGGTGTGCATCACCACTATCCAACAAGATCCCGTAGCATGCATGCTATCGCCGGCCCAGCGGTTTACAACAAACTAAGTGAGCACATTCGGCAGGCGCAATCTATTGACGCGTTTAAGAGCCGCCTTAAGAGGTTACCTTACAGATAAGGCGTTTTACTCACTGGAGGAATATTACTTAAGTGAAGTCTAATATGCTTTGATGGCTAAAGTGTCTAATGATCTCTTTGCATTTTGTCTTGTATATCCTCTTTTCACATTATTCTTGTGTTTTCTTCGTTTTTATGTTTATTTTTGTTTTTCATTACGATAGAAAAAATGTTTGTTTGCTAATCTGTATGGATGTTTGCTAATCTGTGTCTGACTTGTATACCAGTATACTAATAAAATGAATATGAATATGAATATTAAAATAAACATGACTAGCTGAGTTTCTTAGGTATAATCATTGTGTATATATGGTATTGGATTGCTTAATGACATAGTACGTTTTGGCAACTTTTCTGCCCGGCGACATGCAGGTGGCGCTGATAACATTGTCCGACGAAACTAAAAGCAATGTATTTGGCCATCTATAATAACACTGATAATGTTTTTTTTTTAGAAAGGTCTGATTGTTTATAAAACGCATTAGTTTACCAATAATGACATTAAATAACTAGGGCTCATCGAATTTTATATAGGCTGATTACATATCACATAAATAATACGGAGATATTGGAACGCCACCTATTGCGACGCCAAAATCATTATAAAAAAACATTAAAAAACGGTTTATTTTAAATGTATTAGTTGTATGTACAGAATTTCCCATGAAGTAAAGGATTTTAGATAATTATAATAATAATAGCATTCGTGAATAGTGGTTTTTACACGACTGCCCAACAAATCTTTGCGGTGCTATTTCATCTCGTTTGTCATTTTTTTTTAATGTTCGGTGTGTAAAAAGCATTGTCCACATTATTCATTTGGATAAAAACATTCTTAGTATACCGAATGATCAAAATGTACTTACGGTTGGGGACTGAGCTAAATGTAAGCGGTGGTTGAGGTGCGGGGACTGGCGTTCGGTCTCCCCATCACAGACATTAGTGCTGTGACCTCACTCGTCCGGTGCTACTCGGCAGTAATAGATATAGGTATGTACGCTAACGAAAGAACGCGAGTTCTACGAACGCCGGTCCCCGCACCTCAGCCATCGCTTACATTTAGCTCAGTCCCCAACAGTACCTTCAAGATGCAAACGATAAGGCCATCCAGGCCGCATATTTTTAACCGACTTCAGAAAAGGAGGAATTTATCAATTCGGTTGTATCCTTTTTTTTTAAAGTTTGTTACCTCAGAACTCTTCCATTTATGAACCGCTTTGAAAATTCTTTTTTTATTTGAAAGGATATATGTACTTCCAGATTGGTCCCATTTTTATCAAAATCCTTGTCTGATGATGGGATCCATGAGGAATTGAGAGAACTCGTCAAATATTATCATATGAAGTTGAAAATTAACATGTTGGGTCAATTCCGATGACAATTCAATTATTTTTACGGTAAGCAACACCCTGGGTTGGCTCTCGACGAGGGAACTCCTCAACGGAAAAGAGCACAGACACGAAATTTTGTATACTCATTCAGTTATGATAGTCCGTTCTATGTTTCACCATGATATGGCTGCTGCACCCATGGTTGGCTCCCGTCGAGGGGACTCCTCAACGGTTAACAGCACAGACACAATATTTTGTGTATGCATTCAATTATAATAGCCCGTTCTAAGTATCACTATGACATGGCTGCTGCACTTATATAAAAAAAATGTTTTTTTTTGTTAAAATTTTGTCTAGAAAGGAAAGACGTGTCCTAACCTGGCCCGGACACGTTAACGAACGAACTTACCTTATAAGATCGCCATACAAAAGTACTACTTGCGAAGGCTGGACTTGCATTGGCGGTGCTATTTGCTGCATTATTTCAAAATCTTTGATATATAATGCTGCCATATTCGAATTAATTACTTCGTTGCACAATACCTTCTATATTTCTTATTTTTGAAAGAGCACTCTGTTAAGAGCCCGTTCACATATTTTTTCCAGAAAGGCAAGAAAAGTGGATTTTTGGCGTTCTAATTCCAAGAAATAAAGAGATTTCTACAAACTTTAATTACTGAATTACCTGGACCATTTCTTGATGTTGACCATAGCGGCCTTTAATTTTAGATGTAACGAATATTATTTACTTATTCAGCCCATTTTCCGAAAGTCGTTATTCGTAAAACGCTCGGAAGGCAAACTTTGAGCTCCTTAATACAGTAATATCACTACAACGAAAACCGTATACTATTTTTTTTTATGTCCGTCATGTATTCTTGATGTACCTACACTACGGCTTTATTTTTTCGTTTTTTGACCACATATCCAAGGTATACATTACTTACAATTACACAAAATTAAAAAAAAATCTTCCTGTATCATTCTAATTTTCTCAGAAATAAAATAAGATTCTTATATAATACTTATACTATATTAAAGTTCACTCTTTTAGCAATACGACATAATATATATTATTGTCATTAGAAAGGAGAAAACACTGCAAAAAACAATTAGAAATTGTGTATATATTTGCTTGCGCAAGAGAAGAGCGCTCAGTGCCGCGGTTTTACTCCCAGGGTTGAATAGTTATTTATTTATTTATTTATCCTATCTTTTATAGTTACATCCAAAAAAAAATGCGTTCATTTTTTCAACTCATTTTAAAAGAATACCTACGCTATTTTGTAATACGGCTCTTAAATCACTATGGGTTGTTCAGTTACTGGTGGTACTACCCTACCTTATTTTTATATTAAGCTACATGCTTTTCCTAGAGGGCGACAACATAGATTTGGAACCAAAAATCTTCGCCCTTTTTAAATAGTGGATTTATTCGACATTTCCAAATATTTCAACTTTCATCCTATATTTAGGAAACGGTATTAGCCGATTTAATCGATAAGATTATTTCGGCTCTAAAGGAGAGATTCTATGTTGCAAAAGGATAAGCTTCTTTTTTGTGATGGACGAATGAAGGGTGATCGTTCACAGGTGACAAAGTGACTCTCATTAAATCTGCAAGACACAGTCGAAAGTTTGGACATATCCATTCATATATTTCATTTAAACATAAGCATATGCCGATCCAGTCCCTAAGGTCCTTCGCCAATATGCGAGTTGCTTTTATTATTTTTATTTATACATAAAATAATAGTCATATAAATGAATTCTTTATTTTTTTTTTCAAAAAACTTTATCCCATATTAAGCACATCTTAAGGTGTCGACTACAACGGGCGAGCCCGTCACCACAGGAAGTTTTAACGATTAGTCGTTCTGTCGACCTGCAGTGAGCGTAGAAGACTTTGGACAAAACAATCCGACGTCTAGCTACGCCACAACCCGTAAGAGACCAACGCCTTACCGCGAGATAGCCAGGAATGCTACCTGACGGGCGACACTCGCGCCCTTACTTCCAATTGTGACCAGATTTCTCCGGTCTCTCGATTGGTTCCGAGTTCGAGGTCGCTTGCGCAATCCTCTCCCTTACGAAGCGGTGAAACGGTGAATACCGAATCTATCGCGGACCAAGGCGTCCTTGCCCGACTCTGAACCGGGATCGGATGGCCAATGGTCAATTCAAGAGCAGTCGCCGTAAGGTACGCAACCACCCCCGCTCTATAGGAAACAATACAGCTTCCAGACTCCCCCGACTGTTAGTCGGAGTGCACAATCGATTGGCTTGCGCCGCACGGTGCGCAGACCGACGTGGAGCGCCAGAGGTTTGATTCCCAGGGGAAACTGGTTCGCTGGCCAAAGTCCTACCCAGGTTCGCGCCCCGTGCGTGGAGGCCGTCGGATGGGTGTTGACCCGTGAGTATGACCGACCCTGAACACATGGGTCTTCGTGGCCAACCCATCATGGGCCCGTTAGCTCCCATATTAAGCACAGCTAGACATATTCAAGCTGGCTGCAAGGTGGACTTAGATCAAGGACGGTGCACTTACCGCCATGACAAAGTCCTCGCTGTTATTAGCGAGGTAATTAGCTTATCAGTGGCTCGTGCCAACAATTCGTTGTCGATTCGGTCTCTAAGCAGTATAAATTCCCTGAAAGTCTTGGATGTACAGCCCTCCGTCCAGATATAACTCTTTACTCTCTATCTCGGAGGGTGGCCCTTATTGTAGAATTAAATGTTCCATGGCAATCAAATATACCAAAAAAACCACGAGTACAAATTAAATAAATACCATGATCTCACAAATGCCGTCACCCGGAACGTCTTCATTGTTCACCTTCACACGGTGGAAGTTGGCGCTCGTGGCATGCCAGTTAAATCTCTGTTTTACCTCTTTAAAGATCCTTGGTCTTTCCTGAAAATTAATCAACTCTTTCCTAGAAAAAATATCTAAAACCGCGATTTGCGCATCTGAAATTCTATGGCTTCGAAGGGGGAGTGAATGGGTGGTAAGGTGCCCGCTCGCATGTGACAAGACAGCTGTCCTAAACCTACCACAGCCGGTCGTTAGTCCACTGCTCACCCCCCAGACGTGTAAAAAATAGTATTAAGATGGGTCCGACTTCGGTCAATGAATTCCATAGCAGCTCCGTTTGTATTTTATTTATTACATATTATATACGATTTTATCCTATGTTGCTACCATTAACCATATAAACTCGTAAATATAATATCGTCTTTAATATGAACTTCTCAATCAAGAATGAAGATTTCAATGTTTTATTTCATAAAAATAAGTATATCAAGCTTTTTATTGATTTTATTGCTGGCTGATAACAAACGCACGTCCTTATATCATCTTTTTAAATAGTGGATACATTCGAAATTTAAAAATATGTCGGACTGTCATCCTATATTTATTTATGAAATGGCATCGGCCAATTTTATCAATGTGATTTTTTCATTGTTTTTTGCATTCATTCTGCTCTATTAGAGATTTCGTTTTGCAAAAGGATAAGCTTAGTTTTTTTGATCGATGGGGAAGGGTGATCGTTCACCGATGACAGAGGGAGTGCTATTAAATAAGATTGAGGGAGTCGTCCAAAAACGGTTTTTGCGCTTTCTAAACAGGCAGCAGTAAAATGAGAATTGAGACGTAGGAGGGTTGACGTTACTTATATAAACTGATATCGTCATTTTCTTCTTTCAGATTTAAAACGGGAAGCCACAATATGTCATATGCTCAAACATCCTCACATAGTAGAACTACTCGAGACGTACAGTTCGGAAGGAATGCTCTATATGGTTTTTGAATAGTAAGTATATATATATTGTAATAATCTCATGGATTATAAATAGGATAAAACATTTTTCCCATTGTAGTTTTGTAGCACCCGACGTTTCAGCGATGTTGCGACTGCCATTGTCCAGGGTAGACCACCCTTATCACGGCGGTTGCAACATCTGGTGCTACAAAACTACACGCGGTAAATGGCCGCGATAGTCTTTCATTCCAAATCTCATGGAAATAATATCGTAACTACGATGGCATAGCTATGCTCAGGGATGTAGACAGCGTTTTATTCTGAAGGGTGGGGGGGGGGGGGTTAAAGTGTATCTTCTATGAATATTGTATCATCAACAATATAAACTTTTTCATTCGTTAGCTATTATGCACCTTCCTAACATCTTGGAAGACGATAAAGTCTGGCCAGGCAATCGTACACAAGGGCCATAGACAACATTTTAAAAGCCGTTGTTGGCAATCCCACACAAACTGTCAAATGTTCTGTTGGATGGCTAGGTTTTATCCTATTTTTTCTGATTTCTAGCATTTTATAGCGTTTTATAACCTAAATCTACTGAAAACACACACATTTTTATGGACATTTCCTAAAAATAGCAATGTGCTGAGGTGCTTGCCTTTAAGGCGATTCCTAGCTTTTGTCATATGTCGGCCCTATGACGACAGCTAGGAATCGCCTTGAAATCAGGAAAAATAAAACAATACCCAGCCATCCAACAAAAAAAATACAGTTTGTGTAGGGTTGCCAACAACGGCTTTTAAAATTTAAGGTGTTGCCGGACGACGTGCAAGAAATATATTCGTCTTCAATTTTCGTTTTGCGATACTATTATCATTGCTGTAAATTATGCTATTGGACCGATTTCAATTATTATATATTTTTTGATAACATTTGGTCACACTAATGTGGTCATATTGACCACAATGCGCCCTAGGCTATACAGCTTTGTCAGCCTGTTCGTTAATCAGGTCCAGATGTTCAAACAGAAATAAGGACGAAACCCTGGTTCCACCACCTACCTTTCACCCGTAAGGAAATCTCCTCCCTTTGCAGGATGCGCATCGGTCATTGCTGCACTCCCGCTCACCTTAACCGAATACATGTCCTCCCTTCTCCTCAGTGCGACTGCGGTCATGCGTTTTGCACTCTGGACCATCTCTTCTTTAATCGTCCCATTATTAATAACTATCCTAACTTCATTTCGGACCTCTTAAATCTAAAAATTCAGCTCCCCATTAGTATAGACTTTTTATTATCTCTCAACTCCCCCAATGTCTACAAAATCATCTGTAAATTTATTAAACTCAACAGTATGTCCCTTTAATAATAATTAATGAATGTTCCTCCACAGAGTTTTTGTGTTAAACGTGTATATCTATTTCACTATATCTTAAATTATTCACTATATCTATTATTATTCGATGTTGTGTTCCCGACTGAGTGATGTCTTACTTGTTTCAGTGATGTCCACTAACATAAAAGTTTCCTCCTATTTCAATGGCACACTTGGCAGAAATCACCCTCTTTGGGTGGAGCCATCAAACCAAAAAAAGAAGAAGAAGATCATTGCTGTAAATTATGCTATTGGGCCGATTTCAATTATACTATATTTTTTTACAACATTTGGTCACACTAATGCACTCATATTAACCACAATGCGCCCTAGGCTATACAGCTTTGTCAACTTGTTTGTTAATCAGGTCCAGGTGATGGAAAAAGAACCACTCGAAAACGAAGAATTGATTAAAATGTGTTCAATCCCTTTTCAGCATGGATGGGTCAGACTTATGCTTTGAAGTAGTGCGGCGGGCAACAGCTGGATTCGTTTACAGCGAAGCTGTCGCATGGTAAGTAATTTAAATAAGCACATCAGCATAACTAAATCAAATCTTTTTATAATTTCATTTATAAAATAAAAGCGTGTTAAAAAACACTAAAAACACGCTTTTATAAATGCACGTAAAAACCAAAATAACCTTGAAACTTAATCGTGGTCAAAGAAGACCTTTCTAACAAGTCCAAACATGGCTATGATACGATATTCCATCATGGAATGCCAGTGCCTATCTTCCGGCTTTATCATTAGACCTTGAAACCTAATCGTGGTCAAAGTTCATTCCAAGACTTTTCTAACAAGTCCAAACACAGCTATGATACGATGTTCCATCGTGAAGTTCCAGTTCATATCTTCCGACTCCATCATCAGATCAGTTCGACAGTACCATATTATTTTTTTGTCATCAGAACTACATACAGCTGCCAATTTTCATGACGCTACGATCCTTGGAAGATGGTTAAATTAGTTACCTTAGATTCCATTAATAGTTACATACAGGTCGACCTAATGAAAGCGTGTTAAAGATTAATAATAGAAATAAGAGATAATTTAGTACATGATTAGGATCAGAAATGGTTAAGTAATTAGTACTGTAGGTAAACCTTGTTAAGACAGAGCACTGACCTTTATTATACTAGTACGCTGGACTGGCTATAAACAACGTCCTTAAGAAGCAATTTGTTTTTCACTATTTTGACATCGTTAGCAGTAATGAGTTTTCTAGGAACAGTATGAGGTTATGACAGTATGACAAAGAACGTCGATAAAAACATTGATAGGTTAAGCTGCGTATAGCCTACTATTTTTTTTAAAAGACCATCTTGGTTTCGTAATCTACAGGAATAGTTTCAGAAATCTACCACATCCTTGTTTCGAGTGGCGGTCACGGTGGTACCAGATTGAATGAAAAATAGCTATTTTCTATAGCGAAATATTCTTACTGAATTTGCCATCATTCCCCAGAACATGAGGTCATAAATTATTAAGGAATGGATATAGGAACAGTAGAATTATTAATATAGGACAGTGAGGACCTTTTCAACATATGAAGGGTTACAGAGGAAAACTATCAGTATTTTTTTTTATTATTTAAGGTAGGTACAAATTTAGATTTTGAGGTATACATGTACGTAAAATGTATTTTTTTTAATTCAACTATATAGCGTTTGCAGCAAAAATATATATTTTTTCTCACCCAAACCCTGGCTAAAAGGTCATATTTTGAATTAACAAAATTTAAATATGGAATAAAAAAATTAAAAAACAATAATATTGACATTCATTGTTTTTTTCTTTAACCCATCGCACATTTTATTTTTTTAAAGATAGAAGGAATAGACAGTGTTTCTGCATTTTAAGTAAGGTTTGGCTTCATAAGCACCAACGCCGGATGAGGATCTAATTAGTCTGAGAGTGGATTCACCGTTGATGCAGTGAATTTTTATAGGCTGATTGAAAGATTTGGAAGAAGGTGAATTCAATTTTACTTTTTTGGCCCATTAAGTGATGAGAAGGAAGTATTACAATCGCGCTTCTGCGTGTCTGTCTGTCTATGTGTGTGTATTCCTCCACGGTAGCGCCCAAATGATTCCTCCGATTGAGCTGAAGTTTGGCATGCAGGCACATTTGGTCATCGCAAGAAATGAAAAGATTGTGGTTAACCCCTAGAGCCCCAATTGGCCGATATCAGCCACAACAGGATTCAGCGTGACTGTCCCGTTTTAATTTTATTTAAATTTAATTTGTTTTATTTTATTATGTTTTATTATGGTATTATGTTTTATGTTTATTTTAATTATGAGTACAGTGGTTTGACAGTAATTAATGTTTCGGTGAGACAGTGTCATAATTCAATTTTTTTACTTATTTCTACTAAAATTTTTTGGGATATCAACTTGTCAATCGGCCGACGGGCCGAGGCCTGAAGGGTCAAAATGGGCTTTCCGGGGGGAGTCCTACTTACATTTCAAAATCGAAATATTGGACGAGACATACTTTTTTATCAAATCTTAACGACGTCCATTAGCGTTCGGCTCGATCTGCCCTTAGTCGAGAAATGAACCGCGCTGCCCGAGCGCGGCGCTCGTCGATTTTATTTATAAAATTAATATTTAGATGAAATTGGTCCTCGGCTACGCGCCGGGAGAGTCTCGGTCTGACGAAACTGTTTTTTTCAAAGTTGTTCTATATGATGAATATTGTACGTATTTCAGCCACTATATGCGGCAGATCTTAGAGGCCCTCCGCTACTGCCACGACAACGACATAGTGCACCGGGACGTGCGGCCGCACTGCGTGCTGCTGGCCGGCCGCGACAACTCGGCGCCCGTCAAGCTGGGCGGCTTCGGCGTGGCCGTGCAGCTGCCCTCCGCCCCGCCCGCCCCGCCCCTGCGCCACGGCGGCCCGGGCGCGCCCGCCCCCCCCGCCAGGGGGGTCAAACCCGCACCGAACCACCACTTGATCGGTTAGTATTCATCCTTCGACCCTCGCGTAGGCGGAGCCCGGTAGGCGCTTGGGGTGTATAAAACCTCCAAGAAGCCATTCCCTTTAAATTACTGACATTTCTGGAAAACACGAGGCCGGGGAACGAACGAACAGTAAACAAACGGCGATGACAAAAACCAGAGGTCGCAGTGCACCTGAGTTCCGAACTCCAGACTCCGATGCGTCTAATCTTGAGCGGATATTGCTAATATTATTTGCACGATCATATATATATATATTGATAGGAACTCCGGCAGGTTCACTTAGTACAAAAACGTCAATTTCCGTAAGAATAAATGTATTTTCCGAAATAAAACAAAGCAATACAATAGCCGAACGTTGCCTCGATATAAGTCAATCCCCGAATGGAAAATTCCCTCCTCATTCGATGAGCCGGGACACGAACCGCTGATACATTTACTTCGTACAAAATTATACCGCATGGCTTCTCGTTCAACCGGCAGATGGCGCTACTGTCTTTTATACATAGATGTCGCTTGCGGTCATACTTGAAATTAAATTGTTGTATATTCTAAAAAATATATCTAACAGTCGGCCATCCTGAAAATCGGCTCGCCCCGAGACGACTGCTGGTTCATGTGTGTAGCACTCGGTAGTCTTGCATTTGACCATGCAAATGAATTGTTCAGAAATGCTTGTTTGCAGCTGTAAATAGTGAGTGATTGGTGAACTCTCCGTTCGGCCATGTTCTGTAAACAAAGGAAACAGCGCCACGGTGCAAGTTTTACTCTCAAAACACCGCGACACAAAAATATTAATATTTAATTGTTAAGTTTAATATTTTTCACATTTAGTAAGTTATGACGAAGTCATGTGAAGTATTTTTAACTTCAACAGAATAAAATTCCATTCTCGTTGATTGATGGACTTTGACGTATCAAGTCAATTAAGCCTCATCAAATCAACATCAACCAGAGTAACAAAAATCTCAATTTTTTTTTTTTTTTTTAAAAATTACTTCAGATGGAATACAACCTTATCTAACAACGATTTCAGATTAACACAATACCAACTTAACAATAACTTCAAACCAACATTCATATCATCAAATTCTTAAATCATCAAACTTCAAACCATCTCCAACCATCAAACTTCATTTTCAGATCATCAAAATTTTCAAACAATCGTCTTCACTTTTGATAAAACACAATCTCAACTCAATAGCAATTTCAGATGAATACAATCTCAATCCAACAATAATTTTCGATGGAACACACCCTAAAATCGCAACTTTAGAGGAACATAATCAGAATTCAACAATAAATTTAGATGGAATGCATTCCCTATTTCCAAAGAACTCCAAGTGCACATTATAATATTATCAGCTGATTTTTGTTTTGTTATTCAAAACTCAAAGGCACTCTGAGGCGTAATAATAGCCTTTGTTTATTTTCATGATCATGATTTAAAACTCGGTAGATATCTCTCCGATAAATAAGCGCATACACTTCAGAAGGTTACTTATGCGTATTAATAGCATTAGTCACTTCATTCGGAAGGATCCCAAGGCAGTTTTAATAGGTTGCCCTGGCTTCTTCATAACGAGCGCTTTTGAAGGATTTACATTCCATGTAGGAACGACCTCGGAAGGACCCTGATGCGTATTAATAGCATCAGCTACTTCCTACGGAAGGATCCCAAGGCGTATTAATAGCCTCGGCTACTTCATAACAAATGCTAGCAAGAAGGGTTTACATTCCATGCCGGAAAAACCTCGGAAGGACCCTGATGCGTATTAATAGCATCAGCTGCTTCCTACCGAAGGACCCTGGGACGTATTAATAGCCCCAGCTACTTCATAATATAAACAAGTGCTTACAGATGGATTTACGTTCCACGTGGGAATCACCAGAAGGGTTTACATTCCATTTAGGAAATACCTCGGAAGGATCCTGATGCGTATTAATAGCATCGGCCGCTTCCTACAAAAGGACTCAAGAGCTTATTAATAGCATGAACCACTTCCAATGGAAATACCTCAAGGCGTATTAATAGCTCCAGGCACTTTATAAATAGAAAAGTATATCAAACCTTTGTAAGGCTTTGTTTCACATATTAATGGCTGCAGTTTTTAACTGTTCAGCACCAAAATAAATTCTTAACCAGACTTGTTTATTCAAACGAACATATATCATGGGCAAATAAAATTTTGAATATAATATCAATCATAATATCAAAGTTTCATTATATTTCTGCAACTAGTGCAGCAGTATGTCTGGTTATTTATTATATATTTTTTTTTAAAAATCATATTTTGCCCATTCCATCGCTTCAAACGATCGTTTGCGATGATATTCTTGTAATTATTCCTAGATGAAGGAATACTCTCAACCAGGTAACGGTCATTCGGGAACACTTCTGTAATTAAACAAGGTCCAGCAAATCTTGGAACTAATTTTCCACTCGTCAATCCTTTCTTTATAACTTTTCTCTCTACCAGTACCAAATCACCAACTTTAAAGTTCTGAGCTGCTCGACGTTTCTTATCAAAACGCGTCTTCATATTCAAGGCGTTGATTTTAGAGACTTTATCTGCTTCTTCTCTTACCACTTCAATATCCACAACTGGTGTTTCATGTTCAATATGAGCAGTTAAATTAGGATTGAAGCCGAATAATAATTCATATGGCGTTTTACCTGTCGTTTTATTTACTGTGGAATTAATGCCCATTTGTACTTTACAGATGTAATGTTCCCAATTTGCTTGCTCATCAATACAATAGGCTACCAAAGAATCCAAAATTGCTCTATTGGTTCTTTCAACCTGACCGTTTGCCCTGGGACTTGCAACTGCATTCAATATGTGTTTAATTCCTCTTTCAATACAAAACTCTTCAAATGTTTTGCTTGTAAAAGCTTTACCTCTATCGGATATTAATCTATTCGGTACACCGAATGTTTTTATCAGCATATTCATTGCCATAACAACATACTTTGCACTTGTATCACGTACGGCTTCGATAATAGTAAATTTTGTGAAAGCATCGATCATCACGAGAAGGTTAGTCTTGCCTGTTTTAGTCTTACAAAATGGACCTAAATGGTCTATGTGCACAGTGGCAAAAGGTACTGCCTTTTTCTCAATAGGATGCAGAAATCCTGGTTGCTTTCCTGTTGGTTTCTTCGCGAATTGACATTCTGGGCATCCGTTTATGTATTTCTTGATAAATGTATGTGCCTTAGCAAACCAATAACGCTGCCTTATTAAATGAAGGCATTTCTCAACTCCTTTATGTCCATTCTCATCGTGGTGTATCTGTAATATGCGCCATCGTCCATCCTTTGGAACAACAATTAAGGGTTTCCCATCGATAAGCCGACATAATTTTCCGTTCACAATTTTGTAATCATTAGTAAGACCTTTCCGAGTTTTATTCTTCAAATCTTCCTCTAATTGTTTTCTTAAATTCCGTACATTTTCATCTTCGTATTGTAGAACATCAATCCAGTCGTTAATGTCAATTCGTTGTACATGTGCCGGATTGCGACTTAGCGCATCAACATGGGACATAGACGGTCCAGGTCGGTAGATCACATCGAAATCGAAATTTTGCATTTCCAACCACCATCTTCCAATACGCGGCACCATATCTTTCTTTGTCCATGTCAACCTTAATGCATTACAATCTGTTACTACAGTGAAGGTTATTCCAGTCAAGTAAATTTTAAATTTGCGAGCACCCATTACCACAGCAAGTGTCTCCAATTCATAGCTGTGATAACGTTTTTCTGCTGACATCGTTTGTCTACTGGCATATGCAACTGGCTTCCATAAACCGCTTTCTTGTTCCTGTAGTAAAATCGCACCCAATCCAATCTGAGATGCATCAGTATGAAGTTGAGTCTTAAAAGTAGAGTTATAAATTGCCAAAACAGGATATTCTGTCAGGGCTCTTTTGGCTGCCTCAAAAGCATTTTGCTGTGTATCATTCCATGACCAATCAGTATCCTTCTTAAGTAATGTTGTCAATGGAGATACCATTATGGCGAAATTCTTTATAAATTTACGAAAATATCCAGCCAATCCAAGGAACTGACGAACTTGATGAACATTTGAAGGTGTAGGAAATTCTTGTACTGCAAGTAACTTACACTTTGAAGGACGAATCTCTCCTTTTGACACTTCATAGCCCAAATATTCAACCTTAGTAGTTAAGAATGAACACTTCTCCAATCTCAATGTCATATTTGATCTTCATCTCAACGTTGATATGACCCAATGGTTTATTATTTCGTTTAAAACAATCTTTGAATTCATCGAGTAAATTGTCAAGTTCTTGGCGATCTTTTTGTGATAATTGATCACCCACTTTGTAACCTCCTTTTTCCTTAATGAATGTATAATCACATCGCGCAATACACTCATTCTGATTTATGCGAAGTACTTGATTAGTCTGATTTACCACTTTGACTTGTGCTTTTCCAAATTCAACCTTCATTTCGCTCTGTAATACTTCTTTCTCCCTTAGTGGCTCCAAATGTTGACCTCCGTATGTTATTAATGACCCAGAGTACGGTTCAGATAAACATACATTAAGCACATTAATTCCTGGCTGTAATTCAACATTATCTTCAGTATATAGTTTGGTCTTTGAAGAAAGTTCTACAGCTTGAGGCATTTCTGTCCACGGAGTGTTATTGAGAATCCTCAACGTATTTGCTGTTTTAATGACATAGATATTGGATAACTCGGTAAAAGTTTGTCCAATTAATATGTCCATTTTCTGCTCCTTGTCGTCAACTACTAAACTTTCAACATTTGCAGAAGCTTCATCAACTTCCAAAAATATCTTGACATATCCTAACGGCGTGATCACTGATCCACCGTAGCCACGAATCAAGCAGTCACTTTTCTCGTTTACTTCCAAACCGAGTTCCAGGACTTTATTATATCTCATTATATTAATGCTGCTGCCAAAGTCCACATATCCCGTAACTGGGATACCATTTATTCTGGCAGTCACATAATATTTGTCCCCATCAGTGTTAATACAAATTGATCGTACGGGTTTCCGTGTTTTATTCATATCCTGCCTTTTAAGTTTGAAGCATTGCTCCCGATTATGGCCACGGAATTTACAAAATGTACAAAACACCACTGGCGGTGCTCCACTCTTATCCTTATCTAGCGTTAATATCGTCTTTTTATTTTTGAAACAATCTTTAGTCATATGGCCACGTCGATTACAGATTTTACATAGTAGCTGTCTTCGATCATATCCTCGGTTGATTTTAGGTGTAAATGAAGTACTGGCAATTGCTCGATTTATTTCGGGCAGTGCTCGAAGCGATGACAAATAGCTCCTGAGAGTGTCAGTTGTTTTACACCCCGCTGATACGGCTCCTATTTCCAGCACCTCGCTTCCAAGAGTGCCTATAATCGCTTCGCAGATGACTGAATCCTGTAACTGACATGCTACACCCAAGTTCAACTTTTCGTTGAAAAATTGCAAAGGATCTTCATTTATTGCTCTTTTATAATTCACAATTGTTTTCAACATTTCCAATACACTACGTCCAGAAGGAAAAGCATTTCTAAGACGCTGCTTCCAAAGCGACCAATCAACATTATATGACGTTTGTTGATCATACCAAGTCTTAGCATAGCCAACCAATTTTGTTGTGGCATGATAAATTTTCGTCTTCTCATCCCAGTTATAAAGGTTAGCTATATCATCTACAACGCGAATCCACTGTTCTATGGTGGTAGACCTATTTGCAGGATCGAATCTAGGGATCACATCACCATGTCCGAAATATTTAACAATCGGTTGTTGTACAGCATCTGTCGCAATTGCCGGTGAAACGATGTGTTGATGCACACTATCTGTTGCCACCGCTGGTGAGTCAACGTCCATATTATTGGCCGCTACCGTCGGTAAATCGGTGTTCACAATATTGGCCGCCAACGTTGGTGAGCTAGTATTCGTAGTGTCGGTTGATACTGCTGGTAATTTAGCAAGCATATCGTTGGTTAAATGAGCCACACCCGATGCAGGAAATCTTTTATTTAAGATTCGCTCTACCTCTGTTTCGATCTCTCGCCTACGCTTAGATCGCTCCTTTGAATGTCGATGTTTAGATTTTGAGCGTCGTTCATAGGTATCGCTCCCTTCTGTATTATCGTTGTTGAACGCGTCCATTTTCGTGAAAATAGCGTACGTGCTCAACTCTACCAAATGAACATACAATTGGCTCAATCGTGCGACATCACTATTTGACGTTTAATTAACCCAATCGCCCAACACTACTGTCTGACATCTGATGACGTCACGCCGGATGACGTATTATTTTTCTCGAATTTCGGAAATTATTATCATTATTTCACAATCAAGACAGCTCAAAAATACACAGAATTTCAGCACTCCCAGGCCGTCCAGTAAAAATAAAACGTTGTACTCACGTTCGGCGCGACGAAAGAACACTGGACTTTTTCTCGTACCTGGCCTTATTAGATATGAAATCACCTGTTGTCCAACAGAAAACAAGCTGCCTCAGGTATTAGACGCTGTCTCCAATCTGTAAAACAGTCATTTTCAATGTTTTTATGCCCAAAAATAATGATACGCAATTTGCGATCGATTGCGCAATAGTTCGAATTCTCCACTGATAATGTTTAAAATCACGAAAAATGCACTTGTGGATTGTGTTATCCCACTTCTGATATTTGATAGGAACTCCGGCAGGTTCACTTAGTACAAAAACGTCAATTTCCGTAAGAATAAATGTATTTTCCGAAATAAAACAAAGCAATACAATAGCCGAACGTTGCCTCGATATAAGTCAATCCCCGAATGGAAAATTCCCTCCTCATTCGATGAGCCGGGACACGAACCGCTGATACATTTACTTCGTACAAAATTATACCGCATGGCTTCTCGTTCAACCGGCAGATGGCGCTACTGTCTTTTATACATAGATGTCGCTTGCGGTCATACTTGAAATTAAATTGTTGTATATTCTAAAAAATATATCTAACAATATATATATATATATATATATATATATATATATATATATATATATATATATATATATATATATATATATATATATATATATATATATATATATATATATATATATATATATATATATATATATATATATATATATATATATATATATATATATATATATATATATATATATATATATATATATATATATATATATTGCAGAGATGGCAGATTCAGGCATCTAAACATGTGTATCGAAAGGAGAGTACGAAGTATTTATTTCCATTACAATTTCACAAATATATGGACAAATGACCTATTATACTAAATTAATCTTAAATTAGTTACTTAATTTAACAAACGATGATTATACAGTAAATTCCAGAAATATTCCAATTAAGAAAAAAGACTAATATAACAATTGACAATAGTCCATTAAATTACACTAGTGAGTACAATGTTGTATTCAAAGTCTTTAAAAATGTCGTTATGGCGCATACATGTCCATTTTAACCCTAGAGAGATAAGTATTATTTCATGTACACAAATAATAATCATGCATAAAAGTGGCGAATGATTACCATTAACTTAATTTTAACCCTTCGGCTACGTAACGACCGAATTTCTTTGCACATCAGAACACCGTTGACTACGTAATGACCAATATTGGCGACTTGCTCCCGGAGCGCACAGTAATATTATTTTCTAATTCGAACGCACCCTGAAATCCATACCAAATATCTCATTATTACCATAGATACATAGACGGCCGCTAGAATAATTTCGCATGTCATTTCGCAGATAATTCTGATAAAAATCCACTGTCAAACATATATTTTTTTTTTCGGGAAATCATCAAAGTTTTTATTGGTTTTTATGAGCTAATATCTAAATATTTTTTTATGTAAATAAGCAAAACAAAATATTACCTTTGGTAGAGAATCTAATAAAGATCACTATAGTATTTACAATTTCTAAATAGGCTTCCATATTTTTCCGTAAGACAAGTACAAATTAGAAATCCCGAGTTTTTTTCACTTTTTCGACTTTCTCACATTCATAATAAAATTATCTAATTGTTTAACAAAATGAGATTTCAATATTCTATATACAAAATTTCAATTCGATCATTGCACAGCTATTCTTTTTATGATTGCTATAGTAGTTCTAGCACTTTTTGTCGAGTGCGGCGATATTGCAAGAAATTCCAATAAATTGCCGCAGTCTGCCATGAAATTATGCCGCTACTCGAAGGGTTAATTGTTATTTTATTTATTATTAATAAGAAAAATCAAATGCGCGTTATTTGTATTATATTTCAATAAAGCAACATTTATGCAGTATTTACATACTTATTATTATTATATATAAAAATGAACAAAAAATATAGACCTTCAAAACTAAACTAAATATACATAACTTATGCTTTTATTACAATTCGAATATTTTAATTTTCAGTTTTAAATAAATAAAACGTTTTTTATTATATACAAATCAGTTGAATTTTTATTAACCAGTCTAAAACAAACATAAAACTTTTTCGCATTTACGGTAATATTTTAAAATTAGTGGCACTTATCTAAACAAGGATACCAGGCTTATGCTTTGGTATACCCAGCAACAAAAGGCCGACAGACTGGCAAAACTGGACACACTGGAATGCCCGGTAGAGCCAGTTGTTGGAGTCCCCTTCGCTAGTAGTAGTAGTAGTAGAAGTAAACGGAATGGGGGACTTGTTTCCAGCCCTTGATGTCACCTGGATCTATAAGATCTTTTGTAACTACCCACTTTGTGGTTAGGTCAGTGGTCAACTAGTAGCCCAGTACTTCTTACCAGTCCAAGTAGATCACTGACTTTCAAGTTGGGCAGATCGCTGGGTTCGAGAAAGACTCGTCCAAGTAAACTGTGTCTTTTTGCGGCGAGGCCTGGGCAGCGACCAACGATGTGTATGCCTTGATGACCCGGTATCCATATTAGGGTGATTTTATTGGCTTTTACTAATTTGTTGAGCTCTTGCATGCAGTCCCAGACCACAGAACATTCTGTGGTGGCTTTAACCAGAGCGTCCAGTGCTGCTCTGCTGTCAGAGCAGATGAGGATCTTTCTATTTTTTACTTCAAGTCGACTTTGGAGTTTTATGTATTCCAATATGGCAACTACCTCGGCTTGGAAAACCGTGGCATATTGTCCAAGGGGGATGCTGATTCTGTGGTTGGTTTTGGGTCTGTACACGCCTGCCCCAAAACGTCCGTTTGTTCCTGATCCGTCGGTAAACCAGGCGTCCGCTTTGTGGCTTTGGAGCCACTGCGGATTCTTCCATTCTTCCCTGGTGGGGATTAGGATTTTATAGGACTTCTCTACCGATTTTTTTTTCTGTAGTCGATCCTGGGTCAGAGTGAATGGGTTTTTGTGGAGGAGGTTTAGCTCAGGATGATTGAGACCTCCTCGCTTCCACTCGCCCAAACACTTCAGTCTGTCCCGTTCGCCATAGGTAAGAAAATCATCAGGGACTGCTTGGAGCAGGAACATCGGACATCCTGGAAACAGAGCCAAGGATGTCACCAAGCAAAAGCCACGTTGAAGCAACCACTTCCAAAGAAAACTAAGGCCGTGGGGAAAAACATGAGCAAGAAGAACCTTAGAACCACTATTGGTCTCCTCACCGGACACACGACCCTTAAAGCACATCTATTCAACCTTGGCTTGACCGAGAGCAAGGACTGCCGATTATGTGGCGAAGAAGGGTTAAGCAGTCTTTCTAGGATTAAGCAGATACACCCGGATGGATCTTATAAAAATATCAATGTTCTTAATCGCCTTTAATTTATCAGGCAATTTATTAAAAAGCATAGGTCCTATATAGAGATTGATCGGTTGGATGTAGTGGGTTTTATTCCTGGTGTCATGCCAATGTATATCCTCGTGGGATATTGCCAAGCTCTTATTGCAATAGAATTCGCAAAGAGCTTGTTGAGCAAAAAATGCATATACGGTCAATATCCCTAGTTTTTGGAAGTGTTCACGACATGACTGCCGTGGACCAATACCCACTATCGACAGTATGGCTCTTTTCTGCAGAGCGAATACACCTTTGATGTGTCCTGCAGTACCTCATAAAAGAATACCATAGCACGGATGTGATTCAACCAGCGCGTAATTGCGTCAGACGTTTCTGACTGCAGAAATGTCTTCAACCACTGGGTTGAAGGATTGTTTGAATCTTACCTCTGCACTTCAAAGTGATGCATCTGCGCAACCCGCTCTTTACTGGTGCGGTGAATCTATAGTCAGGAATATAACGGAGTTTCACACCCCACGCGCCTACTTTAGTGTTAATATTATTGTATATTTTGTCAAACTTGGTAAAGTGGATCTGAATCGAGTTGATGTGTTAAATATGAAAATTTAATCATTTATAAATATGGTAATGCCATAGTATGTACAAATTGCTATTTTAGTTAATAGTAAGTTTTTCACTGTATCGTGCTAGCTGTGTCTGCTTGTATGCCGAATTTGCCTCGTATATGATTAGATTACTCTTCTATACTCTATGATACTATCTCACTTCCGCTTTCGTTGTTATTATGTTGTATATTGTTATACTATTTTTCTCTTAAAATTACTATTTATTTTATTGGGACCTTGGGATATATTTATTGCTAATCATAGGTGACGTTGGATAGTAGGGAAAACAATTGCAGAAGTTGTGCTAATGGGAATGTTCATTACACTGATGTTCCTGAAAGGTGTGAAGTGAATAATCATCACCCGAGCGAGCATCCATATGTAATTGTATAACGTCAAACAACCGCAATAGTCTTCGATTTCATACATCCATATGAAGCTCTGTGCGAGGACTGAGGGATAATATAGATGAATCATTATATGTACCTGAGGAGGTAGAAAGAAAATATGACAGTTTGACAGGCGGGACGTTGCTTTCAAACTTCCAGCCGTTAATGCTGTTATAACCCGAAAAAAAATATCTCATAAGTTAACATATCTAAACCTGAATATCTAATATGAATTATTCTAAGACAAGTCAGCCATCTATTAACGCTGCCCGTCTTTCACACTGCCATGTTTTCTTACTACCCCCTCAGGTACATATAATAAATTATCTATATTTTTTTTCTTACTCCTAAAACCCGGAGTTTTGTATAAATGCTTGCTTGGGCGGTTGCTCATTAACTTCACATCTTTCGGGAACACCTTGCACCCTATGATTTTTATTTATTCCCTAAAATTAAGGATAAACTCATTTTATGAATTCAGAAGAAGTAGTAAAGGCCATATAAGAGGTGGCTGTAAAGAATGGTGGGCTAAACGCTTTACAAAATCGTTCCATCGCATGCAGAAGTGTATTTTAATTGCCACAGCGAACACGTCGAAAATCAATAAAATAATTTACATCTTTATATCTGATTTCATTTTTGAGATGCTAAAATCTCTGTCGTTGTATTTTATAACGTTTGGTAATATTTCTTAGAAAAACTCAAACCTTCTATGCAAGCTAGCACCGGAAGCGAGGAGCAGGAGAAGGAGGTTACCTATAGTAACCATTTCTATGAGTAACAACAATGGATGCAATTGTTTTCCTTACTGAGATTTCCGAACATTCAGTGACTATTGCCAATATGTATTCTACTAGGCAGGTTTCTGTGCGATCGCGTGTGTAATTTATATTGATAAATGGCGAGGTGGTAATTATTAAATATTTGGACCGGTTTTCCGAATGCCCTACCAGAGTTGGTCTCCGACTGCAGACCTGTGCTCAGCTCTCAGGGCCAGCTGTACCTCAAATCGGACGGCAACGGTAAGGATCGCCAATGTTGACACTTTCACGTGCGTTGAACGCTTCTTTCGATATCCGCTTACGTACGCTCTCGTCCGTTCCAATGGGGATGTTCACTGCTATTTTCTTCTGCTAGAGGGCGCAGCGGCGACTCGGTTCATGAAAGGTGTGAAGTGAGTGGATGCGCCTCACGCATGAGCATCGGGTAAAAACCTAGTTTTGCCGATGACTAGCACATTTTCCAGCCATAATGCAGTTAAAATATGAAAAAAATCGAAAAAGTAGAGATCTTTTTTTGTTTTTAACAGTATTATGGCTGGAAAATGTGTTAGCCATTTGGCGACACTGCCCGTCTGTCAAACTGTCATGTATTCTTTCTTCTCCCTCTGCAAATGCTGATTTATCTACGTTCTCCCTCACTTCTCACATATCAAGCTTCGTACGGATGCTCGGTCAGGCAATGCATCATTCACTTCACACCTTTTGGGAACTAAGTCACAGCTTCCGCCACCTACAAAAAGTTTTGCACGCACATCCCCATTTTATAGCATTTTAGTGCACATTATCTTCGTTTATCCCAATATCTCATCGCTCACAATATCATCATCAAAACGCCAACTTAAGGAACTCGAAATAAGAATAATATGGGTCATATACATACTATTAATTATTACATATAATGTAGAAATATCATTATCATTCATTTATTGTAATTATTTATTTTTATCTATTATCTTCCGTAGATGTTCTGCTTGTTTACGTTGCTAACATATTTTTCTAAAATAATCACTTTTTAATTTCTACCACAAACAGCATGTGAATAAAAAAAAAGAAATATACAAAGTGACTAGATAAAAGAAGTAGACATATTTTAAAGAGATCAAGGGTAGAAAACCTTCAAGAGTCAAAATGGGAAACCTAGTTACTGAATAAAACCATGCTTTTCAACAGGAAGTTTCAACAGGTCTTATTGTGGAACCCGCCTTGTTGTCTATTATCAACATCTTCTAGGTGGGCATTTATAGCATCACGCAGTCAAACACTCAGGCTGTCATCCATACAAGTATTGACCGCTCCCAACGCTGCTTAACTTCGGTAACAACGAGGAGAACTGGTGTCAACGTGGCTACGGACGCAACATAGTGTCCACGTTGATAGTTAAAAAGGTCACTATAAAATATTGCAAAATGGCCTCCCGCATCTACCGGAAGCAGCTGCCCGAAATTTTATATATGCAGATGATCTACCTACTATTTACCAGTCAAAGTCAGAGACTCAGCTGAACGAAACATTGAGAGTTGTGAATGAGGTTGATGCAGTTACCTTTACTTCCCATACTGTCAAACATTCCCTCACTTGATATACGACAGAAGTAGATAACCGCTCAGGAAGTAATAAAACTGCAACGAAGCTCATTACCTGGGAAAACCTTACTGATCAACTTATGCCTCGACAATTTGACGAGACATCAATGTCAGCTGATGACCAGAAAGTCTCCTGCACAGGTAGTGGTCGATCTTGAATCAATGCGCTTGAGCGACTACCATGACCAGACAGGGTTTTGCAGCAAATCTTGGATGTGATTGGAGAGATAGCCAGTAGACAATGTCGCATCACACAATGTCCTGAGCGTGTATGGGTTTGATAATGAAATTGTGTGTCTTCACAATTCAACTGTTGATGCGACTGATTGGCTAAGCAATTTTAATTTATACATTTAATATTTAAAATTCAATTGTTTGATTATTTGTTCTAATATATAGCCACTGTATTAGTAGCATTTTAATTTATCACTGTATCACCATCGCCAACACAACGCCATATACGCTAAAAAAAATAAGTCAAAATGGCTACGTTAGACACATGCATTCAAGGAGGCGATGGATGGTGATCGAAAGAATTATCCCATGCTGCTATCTCCAAAGTAAAGATTGCCTTTTATATAATTTTATACGGTCACTTTGTATATCTCAATTGAAATTACGTAATTTGCCTGGTTTTACGCGAGTCCAGTTACTAAATTCAGTGATTTTATGAGTTTTTTTCAGTAAATGCAAACGACAGCTTTATCAGTCACTATCTAATCAAACTCCTGTTGAAAAATCATGATTCTTCTGATTTTTTAAAAATTGCACGTCATCTAGTAAGCATATACGGACCATTTGCATAGGTTCTAAAGATTCCGTCATCTATGATAGTCACTACTGTCTTACAGATATTATAATATCTATGCTTATAAAAAAAAGAAATATATAACTAGACCCGTGTGTACCAATGCATATGTATCGAAATGCATGATTTTTGTGTCAAAATTATTTTTTTCATTCATGTTATAATTTTTTTGACACAATATATATTTCAATTTTAGGGCGCATTGGCACACCTCAGTACATGGCACCGGAAGTCGTGTCGAGTCAGTTGTATGGAAAAGCTGTGGACGTTTGGGCGGCCGGAGTTCTACTACACGTTCTGTTATCGGGAGAGCTGCCCTTCACTGGCACTAGGGATCGCTTGTTCGAAGCTATCTGCAGAGGAAAATTAAGAGTAATAAATGTTTCTTAATGACAATCATTTCTATATAATAATAATTAATATTATTTATTTCATCAATAATGCATGATAATACAGATAATATTGACGGAGGATGCAGTTCAGTAAAATTGATGGAGTTCAGTAAAAAACTGATATTGGAGTAGACACCATCGGTATGAACAGCATGAGCAAGATAACAATAATATTCAGTTGGAATGTTTTAAAACCAAAACGTTTCTATAATCTACTAATACGCCTTTGTTTGTGAGGTTATTAGGCTCCTAGCCATTAATGCTGACATGGGTTTGACGGTACCCTCAATTTCTGCTAGAGTAGATAAGCAAGACTATTCGCGAAGTTGTTGCCAGAATTTTGCTCACAATATTCTTCTTATTTTCGATGAAGTCTTCTATTTTTCCAAACCTTCGATTTTTACTTTTTTGACCCAACTTACTGGACTTTGGAGGTTGAATGGTTCTATGTAGCTTGAGCCTGATGGCCAGTTTATGTTATTGGTCAGCTGAACTAATGGCTCAACTTCCATTCGGTAGCCTCCTCGAAGAGGGAACTACATTAGAAGGCTTCAGTGAACTCTGCCTGCAGTTGTATTCTACAGTTGTGATCTGCATTGTAGGCAATGTTAACACTTCAGCACGCACAGCGGTTATAACTCACATTTCGATTGATGTGATAAGGCAAAGCAGTATTAACCTCTGGGTGGCCACACACGCCGATCAACGTTTTTCGTTTTATCTGTATTATATCCGTATTTGGAAGACGGCAAAGGAGTTGTCTTAACGGACAGAGAGCGGATTCTCCGGAGGTGGCGAACTTATTGCCGAGAACTATATCGTGACCCAGAACATAACGAGATGCATGAACACAGGATGGACGAATGTCGGGAACGTGAACCTGATATACTTCTGGAGGAAGTCCGTGCAGCTATCTCGCGCTTAAAGCCCAAAGCATGTGGAGGTGACAACATTACGGCGCAACACTTGAGGAACCTGGGTGAGAATGGTGTTCATGTTATACACAACATATTACAGAAGGTGTGAAGATCTGGAGAATGGCCTGCAGATTGGACTGAATCTATCTTGGTCCCATTGCATAAGAAAGGCTCGACTCGCAAATGTGAGAATTACCGTACAATCGCGCTTATCTCTCACGCAAGCAAGATTCTCCTCAGCATTCTTAATAAGAGGCTGGAGTGCTTCATAGACCCACAAATCTCGATTGAGCAAGCCAGTTTCGTAAGAGGGCGAGGCACACGTTAGAAAATCTTCAACATTCACCAACTTATAGAGAAATGCAGGGAGTTTAATATTCCAATGGCTCTCTGTTTCATCGACTATGCCAAAGCTTTTGATTGCGTGGACTGGGGGAAGATGTTTGAGGTTATGCGCGATATGGGGATTCCAAACCACCTTATATTCCTCATACAGAGTCTGTACATGGAAGGCGCTTCGAGAGTAAAGTTGGACGATGAGCTTTCGAATTCCTTCAAAACAGAGAGTGGCGTCAGACAAGGGTGCATCTTATCTCCGTTTTTGTTACTTCTGGCTTTCGTTTGCTCATTATACAGGAGCGGATACTCAATATTTAAGCTACTAAGGTATTTCCTAATATATAATGTAATGTTTTCAGATGAACACCCCTGCTTGGGACGATATTAGTGAAGTAGCCAAAGATCTGGTTCGTCGCATGCTCACAGTAGATCATTCCCAGAGAATCACCATTCAAGAAGTTCTTAACCATCACTGGCTAAGAGTAAGTATAGTAGCAAGTTATTCCACACCCATCATAGAACAAGAGCCTGAAATGTTTCGGTCTCTACTATAAAAATTGTTGAAGGTTGTTTGTCCAAAACACACTTGAATTATAATTGGACATCTCCAAAGTCACAGTACTCCATCTACAACCAATAGGTAAAAAAACTGGTTGATACAAAATTCATCTTCATGAAGTGACATACAATGCTTCACTGTTCTAGGTATTGGCAATATAATAAGTGCGATTAATTATTTGCATTCGATTTTTAAACTATTTTGTTTTCTGCTCTTTGAATTGCCAAAATTTTTATCGACTATTATAATCACAATTTTTAGGTTAGATTTTAAAATTCTTCTTTTTCTACCCATCATTTTAAAATGTTAGTTATTAAACTCGTAAACCACTAGAAATATGAATTACTTACAACAAAGTTAGACATATTGTTCTTATGATTCCAAGACACTTTTGTTTTCAATTCTAGCAATAATAATAACAGAGTTATGAATTATAAAATTTTCATATTATAACATTTTTTATTAAAAAAAACTTGCTGAAGATATCAAAAAGTAACTTAAACAAGAGTTGTAGGCAATGTCCTCAGTGCCGAGTATCCTTGAGTGCTGAGACGAGTCTCAGTCAGTCTCGTCTTGATAATTCAAGACAAGACAAGTCGAGTCTCGAGACTAGTCTCATCTTGTGTCCATCACTAAACACCAGGCATGTTTTGGCCCACAAAAAAAGTTTTAATCCTTTTAATTGGAGATTGGGATCTGAAAGCTTATTTCTGTGTCTGGTATTTATGTTATTGTGGTCACTGACTCTTTAGAACAGAAAGTTGTACAATAGAAAGTATTTAACCCTTGGAGTAAATGGGTATTTTCATGGATGCATCTGTCTCTTTTGCAGGATTTTCGGCGACATCGACCTTAAAGTACTATAACTACGAAACTACTACACCAATCATAAAAAGAACAACTGCACAATGATTGCATTGAAATTTCGAATATAGAATATTGAAATATCATTTTGTAAAACAATTAGATAATTATGAATAAATATGAGAACCAACGTCAAACAAGTGAAAAAAACGCGGAACCAGATCTGGTCGTATCATACTCAACGGATAATTGTTTCAGAACCAGATTTGGTCGTATCATACTCAACGGGTTAAGTTATCATAATTGCTTAAAAATAGAGTTATATAATCTAACCTAATATAGAAATTAAAAATAAGTTAAAAAATTAAAATAATATTTAAATGAGTATATATAGAAGTATTAAAATAATCATCAAAATAAAAGAAAGTTTCGCAATCCTAAAGCATTGTGGAACTCCACTGGATACATTAAAATATTCGGATTTATAGCTAACTACTTTCGCTTTAAAGATCCAGCCAGTCAAGAAGCCTGATATCCAACTTAGATTTTTTTCTCAAATTCGGAGATATTCAAGTTTTTGCAGAAGTTGTCTTACAGGAACTCTGTCAAAGGCTTTTTCTAAGTCGAGATATATGTAATCGGTCGGTATACCCCCACCTTAGTTCTCGGTTCAGCGGCTGAGATAAAGAAGTAAGTTAGTTGGTGACAGTGGAGCGCCTGGGAATGAAACCGTGCTGCTCATTTGGAATTATTTTATTTTGCGATATAAATTTGCGAAATTTTGATGCAGTGGCTCTTTTCATGGATTTTCAAACAGCGCAAGTTAGGGGACTATTTTGTAGGTGATTTATTTTCTATGAATGAGTGTATTTTGGTCGACAAAATGTTGGATACATTTTGAACTGTTGGGTATAAACTGAAAGTTAATCCAGAATTAAGGTCCTTTTGTATATTTTGAAACATTGTAATTTTGTATGCAGAAACATTGTCATTTTTATATATTTTACTTTCTAGGATAGAGACAAACAGTCGCGTATCCACCTAGCAGCAACTGTCGACGCACTCAAACTATTCAATTCCCGACGACGTTTGCGCGCCACAGTTTTATCTGCGGCTGCCCAACTTGACGAGGAAGAGGATGATGAAAATGGTGCTGGTAATGCTGCCGGTACGCCTGCTGCTGATGAGGCTGGAGCAACCGGTAAGAATTAAAAAATATATACGTTAGACCAATCCATGCCCATCCTTGTAGCAAGTGATAGGCCGCGTGATCATACATCGAAATGTTCCGGGTTTCATTCCCATCTGGTTCACCATTTTCTTTAAAAAAAAATATGTGTGGCACTCGGGGACTGCCGCGGTAAAGCTATTGCATAGCATTTTTAACAACTTATGCAATTATAATTATTTATTTATTTTATTTTTTCTGATATCAGATAACTGCGCTCTATCGGAAAACATTGAAATTATACCGAATCATTTGCGGCTGCGAAAGCATAATTTAAACGTCTTCCGATAGAGCGCCGCGCACGAATTTTTTATTCGATAAAGCAAAAAAACCGGATTATTCGAAAAAATTCGTAGATAAAAAGATAGATAATTAAATTATCTTTAAAATGGTGCAGGTTTCATAATAATACACCAGATAGTATTTGCGTAGTAGTCGTTTTTGTGTTCGGTTAGACCTAATTTCACAAATTAACTACACTATGTAATATAAACAAAATCTAAAATATTCAAAGCTTTGAATATTAAGAAAATGTTCTTGTTTAACATACATTTTTTTCGAATCGTAAGCAGTACTCGTTTAGACGTAATTGTCAGTGTAAAATCATTAATTTTCGTTAAGAAATTTCTTCATTCGGTCGCCGCGCTGGCCTAGGCCCGCGATAAAAGCTATGCAATAGCTTAAAAAAGAAATCTTTTAAAAACCCATACAATAGTAACGCCACTGGTATAATCTTAGGCACAGCTTAAAACTGGAATAAATAAGATTGTTGATGATTGTGATTGATTTATTGTGTTGCTTTGATGATTTTATACATTTTTTCTATTGTTTCAGCTGTAAACTTAATAGTGGAATCACTAGACGATGTTGCCTGTATCCAGGACATGAGCTGTGAAAAAGATTTATTCCTCTGCATGATGAATGATAGGCAACTGAGATCGTTTTTGGAGGTTTGTGCTAAATAATTTCATGGCCAGTTCTTAATTATATTAAAGTTGAAGTCAGTCTATAAATCTTCTCACTCTAGATAGACACAATTCAATGTAAGACTTGGATTCTTACAGTCGCCATGTAGAAATACATATGAGGGGTGCACTAAAAGTTTTGGGAATCGGATAAGAAATAAGAAATAAGAAAAAAATATTTTCAAAAACCCGATCTGAGTATAGAAATTACATATCAAATAAAATTGGTATTTCTACAAATAAAATTACATTTCAAATTATAAAAAAGTCTATAAAAAACTAATATTAAAAAAAAAACAGAAATTCATAAATAACAAAGACATAAAAACTAGAAAAATAAAAATAAACAGAAAGAATGAGAAAACATAGAGAATCAGCATTTCAATAACGAAAATATATGAAAACAAAAAATAGAAAGCATCCAAAGAGTTCTACATAAATTACATTTAATAAGGATCAAACTATAAATTAACAATCAAGAAATAGAAAAATGCATCGACTCTCCAAAGAACAAAAAATCAACTGGTCTCGATGATATACCTGTTAGCGTAATTAAAATCCATAAACGTGTACTGGCACCTTGTCTAACATATCTTTACAATTTAAGCTTTTCAGAGGGAATATTTCCAGATTGTCATAAAGTAGCCAAGATTACACCGATATAAAAAAGAGTGATACCTAAATAAATAATAAATAATTTATTGGTACATAGCTGTCAATACAAGAAATGGGCAAGAAAATACAAAATTACAAATTGAACTTGTAAACAATCAATAACTATGTAATAAAACTACAAACGCTGCATATTAGGGGTATTCTCAGGATATATCTTAACCCTTCAGGCCTCGGCCCCTCAGCCGATTGACAAGTTGCTGTCCCAAAAAAAATTTCTAAAAATTAGTAAAAAAATGAATTACGACACCGTCTCATCAAAACATTAATTACTGCCAAACCACTGTACCCATAATTTAAAATGAAACATATTAACATAATAAAAGAAAAAAAAAATAAAAATAAAATTAAAACGGGGCAGTCACGCTGAATCGTTTTGTGGCCGATATCGGCCAATCGGGGCCTGAGGGGTTAACCTGCTATTCAGGATAAATCTATTATTAGTACCACTATTTAATAAAATTAAAATCAAATGAATAAAAAATCTAAATATATAAACACCTGTGTTAACCCGCTCGGCACTTAACATCCTTTGCGGGATATGTATGGCGGCCGGCTGAAATCCAAACTATCCCATACGGGATATCGCGCTCGCCGCTCAAGAAAATGTCGTTTAAATTTCGAAATGCGATTGTATATTCTATCGAATGATGCCATAATATAGCCAAATATGCAACACTATGAAATTGCTCGATTGCCGCATGCGATGTTAGAAATATGAATTACTACATCCCTTACAAAATCGGTGACCTCATTTCTGACGACAGTCGCAGATCGGCCATGGCGGCGGCGCGCGCGATGTTCGCCGAAGTGATTGTGTTGTGAAGTGTTTTCTGGATATAAGTGCAGTTTATACCGGATAAAAGTGAGTATTTCCCTTTTTAAGTAGATTAGCCAGTAGGATTATATAATTTCGACAATCCATTTGCTGTTTTTCACGAATTTTCGAAGAAAACACTTTGTCAACAAACCAAGGCTCGCGAAAAAAATGGCCGTGTTTATTTTGTAATGTTTTTGAAATATCCCGTTATATCGCGAAACATGACGTAATGTCGCTTTAATTTACTAATAAAATAGGTATTGCTTCATTTACATCCTAAGTTATCACATAATTAGGCGTATTTTGAACATTATATGTTGTGTTCTAATATTGCTCGCGAAAATGAAACTTGTTTTGATAATTACTATGAGAGAAAAAAGTGCGATTTTCCATAGTTTTTCGATGAAATGTGACTCTTTGGAGTATAGTAATTAGTTATTAGACATATAATAAGTCTATGATAAGACAATATAATTGAAAAAATCTAACGAATTTTATATTATGGGCATTCAAAGTTTATTATTAGGTTCAGACGCGGAAACTCTCAAAACTTTAGATTTTTCTATAATATCAGACAAAGCTCAAAGTTCTGGTGTGATTTCTAAGAAGAAGTGATGTAGTAATAAAGTTATTTTGAAAGAATTTCATATAAAAAAATACCATAAGTAGTCACAAATTAAAAATTAAAAAAATTTTTTTTTACGAGAATACATACAATTTTTCTTGGCTGAATAAATAAATATTTTTTCCGTATTTTTGTATGCAAATAAGTAAAAAAAAATATCGTTTTGGTAAAGCATTTAATAGAGAACATAACTGTATTTACAATTTTTGATATTTACAAAAACTGTATTTACAAAAAAATCGAAATGATTTTATAGGCGAGTTTTTTCAGTTTGCCAATTTTGTAATATTTATTCATTATTATCCTAATTGTTTTACGAGATAAGGTTATAATGTTTTATATGTCAAATTTCAATGCGATCATTTTTCTCTTTATCTTTTTTTAATCCGATTAGTGGTTTATAAGTTATGATCGTTTTTCTCAAGGCCGTTGACTCGCGTCGATTTTTTGCGCGAATATGTCGCGCGCAAAAGTGATAGGTGACTTTTTACCTCGCAACGTGAGGGGTTAAATGGTCATGTTTGTTACGGGACCAGGTCATAAGCGAGTAAAGATATTGCGGCTGTTTATTACGTACTACCTTGAGTACATAAATAGCAAGATGGAGCTGCCTTCTTTTACTCATACTTAACATTTGAGCATTGGGAAAGAATGGTCACAAATATGGGGTTCTAGCACTTTTTTAAAATGCTATTATGCAGACATACACCCCCTCTTTATGTATGGAGCGGAGATGTGGACCAATGCTGCGAATCGCCAGCTTTTTTTGATTCTTAAAAAGCTTATCATCTTTTTGTGGCTCACGTTTCCCCTGACACTTCCGCAAGACACTTGCTCCTGTTCACTTGAAAAATTGCCATTTCCGTGTATTTAAGTGGTTGTGTTTCTTTATAAAACCGTAAGCCTCTTTCAAAAATAATAGCCTGCAAGGTTCAACAATATACGACATATAAAATTCTCACAAATTATTATGATGTACCTGTGCTAAAGAATATTTACAAATTCAACATCGTCACAAATCTTCGTGGTCACAGCAAAAAACAACCGTGCAAAATAGAGTGGTGGACAAGCGGAATAAAGTACCATTTAAAGCTGGTATGGGCAACCTTTGACATGTTGAGGGCCAAAGTTTAGCGTGCAAATACGTTCGCGGGCCGCGTTTAAAAGTACTTAGTGCATTTTAAAGTAGTGATAATACTTTTTGCGATAGATATTAGACATGAAATAATACGACAATGTTATTTATTATAGTACAATTTATTAAAATAACAAAATGAAATTTTAAAAAATGGTACATTATAATTAAATCTTTAAATTTGCAATTGTTACAAACTACGAAAGTTAAATATACCGAAATCAATGAGACACTTGAGCTTGAATTTGGGAAACCAATCCATCGATATTTGGATTAATTCCACTGATACGAAGACGTAAAGAATTTTCCAAATTATCGTCAGTCAGTCTTGTACGATGTGTTGATTTATTAACTTTCATCAATGAAAAGAACTGTTCGCATTAATAAGTACTGCCAAACGCACAAATCAATCTTCTTGCGAATTTTCTAAGCTGCGTAAAATTGTCTTCTTCTAGGTATTTTTTGTAGAAATTGCACAACTCTACTTCTTCAAATTTGGATTTTAGGAGTGAGTTTTCTTGAATCTCGATCAACTCCATTTGTAAGTGTATTGGAACATTTTGTACATTACATTTTGTAGGAGTAGCAAATAAACTGAAACAGTCTTCCATGTTTTTGAAGTCGCTAAATCTGTTCGAAAATTGTTCCGACGGTAACTTGAGTTTTTCAGTATATTGAGCATAAGTAATATTTTCATACGCAGAGAGCGTGTTGAAAAGGTAACTGTTACCAGACAGCATCTGTGACTCCCACAAGCGTAGTTTGATCTGAAACGCTTTCAAATGGCTGTACAAATCATTTACTAACTGTCCTTGTTTTTGAAGTTTCAAATTTAAATCATTCAAATAGCCTGTAAGATCTGAGTCGGAGACCTAAGCTTGAAATTTGTCTCCGACAGTGCCTCCGTGCTACAAGCGCTAGCCAAAAATACTATAACCTCTGTCCTTGTACTGGAATGCCACTATGCGCTTCAATCCATTGCAGGGTCAAATAGAGTGACCCTGCAATGGATTAAAGGGCACAGCGACTCACTGGGAAACGACGCGGCACACGAACTGGCCAAAAGGGGATCAAAGGAAATATTATATGGACCGGAACCCTTGATGCCCATTCCCCAGGCCCAAATAAAAACATGGTTACGCAGGAACACCGAAGAAACCCACCTTACAGAATGGAAAAAGAACGCAGGATGCAGGCAAACAAAGAACGCGGTTCCGGAAGCGTCCAAAAAACTTGCCCGCAACCTCACCAGATTAAAAAGGGACAAAATCCGTAAAGTCATAGGTACTATGACAGGCCACTGTCCCCTAAACAAACTCCTGTTTACCATAGGTGTGACAGACAGCCCTCTATGCAGAGGATGCATGGAGGAAGAAGAAACGCCACAGCATGTGCTCATGGAATGCAGGAGCGTGGCAGAGCAACGGGCAAGAATACTACAATCTCCAGCATCTGTCCTGGAGGCCTGTAGCTACCCAAACAGGCTGCTAATCTTCTAGGACAGCCTGGGTTGGCTGGAGTAACATAAATAGAAACACGAGCCACGCACAACCGCCCAATCAAGAGGCCAAGTGCGGGAAAAAGCCCAGACAAACTAACTAACTAACTAGCCTGTAAGATCGACCAGAAATGCTAAGTCACATATCCATTTTGGGTCACTTAATTCAGATAGTGGTTTATCTTTTATTTTCATAAAGTCTGCTATCTCATTTCTAAGCTCGTAAAACCGTTTCAACATATTTCCTTTGCTCAGCCATCTGACTTCACAATAATATGCTACGTCGTTATATTCAGCTGATATTTCATCCAAAAACACCTTGAACTGACGATGGTTAAGCCCTCGGGATCGAATAAAGTTGATGGTTTTTACTACCACATTCATAACACTCTGGAGTCGAATGGACTTAGAACACAAGTTCTGTTGGTGGATAATGCAATGAACTATCAAATCATCTTTTTGCACATTTAATTTTGTTGCTTTTTCATTCAAAATTCCCATGAAACCTTTACGTAAGCCGACCATAGAAGGTGCACCATCAGTGCATACTCCAATTAATTTTGACCATGGCAAGCCAAAACTTGTGAATACCTTCTGAACTTCAATAAAAATATCCTCTCCTGTAGTGGTTCCTTTTAGCAGCTGGCAAGCAATTCCTCAGTAACAGTGAACTCATTATCAACACCTCGAATAAATATAGCCAGTTGAGCTGTGTCAGACAAATCGGTGCTCTCGTCTAATGCTATGGAAAATGATTCAAAACCAGCCACATGGTCAGTCAATGCTGTTTTTATATCATTAGCCATCATTTCTCTACGTTGAACAACAGTTCGCCGTGACAAACTAATTTTTTCAAATTCATTTTTCTTTTCAGGACACAAAATACTGCAAACTTCTAACATACACTCCTTGATAAATTCTCCTTCGGCAAATGGTTTCAATGCCTTTGCCAATTTTGAGCTAACTATAAAACTAGCTTTCACAACATTATCAAGTTGTGTTCTTTGTTTATGAAACATTTGTTGCTGTTTTTCTAAATTTGTGGTAAGCTTCTGGATTTTGTCTGTTCTTAATTGTCCTGTCAGTGAGTGTAGTGTAGCATGCTTAGTTGAGTAATGCCTTTTTATATTGAATTCTTTCATTACTGAAATGGATTCATTACACAGCAAACAAATAGGCTTACCATTGTGTAAGATAAAAAAGAATTCTTCAGTTCATTTTTCTTGAAACTGGCGACCCTCTGTATCTACTTTTCGTTGCTTTCCACCAGACATCAATTTTGTTTACTTTTCGTTCAATAAACTTAATAACAAACTAAGTTAGTAAACACTCAAGATGCACACAAAGTCACAAAGCAAGTTGACGGCTCGAGCAGTTCGCTAGGATATCGCTTGTCCAAGTTATCACCTCGGTAGCTCAAATAGAACTGAACTAACGTTCGAGCCATCCACCCGCTTATATAGGCAAAATGAAGGGCGTTCACACTCTCGCCGTTCACACGTTCAAACCTGCGTTCACACGTTCAAACCTGCGCCTCGCACTAGTGGCGCGAGGCGCAGGTTGTTGTTACGCAGTTTGTTATGTCCGATTATTATGGCGATTATAAAGAGTGAGGCGTTGTGTTTGCCGCCTCACGGTCACTCTTGTGAGTATAAGTACCTAATGTAATATTTTTTTTATTGGGTTTTCAAAATGTCTCACGGGCCGGATCATATCTTACAGTGGGCCGGATCCGGCCCGCGAACCGGTTGTTGCCCATACATGATTTAAAGCGATTAGTGCAAGCTCTGTCAATCAATTTAAAAACAGACTATATACCTAAAAACTTGTCTTAAAGGATTTGGACAAAAAGTGATATAGCAAGGAAATGCGATAAGCCAATTAATTAAATAAATTTATATAAGCTTCGGCTCAATTCAAATAACATTCTTAAATATTTGTAAATTATTTTCACCCAATAAAGAAACATAATGTACTCAATGTAAGATATTTACTTATAATTATGTAAATACTCAAGAAATAAATGGAATTTACCGACAGGAGTCAGGCCCAACATCATCTACGCCAACTCCAGAATAACCAAAAATTGGATTCTAAGCAATTCTAAGGATCCGGCAATATCGAAGCATGTAATAAGTTGCCGTAGTGAGTCAAATGATCTACAAGCCCGCGTAGACTTCCACAAAAAGTTCCTTGCTGGAATCAACCAGAACGGCAATGGCCTGTGGGGTATGGCAGTACAACCATGAGCGATGTAGACTTGAAGAAGTCTTTCTTGCGGGGAGAATACGACAGCAATAGTATGGCTTACGCTATTGGCCTTCAATGCCAGGATGATTGGACAACAATTGGAGACTTTTGCATTCCTCCTTCAATGCACTGGAAAGTAATAAAGTATGACTGGACGCCAGAGATGCTGAAATTTTATTTAAATGCCTTTCAGCATACGCTTCCAGACCCCAGTAACCTCGCTCGTTGGAGCTATGCCGATTATAGTTCATGCCCCCCTTTGTAGCAATACCACTTGCCCAGCCAGACATATTCTAGCTGGCTGCAAGGTGGCCTTAGATCAAGGATAGTACACTTACCGCCACGACAAAGTCCTTGCTGTTATTCGCGAGGTAATTAGCCTCTCTGTGGCTCCTGCCAACAAGGGTTTAAAAGTACCCTCCAAACCCCCAATTCAGTTTGTGTGGGATGGCTCTAAAGACAAAAAACATTTTACTACAAAACCTTTCTCAATAATCGAGAAAGCTACAGATTGGATTCTGGAGGTCGATTCGGTCTCTAAGCAGTATACATTCCCTGAAAGTCTCGGATGCACAGCCATCCGTCCAGATATAACTCTTTACTCTCTATCTCGGAAGATGGCTCTTATCGTAGAATTAACTGTTTCATGGGAATCAAATATCCCAAAAGACCATGAGTACAAATTAAATAAATACCATGATCTCGCAAATGAAGTCACCCGGAACGGCTACACTGTTCAGCTTCACGCGGTGGAAGTTGGCGCTCATGGCCTGCCAGCTAAATCTCTGTTTCACCTTTTTAAAGATCTTGGTCTCTCCATGAAAATAATCAACTCCTTCTTAGAAAAAATACCTAAAATCGCGATTTCCGCATCTCAAATTATATGGCTTCAAAGGGGGAGTGAATGGGTGGTAAGGTGAACGCTCACATGTGGCTAGACAGCTGTCCTAAACCTACCACAGCCGTTCGTTAATCTGGAATCCACTGCTCACCCCCAGAAGTGTAATAACACTATATGATGGGCCCGACTTCAGTCGGTGAGTTCCATGGTAGCTCCGTTTGTATTTTATTTATTTATAATAGTATTATGACAGGCCTGACTCCTGTCAGTGTTTTCCATCGTAACTCCGTTTCTATATATTATTTATATACTATCGCCCTCTAATTAATACATTAAGCATTGTGTTTTATATTGTGGTATGTCTTCATTTATTTTTTTCTTTATTCTACAGCTATATGATCGGATCGTGTGCCTAACCACCTCCACTTGTACGCGTCCTCCTCCGAACGACGCGCGTGCGAGAAGCCGCCTGGCGCGGGAGGCTCTGCGGCGGGCTGCCGGCCTGCCGGGCACCGCAGGGGGCTCCCTCGGCCGAGGGGGTCTCTCGACCCACGGAGCGCAACTAGCAGCCGAACTCTGCCAGATATTGGAGACATCCCACATAAAGGTAGGAATCTGCAATATTAAAACAAAACAGTCACTGAATGCTGTTGAAGATTTTTATTTATTTAATAAAACTATGAAGATGAATTGTTTGCAAAACATATGACTTTCTAGAATCGTGCAGGCGCACTGGGTAAAAATGTATGGAGATTTCATCATTTGTTCAACATTATTTCGGAGACTTGCACAATTTCCGCTCATCGACAGCCGTCCTCGAAAACGTTTGTTGATGTTTATATGCTCGCATCTTTGCAGTGGTGTGAATGTCAGCTGGGAGGTAAGGATGCGATCTCTCCCGCGTCCGGTCTATACGAAAAAAATGCAATTTTATTAAGCGCTTGCCTGGGGTATGGTAGTGACAGGTGTCATTAGCTATGGGCAAACCTACCACCCCAGGAAGTCAGTGCAGTAGGTCAAGTGCAGTTTAGCCACACCGCCCCAACCGATATTGACATACATCATCAGTAACTGTGCCAAAGCACAATATATGGATCTCAGGGTTTTTAAATCAAGCACATTTCTGATACTCCTGAGAATATTTATCAGTTTACGGACTTTTTCAGCGACCTTTTGGCTCTAAAGGCAAAAAACATTTAACCCGTTGAGTATGAGTCAACCAAATCTGGTCGCGAAACAATTATCCGTTGAGTACGAGTCGACCAAATCTGGTCGTGCGTTTTTTTCACTTTGACGTTCTCATATTTATTCATAATTATCTAATTGTTTTACAAAATGATATTTCAATATTCTATATTCGAAATTTCAATGCAATCATTGTGCAGTTGTTCTTTTTATGATTGGTGTAGTAGTTTCGTAGTTGTAGTACTTTAAGTTGATGTCGCCGAAAATCCTGCAAAAGAGACAGATGCATCCATGAAAATACCCATTTACTCCAAGGGTTAACTACAAAACCTTTCTCAATAATCGAGAAAGCTTCAGATTGGATTCTGGAGCTCGATTCGGTCTCCAAGCAGTATAAATTTCCTAAAAGTCTCGGATGGACAGCCCTCCGTCCAGATATAACTCTTTACTCTCTATCTCGGATGGTTGCCCTTATCGTAGAATTAACTGTTCCATGAGAATCAAATATCCCAATAGACCACGAGTATAAATTAAATAAATACCATGATCTCGCAAATGCCGTCACCCGGAACGGCTTCACTGTTCACCTTCACGCGGTGGAAGTTGGCGCTCGTGGCCTGCCAGCTAAATCTCTGTTTCACCTCTTTGAAGATCTTGGTCTTTCCAGAAAAATAATCAACTTTTTCCTAGAAAAATTATCTAAAACCGCGATTTGCGCATCTCAAATTCTATAGTTTCGAAGGGGGAGTGAATGGGTGGTAAGGTGAACGCTCACATGTGGCAAGACAGCTGTCCTAAACCTACCACAGCCGGTCGTTAGTCCGGAATCCACTGCTCACCCCCCAGAAGTGTAAAAAATAGTATTATGATGGTCCTGACTCAGGTCGGTGAATTCCATTTCAGCTCCGTTTGTATTTTATTTTATTTATGTGTGCACCTTTTCAATATGTTTCGACATGGACACCTAGGTACTTAACGAAAGGCACATGCTCAATTGGTACGCAGTGATACTCTAGAAGTCTAGACGATCGCAGTCTTGTAGGACTAGGCTATAATTTTGTGAAGGTTGCTGACGAACATCTAAGCTGAAGGCTACAAGCTTAATTTTATCCACATTCGGCGTTGACAGATTATAATCAAGCCAGCCCTTAACACTTTTCATTGCGGCAGCCGCCTTTTCTATACATTTTACCATCTATTGGATTTGAATATGAGGGTAGTATCGACAGCGCAGGATATTATATCTCCACCAATATCCATTTCACAAAGCCCATATATGTAAAGTAGGAAGATAATCGGCCTAAGAGTATTTCCTTGTGGGACTCCATTATGATTGTAAAGATTATTACTAAAAGCATCGCCTATCCTGGTACGCTATTTTCGGGATACAATATATTTGCAAAACCAGTTTAGTTCAATACCCGAAATACCATATTTACCAAGTTTCTTGAAGAGTATTTTATGGGATATTGTATCAAAGGCATTTGCTAGGTCAAGAAATATAGCATTACACTTTTTGTTTTGTTTAAATGTCTAGTGATATGCTCCGACATTTTTAGTATTGCTTCTTGTGTTCCCATATTAGGATCTGAATCATCTGAGTCAGGTGTTTGGAAAGCATCTGATTGGTTACCACATGAGTAGGTACACAGTCGAGTATTTACTATTTTTTCCAACATTTTGGCTAAAACGTTAAGTACTGACTATATCATGGAGTACAGAGAGGAGCTTCACTTGCTGTCGACCCGGGAGTAAAGAGACATGCAAGTTCTTTGTAAGCTTTTCAAGATCTTGGATTGCGTCGCTCCCAATTATCTTACCAGCAGATTTACTGCACTATCGGCTCATGGACGCCCTCTGAGATCAAAAGACAACTTGCTACTCTCTATCCCTAGTCACAGCACTGACTTCTTATCATTATCTTTCACCGTACATGGAGCCCGTCTTTATAATGCTTTGCCGAAAAATGCGAGAACCGCGCCAAGCATAACAAGTTTTAAAAACAGGCTCAGAGAGCATTTGAAATCTTCCAGATAAATTCCCTTTTCTCTCTTGTTCCCCTCCTTTTTAAACTATAGCGTCCTTATAGGTGTTAGATTACTTTGGTGTGGCACATCCTGTGCCCACAAAGAGTTAAGTATATATTTCTTTCTATCCTCTTTTATTTTATTTGTCATACTCTTTATATAGGTTAAGTTATGTAGTCTATTCGCAAATAATGTTCATACAATAGTATAGGTTAGCTCTATAATATTGCCTGCAGGCAATAAGCTCGCCTTTTCTTAAGACTAAAGCGTTTTATTATTATTATTACTGATATCGGTCGACAATTTGCCGCAATGAAAACCATCACTTTTAGAACATTCCGAAATCGCTCAACGGTCTTTTCGTATTCAGAAATGTCTATTGCTGCCATTGCATACTGCATTACTGATTATTTTGCGCATTCAAACTTGTCTGTAACAGGAACAACTTTTCATCAGGAAAAATGATATTCGGATTTGCGCGCCGGCGCAGCAACGCTTTGCATTTTTGCTTTTTCAGTTCTTTGTTTTTTATCGTACCTAAGACCATGTCGATGCCATTTTAGAAAGGTTTCACGTTCAAATCTTCTTTTAAAACTCGTCGCATTGACGAACAGCTGATACTTCTTCTTTTTTTATTTGATGGTTCCACCCAAAGAGGGTGATTTCTGCCAAGTGTGCCGTTGAAATAGGAGGAAACTAACAGCTGATATTGTGTTATTGAGCCAGCTTTCTGGCACTTTTTTGACGATTTCATAGAATTTTGTCTTTGACTTGTTTGACGAGTGCTATTGTACAAACGAATCTTTTTCTCCCGGTTTCTTTTGTATATCGACAGTACGACGTTCATTATATCGTTTGATAATACTTTCAATAAATGTCATGCAAATATTTTCATATGAAGTGACCGGAAAATATCAATAAATATTTCGAAAACCGAGTTTGTGCAAATTAAGATGAGTTGACGTTTGACATCTATTGTTTATTGCGCTTTCAAACAAATTATGAATCGAAATGCGCATTATCACAGTAGTTAGACTAAACATCAACAAACATAACGGTGCAAGAACTGGTGAATAAAAGCTATTTGTACAATCTTACGAATATTAGGTAAAAAGCTTTCAGTTATTCTGGCCCACCCATTATGTGATCCTGACTTGACCAGATATAACGAGAGGCAGTTATATGTGGCCTGCTCCACCAGAGTGAGCTTACCTAGCAGTTAGGTTATACTAGCACTGAGGGGAGAAACACCAATATTTTCTACGAAGAGGTCCTTAAGTAAATGATATTTTTTGAAATTTTAATTATCAGGTTTTTACAAACTAACATTTGAAACACCATAAAACCCTAAAGCTATTAGTTTTATGAGCAATTTAGTTTAACGAGCATTTTACTAGCACTTTTAAATAATGTATTGTATCATTCACCCTAGAACGGGCTAGTCCGAGTTAGATGACAGAATCGAATAAGTTATTTCATGTTATTTTTCTAAGCAAAATCAATGTTTTATTGTAATCATTACTGAATAAATACTTAAGGACCTCTTCGTAGAAAATATTGGTGTTTCTCCCCAGACTGGTGGTTTTATAGCCAGACTACTAGGTGAACTCACTCTGGTGGAGCAGGTCACATATCCGGCCGCCATCCAGGTCGTCGAAATCCTGCCGCCTACAGTGACTACTCTTGGGACTTACTTATGGTCATAGAAACGCATCATTCATTTGTATCACCGAGTTCACAGACCTACTCCCATTTCTGCCCCTTCAAATGATTTAATCAAAGTGTCTGATGACTGCAGCCTTGTTTTTCTTGGGGATCAGAATGGCTCCCTCGCACAGCCAGTCCATAAATTTCTGCTCAATATCAACAATTAATGCATATTCTGGCTGTAGAGTCTGCGAGGATCGTTCTTACTGTTCTTTTCCTGCAAAAATTGTCATTTTCCCCTCGCAATCGTGATATTTTCTATATCCTATTTCGAGTAGAAGTTCGGATAATTGCCCAGCTAAGACATCACCCTTCAAGTGAACTCTCATGTTATACGTGAGGGAAAGTTTCACAATGAGAGGCCATAGAAGAAATATACAAATGCCTTTCTCATAATTTTAAAATTAGATTTTTTTCTCCGATCCACTTTTCTAGGTCAAAGATATATTTTCCCCTTTATCCCGTTTCTCTTCAGAATTTGGTTAGGAAAAAGTCCCGAATATAATTTCTAGGCATTTATACGGGATTTTTTATTGCTTAGTAAATATTAAAAAAAAAAAAACAAATCAAGTGTTATGTTTTTTTCTTTTTCAACTCCCGATTATTTATTCTGCCAGGGTTATATTGAAAAAGAAAACGCCATATATGTAACTCTTTATTTAAAAAAAAAGGGTATCCGAATTTCACTTTTATAGCATAACTGGTTATTGACATATTGTTTTTCCCTTTTTCACCCTTTTAGGGATTGCAATTTAAAGAATCCCTTAATACCTATTACTGAAATTAAATAGCCCCCTTTTCTCCCAAAAAAAATGTTTTTTGTTTAAATGTATATATTTTTCTCTTTTCCCCCCGATTACTTCCTTTAGGAGTTGTTTCAACGGGCGAATCCGCCACCCCAGGAAGGTATAACGATATTGGCCATTCTTTCAACCGTGGGGTGAACGTAAACATTTGGGGACGAAACAGTCCATCGCCTAGCTACACCAACATGCCTGTAAGAAACCAACGACTTACCGCAAGGCACTGGGAAGTGAAACCAGCGTATCGATCTGGCTCCCTTACTACATATTTGTCCGGATTTCTCTGCTCTCCCGTCTGGTCACAGATTCGATATCGCTTGCGCGGGCTTTACCTGATGTTAGAGGTAATTCAGTTTGAATTTATCGCGGGCCGTGACGTTCTTTGCCCGTTTTCACGCAGGATCGGGTGGCCAACGAGTCATTTCAAGTGTAGCTGACGGGTCAACAGCCACCCCGGCTGCTTAGAAAACGTGTTAAGAGTCCCTCGGTTATTCGCCGGAGTGTACAGTCGATTGGCTGATGCCTCACGATGCGCAAACCTGCAGCGCCCGAAGGTCATCCCTCGGAGGAACTGATCTGCCTGCCGTGATAGGGGAAACAGAGTCTTTTCCAGGTTCGACCCTCTACGAGGAGGCTACTGGATGGGGGCTAAACCGTGAGTTGAGCTGACCCAAGTTAACGAGCGGGTCTTAGTGGTCCAACTGCACCGTAACAATTAGCTGCCAATATGGTCTAGACAAGAACCTCCTCTAAAATTCTTGTCTTTATTAATGACTTCAGAAAGGGGCTATTAATTGACGTAGTATTTTGTATAGATGGCCATATACAAATGAGTTTTAATAAACCGGCATCCTTGAAGGGGGTGAATCAGTACGAGCAAATAAGCAACTTTTAATAAAAATTTGTGAAAAAAATAAGAAAAAAAAATGTTTTGAAAAAAATATATATTTGTTGAAAAATTGTTTAAAAAGCGCTGGGCACGATGCGCTATCTAGCGGTAAGTAAAATATCGCTAATATTGTTTATTAGTGATATTTTACCGTATGAAGGATGGCGCAGTGCGCTCAAACGTTTGTCAAACTTTTATTTTAGTCAAGTATTTCAAATTTTGAAATTAAAAAAAAACTTTTGTTTTTCTAAAAAAAAAAATTCTTTTTCTTTTTCTAAAAAAAAAACAAAAGTTGCTTAGTTGCTCGTACTGATCTACTTAACTTCCTTGAAGGATGCCGGTTAATTAAAACTCATCCTGTATAGATTCCAGTAATTACCGTTTTGTATTTCAAAATGATTTTTATGCAATTCGATTCATTCATAATTACTTTTTGTAAAATAACACTGTTTTTTTAACAAATAGAATGACCCCATCGTTTTATTTATAATGCCCCGTTGTAAAGTAAGTATTGTAGTTATCAAAGTGGATTGTCTTTTATCTAGCATTCAGTTAATACAATGACTACAGAAACTGCACTCACATTGGTGTAATGAATGTTAGGTAGTTAAATAGGTACATATTTATTTTCAGACTAGAGAGTCGCTCACTTCCCTTACATCCCCTAAATCGGTGCAGTATTGCTTGTGAGTATTGCAGTAACTTGAGATATACACACGGAAATAAATGATTGTATTAGGAGAACGTGGAGGTTAGTAGGTTGTTGGGTGACCGTGACTGTCTTGGCATCTTGCGAGAAAGAGACAGAGAAATGGAGTACGAAAGGGCCGCCGATGAATGTTCTAAATTTAAATTTCTGTTGGAGAATTTTTGGACGAGGATTAATTATGTCATACCCGCAGCAGACGCTCCTAGCGAAACATGCAATCCTGATACTTCATATTTTCCATCCTTCTTAAATCGCCTTAAATTTCAAATCATCAACGTGTTTTTCAGCTAGAAAGAGAAGTAAATAAGGAACGGTAATGGAAAAGATGATCCGATAAAAACCCCAGCTTTGACTCAGCCTTTCTTGCATATAGAGTTGTTAACTACAACGGGCGAACCCGTCACCTCAGGAAGTTTTAACGATTAGTCGTTCTCTCTCCCGTGAAGTGAACGCAGAAGACTTGGACAAAACACAAACAAACACCGCCAAGCTCCGCCACATGCCCGCAAGAGGCCAGGAGTGTTACCCAGCGGGCTTACACTTTAGCCCTTGCTTCCAATTGCGACCAGATTACTCCGATCTCTCGATTGGTTACGAGTTCGAGGTCGCTTGTGCGGTCCTCTCCCTTACGAAGCGGTGAAGCGGTGAAGCCTTTCTTACAGTTCTTGCGTTTTTAAACCCTAAGTACACTAGTGGAGCAGAAGGCTTTGGTTTTTCTGAAAGCCCTCCCCAAAAGTCATGTCTGGCTGCGCCACTGGGTAATCATTACGCGCTGGTTGAATCACATCTGCGCTATGGTATTCTCCTATGGAGTACCGCAGCGCACATCAACAGTGTATTCAATCTCCAGAAAAGAGCCATCCATACGTGTGATAGTAGGTATTGGTCCACGGCAGTCATGTCGTGAACACTTCCAAAAACTAGGGATATTGACCGTATATGCGATTTTTGCTCAAGAATTCTCTCTCGTGCGAATTCTATTGCAATAAGAGCTCGGCCATATCCCACGAGGAAGTACATCGGCATGACACCAGGAATAAGACCCAGTATCTTCAACCGTTCGTAGTTCGTACTGCCGAGTTCCAGGCGACTAGTCGATACTTAGGCCTCAAACTTTTTAATAAATTGCCTGAAAGATTAAAAGCGATTAAAAACATCGATATTTTCAAGAAATCCATCCGAGTCTATCTGCTTAAAATCAACATGTATGGTCATAACGAGTTCTTAAAATATTTTGAAAATACATAGCATCATATCTACCCATTTAATATAATACGTATTATTTATTGTCAATTGTTTTGTTGTAAACTGTTATGTCTTTGTTTTTTTAAATTGGTAAGTTTACAGTTATATATTGTATATCATCTCTTGGCTAAATTGAGTAGCGTACATACAACCTTTGCCCAAAAAAGACAGTTGTATTTCATCGCCCCAATTTTTTTAAATACTTTAGAATAGTCAGTAAAAAGTGTTCAAAATGTACACCAATTTAAGATAAAAGAAAAAAAAATGGCTCCTTTACTGAAAAAGAATTGCTTCATACAATAAATTAAAATATGTGTGTATGTAGATGTATGTGTGTGTGTGTTATTATATATGTATGCATGTATGTTTGTATGTGTATATGTGTATATATGTATGTATGTAACTAACCCTTTATCATATATATTTATATTAATATGTGTACTATTTTATGCCATTATCTTAGTGTTAGTATTGAAAGTAGTCTATTAGTCAGTACTACTCAAAAACAAAGGCTATATATTTCGAATGCCCAGATACAGGCTGTTCGGTCTAGTTGGGCATTCGTCTAGAATGATCGTATGGGTTGTGTTCATTTTCTTATTGCTTATATAAATAGTTACAAATCATATCTGTACGATCTCACTGTTAACTCTCTACCAAGTTGTAACAAATAAATAAATAAATAAATAGTTTAAGATTAATTATTGTCATTCCTACACAATTGCTATGGTTGTATTGGAAATAAATACTTTTATCTTATCTTATCTTATCTTATTCACTCTGCAGAAAAGAGCCATGCATGCGTTAGTGGGTATTGGTCCACGGCAGTCATGTCGTGAACACTTCCAAAAACTAGGGATATTGACAGTATATGAGATTTATCTCAAGGAGCTCTTTACGAATTCTAATGCAATAAGAGCTCGGCAATATCCCACAAGCAAGTACATCGGCATGACACCAGGAATAAAACTCATTACCTCCAACCGATTATACCACGTACGGTCAAGTTTTAGGCGACTAGTCTCTACATAGGACTTAAACTTTGAATAAAATGCCTGATAAATTAAAGGCGATTAAAACATTGATATCTTCAGATTCATCCGGGAGCTTCATCTTGGTCTATCCACTTAAAATCAACATATATGCACATAACGACATTTTACAATACTTCGAAAACAACGTCGTACATAGCAATGTAATCTATATAATAAAAATGAGTCGGGTTTTATGTATGTTACCTAATAACTCACGAGCGCCTGGCCCGATTTGAACGATTCTTTTTTTGTTTTGTTCGTAATCATTTCGGTGTTGCTGTAGGATATAAAAAAATTGGAAAATCTCTCGGAAAAGTGAGAAAAATGAGAAAAACCAAAAATTATTTTAGTACCGAGCTTGATCATAGATGGCGTTGTTTGACAAGAATAAAAATACGAAAATTCGAAAATCAAGATGGCGGCACGGTGCAAAAACTGACAGTTGACAGTAAGTTGAATTTTACGAACTTTTCATAGCGTTTTCGTGATTCTGAAGGTAACTCAACTGAATTAACTGAATTTGTGTAATTCGCGAATGTTTTTGCAGGTTTTACAATCATTTTTCACAGTTATACTCTTGCACAGACGCTCCAATCTCAGCAAGGTGACCGCTCGAGCAAGACGACAAAGAGAGGTTCGACCAACTGAAAGCGATGAGCATCGCCAAGAATTGAATGAAGCGGCACGGATCCGTAATGTTGCAGTGCGAAGACGATTGAATATGAGACAAAACACATACAGAGAGGCATTCTATTATAATCTGGCGATTATGAATGCATGGAAATTGGAAAAATGGACCATTTGTGCCAATGTTGCAATGCCTTTAAGTACCGCCACGAACCACTCGGTTTGTGTTGCGCAGGAGGTAAATTGAGATTAACGCCATTAGTTCCACCACCAGAGAAATTAGGATCGTTGGTGTCTGGAAATGCACCAGATTCTAGGCATTTTCTGCCGTACATACAATATTACAATAACTGTTTCCAAATGACTTCATTTGGTGCAACACATATTATTCGCGACAATTTTATGCCCAAATCTGAAAAAAAAAGAGAAGAAATCAATGGAGAGTCAAACAAAATCGTACTGTTTACACACTTTTTTCTTCCATTTCGAACACAACGAGCACAATGAATCCACAAGTGCCAATTGATGAAACTGCTCTTTTGGAAGATAAAAAATTAACAATCTTTAAATTTGTAACAATGTCAAACAACTGTCAATGAAAATTACCTAAGTTAACGTCATCTGCTGCCAAACGAACAAATTCGTGGCGAGACGAAGTTCGCCGGGTTCCGCTAGTCTATATAATAAAAATGAGTCGGGTTTTATGTATGTTACCTAATAACTCACGAGCGCCTGGCCCGATTTGAACGATTCTTTTTTTGTTTTGTTCGTAATCATTTCGGTGTTGCTATAGGATATAAAAAAATTGGAAAATCTCTCGGAAAAGTGAGAAAAATGAGAAAAACCAAAAATTATTTTAGTACTAAGCTTGATCATAGATGGCGTTGCTTGACAAGAATAAAAATTCGAAAATCAAAATGGCGGTACAGTTAACATTTGACAGTTAAGTTGAATTTTACGATTTCTTGATAGCGTTTTCGTGATTCTGAAGGTAAATCAACTGAATTAAATGAATTTGTGTAACTCGTAAAGAGAGGTTCGAGCAACTGAAAGCGATGAGCGTAGCCAAAAATTGAATAAAGCGGCACGGATCCGTAATGTTGCAGTGCGAAGACGATTGAATTTGTGACAAAACACATGCAGAGAGGCAATCTATTATGACCTGACGAAACAATACAGCGATTATAAATGCATGCAAATTGGAGAAATGGACCATTTGTGCCAATATTGCAATGCATTGAAGTACCGCCACGAACCACTCGCTTTGTGTTGCGCAGGGGGTAAAATGAGATTGACACCATTGGTTCCATTAGGATCTTTCGTGTCTGGAAATGCACCAGATTCTAAGCATTTTATGTCTAACATTCTCTGTCAAACAAAATCGTACTTTTTACACACTTTTCTCCTCCAGTTAGGACACAACGAGCACTAGCAATCCACAAATGGCAATTAATGAAACTGCTCTTTTGGTGAGACAAAAAATAAACAATCAGACTGCTTTCAATGAAGAATTTAAACAAACAATGCAAATTTCAAACAACTGTCGATGAAAATTACCTATGTTAACGCCATCTGCTGCTAAGCGAACAAATTCGTGGCGAGACGAAGTTCGCCGGGTTCCGCTAGTTTAATCTAATATTTTTTAAATATACTTGTTATTTTTTATTTTTTTTAAAATAATTTATTACATTTAGTCATTCCTACACAATAGCAATGGTTGTAATGGAAATAAATATTCTTTATTCTCTTTTATTCTCTCCTTTTCTTTAACCCTTAAAATGCTGAGTGGGGTCCTATAGGGACCCCAGAAAGTATTTTTCCTTAATAACTTGTATTTTTTTTGTAATTCTTCATGTTTTCTCTTTTTTCCTCTTCAAGTATTGTGGATAATTTACCTATTCTTAAAACATTACTGTTATTATATTTTTTTTAAGCTACAAACATACTGGAGTCTCCAGGGAGATCCCATAACGTAATTAGTGTGCACTCATTTCTCGCGCAATAAATCTGCAGATAACGCCGACCGAACCCGTTTGTCATGTTTTTACGGTTCATGGTTTTATATTCTTTGCGAATATTCGCGGTTTTATATTCTTTGTGTGTATCTTTGTGTGTTTTTCAATGCTCTTCCTGGCGACATAAAATCAGCACGAAATAAGGCCTACTTTAAAAGGCTGCTTAGAAACTGGCTTGTAAAAGAGGGAAGACAAGGAATTTTAAAAATACTGGACATTATAATCTAACCCGCACATTTGAATATTTTGAATCTTATATTGTATTATGTTATATTATTATTATTATTATTTTATTTCTTATTATTAATATTATTATTTTGTTTTAACGTATATTAAGAGTTTAGTTTTAACACTATTTTATCTTAGTTATAAGTAAAATGCAGGACTATTTTGTTTAAATTCTTATTCTAATTTTTACTATTTTAAATTGTTTGGTTCTTTTTTTTCTGATTTGAATTTATTTGCTGTCATTTTAATTTTCCACTTCGAACTTTAATTTAATTAGAAGTATTTAACTAATTAAAATCCTTCTAATTAAATTAAATGTATTTAGTGATTTTTAATATTGTTTTGCAATTCCATTATTTTGTGCATACATGGAATATATGCCATTTTTATAAACACGGTATTTGTGCAAGCGCATTCAAAAAGAAATGTTTACCTTAGAACAGGTCCCGGCCTAGTTAGGTGACGTTGCCACTAGACTATGCAATGTATTCTTTTTTCTGCTTTTGACTCAATTTTGAAAATATTTCTATGCATAATTCCTACGCTGAAATTGTTTACTGTTATTTTTAATATTTGCATTACTTAATATAAATAAAATCTGCAAAGATCATAGAGTAGAAATAATAAAGGAAAAACACTGTACGTTGCTTGGATCAAGACGAATGAAGAGTATATTCTATTTATAGTTTTTTTTGTTGTAAAGGGAATAAAATTGCTAGTTATGTTTTTATACCATAATTATATTAATAAATAAATATATAAAACATGTCTATTTTTTAGTTTCAATATTTTTTTTTTAACGTGGGGTCTTTTGAGGACCCCATATCGTTATTAGTGTTGCCAACAAGTATACAGCATTGCAAGGGTTAATAAGTGAGGCTGCATGATTCCACAAATACTTGAGCTAATCACAAATACGCTTGAAGATACATATGTTAACATTACCAAAATTGTGAAAGGAGAGATCGATTATAGCTATATAATTGATCAACTAAGAATCGTGCTTGGCGATTTGTTTCATACATCAACGATTATATAACGCTCTGAATTTCAGGCTTGAGCAAAGCTAGATACAATATTAGTCAGTACCTCTAATTAAGGCATGCCATAAAGCGCAGTGAACCCGAATCCAAATAAAATTATATTCCCTCATAAATGTAAGCAAGTAGGCGTTAAAGTTAATCCTCGCAAAAAGTCAGGCTCTCGCAAAGGGTTGATGCGATAATCACCGACCCTCTCAAAAGGTTTTACTCGACATCCTCTCGCCCTGAGTTATGAGTGTGTCGTCTTAGTGGATTAGGCTCGTTCATCACTTTTAATCTGCTTTGATCTCTCTTTTATGGGGTACCTCCAAGGTTGGAAGTTACGTGTTCATAATAACATGGATTTGCCGGTATTGTTTAACCCTCCATTGATCGCAATCGATCTACAGCCGCTGTAGCGTATGCAGCTACGTTGAACCACCGACCTGCCAAGTCGTGCAGTTTCATATTAAGCGCAATATGAAATCAGTTTCATATTAAGCGCAATATGAAGCGCAATATCCGTATTTTCTAGGCGTGAACATAGTAAAAAATGGTATATTATAACTTTAACATAAGTTACTGACATAATTTGTATTAGTTTATTTTAAATTTAACTTTATCACTTCAATGTGTACTTTACGGTGAACATTAAAAAATAGTTTATTAAATGGTTGACCGTAAGATATCGCTTCAGCGATTAGTCCGCCATTTGTGCATAAATGGTTTTTTTAAACCAGTGTAATCTTCACTACGTAGTGTTGTATTTTTTTTAGCACAATACAGTTATTCTATTCTATTCTATTGTATTATATTCTATGTATGTACATACCTAAAATTCCTCCAAATTAGGCAGAAGAACAAATTAAAACACTTTGATTAAATCAATCTACATTTCACAATGCAAAACAACTTGTTGTCTGTAGCAAATATATCCATTTGATAATTAACACGTAGCCAATTAGAAAAAACAGCTGTGTTATCAGGATTCTACTAGTATACAGGATGGCCAAAAAGTCGTGGATCAAATGAAACAGGGAGATAAAGGAGGTAATTTCCAACAAAAAATCTTTCTACAGCATGGCCATAACTTCATTGCACGAAGGTTATGAATTTTCGTTTTTTTTTTCAATGAAACTACCGAGTTTTTTTTACAATTTAATCAATAAAAAAATAATTGATTGAAAGCAATAAAACAAAAGCTGTTGTATTATGACTTGATAATGTATCAATATTACAAAAATTGTTTTGCAGCTCTTGGTACCAAATTTAACGAGCAATGAATTTTTTTCCGTAAATTTTGAAGCGTTACAAAAATTACTTCTCACTTTAAGAGCACCCTGTGAAAATAAAAAGAAATACGGAAAAGTGACCCGGTATTAAAAAATAATACTGATTTAATGCTGATTCAAATGAGGTACAACACTTTAGGGTTTAATCGTTAGTTTTGGTTTTATGGTCGTTTTTTCATATCAAGGTACAAATTTCATCAAATTAGCCTTATTCAAAATAATTTATTAGTTTATCATAAACGGCTAGTTTTTTATCGTTGGAATGCTAGAACTGTTCAGTTCTTGTCACACTTAGGATTTATGAAATAATTTAATCCTTTGTCAAAAAAGGGTCTTAGTTCAGGTAACGATTTATCTTTTCTAAAAAACAAAAGGTCCATCTCAACTCTGTGAAAAGAAACTTTATTGCACGAAGAATAAAGTTTTGGCCATGCTGTAGAAAGATTTTTTGTTTTTATCTCCCTGTTTCGTTTGCTCCACGACTTTTTGGCCATCCTGTATACAATATACTAGTAGTATATTGCCCGGTGTTGCCCAGGTGGCGTTCATGACGATCGGTTGAACGGTATAGAAGTTGATGTACTGGACCGCCATCTAGTAGCGAGTTACAACAACGTGGATAGCGCGAAAATATTATCACAGCACAAATACCTATTCTATATCAATTTTCATGGCGATCAGTTCAACGAAAGAAGTATATGTGCTGCAGCGCCATTTAGTGGCGAGTTATAATATAATACTATACTATACCTACTACTACACATATGGGTATATATTTCAGTAATAACAAGACGGACATATATGACAGTCTTGTTATTACTGAAATATACACCGATATGTATCTGACTAAGTACTAATCCACTCATGTATCTTCATTGGCGAAATCCCCGCGACAATACGATAACAGCCTAATGGGGTTTGCGGCCGGAGAAAACATCATGAAAAGCGACACATTTGGGTCTTTCATCGAGTAAATTATTTCGGGGCGCGCGGATGCGTTGACACAGCTTTCTCGGCGTGAACGTATCGGGCCGTCTTATTAATTGCGACTGGTTAGACATGATGGCCTGCGTCGGGTAACGGCGGACGACACTGACGAGGGTCCCAGACAGATTTGGCTAAGTGGGAAATGGAAGGTAGTGCAATTCGCGGATGACCTCGCTAAACTATATTGGCTACGAGGGAGGAATTATGTACGGCCTATTCTGTACCTGAAACTTCTTCGGCCTATTCTGGGCTCGAAAAAAAAGGAAAATGAAACATGTTTAAATTTATGTATTTAAATTTTTACATATCTAAGATTACACATAGAAAAAATACTACATAATTTAAATAAGGCGACAAATAAATTCATCCTAATCCCATGCAACCCGAGCCACGTCACGCATCTAACTAACGCCTGTCTATAGATGTGCCTTTTATTTTAGATTGCGAGCTGACATATTTAAAAAATCGTGTATATTAGTTATAAAGTATTATTAGGTAGAGATTAAAAAAGAATACACTATATATTTCAACATATAAACAACACAGTAATTATAATACTAATGATAGTTAACGTCATTCATAGATAGAATATTTTAAACAAATTAAACCACATATGACAGTTCTTTCTCCGTTCCAGAACGCTCCAACTATAATTTAATAGCCTTTTATAAATTATAGTTTTCAAATTAGCAATCTATAGGTACATATAGAAAGAGAAGTTCCGATTCATTCATTCATTCATTCACTGACTGACTCACCAATGCCCTGCCCTAACTCTTAGACCTAGAAAGCTGGAATTTTGCACATGGTTCCTTTTAGGACGTAAGCGATTTTTCGAAATTCAACCCATAAAGGGGTGAAAAGGGGTTTCAAAATTTTAATTCAAAATTGACGAAACTTTGTAAGATTACTCTAATAAACTAAATAACTAAAAAGTAAATAAGTGTTTCATGTTTTATTCATAATTCAACCCCTAAAGGGGTGAAACGGGGTTTCAAATTTAAATTTAGTTTCGAAAATAGATAAACGATATTAGACGCACTTTTTAATTCGAAACTTTCTAAGATTACTGTAATAAACAAATAAACAAATAGGTGTTTCATGTTTTTTCAAAATTCAAACCCTAAAGGGGTGAAACATTGTTCCAACGTTTGTATGGATAAACGATATCAGATGGACTTTTTATTAAGAAACGTCTTTTGTGTTTTAAAACTGTTTTAAAACAGTTTGAGAACTGATTTAAAACTGGAGTAAAATGTAATATTAAAATAATTTTATGATTTTATTTGTTTTACCTGTGGTAGCGGTGCCTCTGGCACGGCCGATCGGTGGTCGGTGACCCAGGACTGTAAAAAGAGGTCCCACCGATCGCCGCTTGTCCGATTTCTCGGACGGCCACGTCACCGGAGCAAAGCCTCGATAGCCTCAGCAACCTTCTATTACCACTGTCAATTTCCCTTCTCCTCCCAGCACCAATAAAATACGATAATTGTCTATACGTCTTTATTCGCCTGTAAATCACACACGTCTATGCAAATTGGTAATTAAAGAGATGGTAAGTATAAAACATATATAAATCACAAGTTGCATAAATTTAAACAAGATAGAACACAGGTGCAAAAAATAACTTAAGCTGTAAAACAATTAACAGTTTGTAAAACATATATGACGTAAACAAGGTGTAACATGAAACAGAAAGAAATATTAATTACAGACAATATACAAGTTAAATCTGCGCGTTCTCTGGCTAATAATAATTTCTTTGTCAACAACACCTCGTTGTCGTAGTGGAAAGAGTCGTAGGGGTTAGGCTCCACACACAGAGCGTGCGTGGCGTCGATTTCGCCGATAGTCTGGGTGGCGACGCTTTTACCCCTACTAGATGGCGTCGGACGCGCTTGATCGCGCTCCGGGCTTCTCGGTGGAGTGACCGTCCAAGTGGGCGCAGCCGTCCTTGGATATTTGTGTGTGGTCCGTCCTAGTTCGTTCCAGTGACTCCTGTCACCGGTGCTGATGGCCTGGTTGATTGGACCCTCAGGATGTTGGTTTCCGGCCGCGACGAATGCGATCCCTCGCACTGGTGGTTTTCCGGTCGTCGTGGGGCGCGGATTCCGTCGTTTATTCATAGGGGCATACATCCCCTATGTACCCCCTATGCAGCAAACCCTCAAGCGGCCTCGATTTGTAAGATCGGAGCGGCGAGGGATTGCTCTGTGGACGTCCAATGGTGTTGACGGTCCCTTCGCTAAAACTCGCTGTTGCGACAGTTTTAGGGGTATTGACCCTACGCACAGGCGTCAATCTTGGCGACACGGTCCGTGTCGCCGAACTTTTTGGTGCAGATGTCAGCGACAATCCACCACTTTACTTCGCTAAAACTCGCTGTTGCGACAGTTTTAGGGATATTGACCCTATGCCCAGGCGTCAATCTTGGCGACACGGTCCGTGTCGCCGAACTTTTAGGTGCAGATGTCAGCGACAATCCACCTTACTTTACTGGGATTCGCTATTGCGACACTCCCAGGAGCATTTCGGGCCGGGTCCTTGTTGGCTTCCTTTTGGATCTTTGAGGGCCAGCTGCCCGAAGATGACTGATTTGATGCCCGATTTTGCTCGCACCTAAGGACGTTTTCCCGCCTGGATCCGTATTTGCGCGCCTTGCAGGTGTTCATCAGGTCCAGTATGGGGGGCCAATCCCGGCGCTCGACGCTCTGTTGGCGCTGGGGAGGGGGTAGATTTCGCTCTGTGGCGCTGGGGAGGGGGTAGATTTCGTTTCACGCCGCTATGCGTACTCGCCATCATGGGTTGACAATTTCTGGTTTCTTCATACGATTTCGCACATGATCCTAGGGGCAAATCGTATTTTCGGGTTGTCGACCCCACGCTTCCCCATCCCTTTGTTTCGCCGGCCAATCAAATGCGCCGTAGATGACGCCATAATCGTCGGCGGTGTCGACACTAGAATCCGACCTGTTGCTCTCTCGCTCTTGCCGTATGGCGCCGTCTCGTTCACTCTTTTGCTCCCGCCTTCGCCGTACTAGTGAAAGGGTCTTTATTGATGTGCTAAAGCAGGGGCTTTTTTCGGTTAACCCGACTTTAGCCGTCCGTCGCATCTTCCCTGTTTATATGTGGTTGTTCATTTTGACATGGGTACTAGGTGACTTAATGCCGGCACGCCTTTTTCGGTTAACCCGACTTAGCCGTCCGTAGCATCCTAGTGTTTTATGTGTGGCAGCCCGCCGCAACATACTCCCTCTCGACACGTCTCGTGTCTTCCTCTTCAGCTTCAAGGAGGACTGCCACCTTTGCTACGGGCCGTCGGCAGGTTTTTCCGTTGGCCGTGCGTAGATCGACCACTCTGACTATTCCGTCGTCACCTGGGTGTATTGCAGTCACGATTGCGCGTGCCCATGTCCCGCGGGCCATGTTAGACTCCGCGATGAACACCACATCATCCGGAGCGATGTCTCGACGTCGCTCGTGCCATTTAGTTCTTTTGGCAAGAGTTGGTAGGTATTCTTTTACCCATCTCTGCCAGAACTGATTAGCCAATGCTTGACTAATTCGCCATTGTTTTCGCAGGTCCAACCGTTCTTTTGGTGGGCACAATGGCGGCGTGGGCGTAGGTGTACCGATAAGGAAGTGATTCGGTGTGAGACTTCCCTCATCTCGATGGTCACTTGACGTATGCGTTATCGGCCTGCTATTTATTATATATTCAGCCTCTGCCAACGCTGTCAGTAGTGTCTCTTCTCGTGGTGCTTGTTCCTTCAGGATAGCATATAGTGCGGTTTTTACGGAGCGAACCATTCGCTCCCAACTGCCCCCCATATGCGGCGCTGATGCTGGGATAAAATGCCAATCCACCCCTTTGGTAGACATTTTATCGGCGAGTTTATCTTTATCCATAGCGTCCCAAGCTTCCCGGAGCTCTCGCTCTGCACCATGAAAATTCGTACCGTTGTCTGAGTACATATTCTTGGGCCAGCCACGTCTTGCTGCCATCCGGACGATTGCCTGAATTGCTGAATCTGCCGTTAACGATGCTGCTAACTCTACGTGGACTGCCCTTGTTGACAGGCACGTCATTAGTACACCGTACCTTTTTTCTCTTCGCCTTCCAATGGTGATATTGATGGGTCCAAAGTAGTCAATGGCGCAGTTAGTAAATGGCCGCACGTGGTGTGTCAACCGTGCGGCGGGTAGTCTGCCCATTTTTTGGTTGCTGGGCTGAACTTGCTTCAACCGGCATATATGACATTCTCTGGCCACCCGTCGTACCGCAGTACGGCTACCTAGTAGCCAATATCTTTGGCGTAGGTTATTGCGCACAGTTTCCTGGCCCTGATGCGCCGCCTCCCTATGATAATGCTCAATGAGCAACTGCGTTACGTGGTGTTTGCCGCAGAGTACTGCCGGTTCTTTGACCGTTTGTGCCAGCCCTTTCGCTGCACCGATCCGACCGTCCAGCACGATGTGCCCGTGATTGTTTAAGCGGGGCGAAAGGCTGTATAGCCGACTTTGTTTGTCGACGTTGCCTCCCTCCCGCAGGATACTCAGATCTTGCGGGAACATTTCCTCTTGCGCCTTCGTCAGCAGCACATCGTGTGCGATTGTCAGCTCACTCTGAGCGAGAATCGCTCCCTCTCGTGGGGATGCCTGCCGACGACACCTCGCTATGAAGCGGAGGACGTATGCCATGCATCGTTGTAGGCGGCGCCATGATGAGAACCTTTCAAATTTGATGAGAGGCGCTATGCATCGTGTGGCGCATACTGTGCGCACTTCTATATCTGGACTTTCCATAGCCCATGTTTCCTGTGGCCAATCTGCTTCTGGTCCCCTCAGGAACTCCGGTCCGCAGAACCAACGTGATCCTGTCGTCAGGTCGATTCGTTCTTTATCGCGGGTTGCCTCGTCGGCCACATTTCTGTCCGTTGGAAGCCATCTCCAGTCGCCGACGTCTGTTAATTCATCTATCTCGCCCAATCGGTGAGCGACGAATGCGTTGTACCTCCGGGGATCGTTTCTGATCCATTGCACGACTGTTGTGGAATCTGTCCACATGATGGTTCGCTTGATGGTCTGCGTTACTTCTTTTCTGATAGTAGCCGCTAACCTGCTGCCGATCACGGCAGCCATCAATTCCATTCGCGGAATGGTCATTGGTTTGAGGGGTGCCACTTTGGCCTTGCTGGCCACAAAGGCCACGCCTCGAGTTGTGTTTGATCTACTCACAAGGTAGGCTACCGCGGCGTATGCGGATTCTGATGCGTCACAGAACACGTGCAAAGTGCTTTCTGCTGCATCCGATGGCCCGTACCAACGGGGCACTCGGCATTTCCGAATATTGTCTAGCTCAGACAACCATCGTAGCCACTTTTTGTGGACGTTTTCCGTTAGAACTTGATCCCATTCAGTTTGTTCCCGCCAGACTTCTTGTAGTAATATCTTGGCCTTTATCGTGAATGGTGATAACAGTCCTAGTGGATCAAACACGCTCATCACCAAGCTCAACATTTGACGCTTTGTTGGTCGTTTTTCTCCGGTTAATACCGATGTATCGACACGTGGGAAATGACAGTTGAAAGAGAGTTCGTCACTCTCCGGGTTCCACTCAAGCCCGAGTACCCGTTCTGACCCTTCTTTCTTTCCCAGGTTGAGACTTTTTGTCCCTGCCGATGTTGCTGCCATTGCCGTCAATACGGCTTTGGAATTGCTGCTCCAGTTTCGAAGTTCGAAGCCTCCGCGTCGATGTACTTCGGTCACACTGCGAGCCAGCTCTATTGCGTCGTCGCTGCTGTCCGCACAGTCTATATAATCGTCCATATAATGTTTCTCCACTATTGGTGCCACTGCCTGTGGGAACTCTTTCTCATGTGCTTGGGCGTTTCGATTTTTGACGTACTGAGCGGAGCAAGGAGACGACGATGCGCCAAATATCATCGACTGCATTCGATATGTTTTTGGCTCCCTCTCCGTGCGAAGATCCCTCCACAGAAATCGCTGAGCGTCCTGGTCTTCACCCCGAATCTTGATTCTCAGGAACATTTCCTTGATATCGGCGGTGAAGGCAATTTTCTTTTCTCGGAACTTCATTAAGATGCCGAGTAAAGGATTCAGTAAATCCGGTCCGGTCTCTAACGCGTCGTTCAAGCACCGGCCGTTTACTTCGGCTGCCGCGTCGAACACAACCCGTATATTTTCGGGTTTGTTCGGGTTTGTCACGCAGAAATGCGGAAGGTAAAAGGTGCGCGGTCCCCGCTCCCTCTCTTCTTCCTCCGACAGTTCTCGTGCGTAACCCTTCTCCACATAATCTTGCATTTTCTGGCAGTATGCGGCGGCAGTCTTTGGCTCCCGTTTCAACTTACTCTCTAGGCTCTTTAGCCGGCGGAGGGCGATGACGCGACTTGGGGGTAACCTCAGCCCCTCTGACCGCCAAAGTATGCCCGTTTCCCAACGACCGTTCTCAAAACGCGTCGTTGCGGCCAACGTGGCTTCGGCGTGCGCGTGCCGCATCTGCTGCGGTCGCCGCGCGGTTACTCCCGCTTCTTCGGAGCTCAGGTAATCCGCCACCATGCGGTCGACTGATTCGTCCTCTATTGCCCCTAGGAAGTACGACACATTGTCGCTTGTTGGTCCCTGGACCTGTCCGCTTATCGTCCAGCCGAGTAAGCTGTGGGTTGCTGTCGGTTGTCCGGGTGGTCCCCAGACTATGCTCCGCGGAGCTATTAGCCGATAATTATCCATTCCTATCAAGAGATTTGTTTGCCCCTTGTAGGTTGGAATATCTAGGCCCTGTAGATGTTCCCATCCCTTCCAGTCGCTGCCTTTCAGCGTCTGTGCCGGAGTGTTTAGTTGTTCTATTGTGCGCACCGAACTCATTCGATGCCACTTAGTATCATCGGACCCCCGGATATCGAGACATACAATTTGAGACCGCTCCGTATGCGGACCCGTTATACTCCTAAGTATAAGCGGGCTTTTCTTCCCTTGTATGCCGATTTCTCGTGCCACGCTGCTCTCAAGCAACGTGACGCTCGATCCCTCGTCCAATAATGCGAGAACTGTAACACTGCATTTCGGTCCTCTGACCGTTACCGGCGCGACACGTAACAGCACTTCCCGCTGCGTCGTGCATGCATAGCTCTTTCCTTGAGCTGGGGTGGCTGTTCCGTCGTCGGATTCGGATTCGCTGCTTTTGGCTTTTCGATTTGTAGCCCGTTTGTTGTCGCGGGTTACGCTCTCTTGGCGTAATGACGATGGTTCCGTTTTTTCCACGGCAAGTAGCGGATGGTTGGCTTTTTTAGCCTTGCAGGCAATTGCGTAGTGACCCTTCCTGAGGCATCGGAAGCAAGCTCCGGCTTCTTGTATCCAAGTCCTCCGCCGTCCCGTCGTCATACCCGCGAATTTGCGGCAGGTATTTATGCCGTGCCCCGGTGTGTCACACACCGTGCATTTTATTTTTATCGGTACCTTGGGTGGTACGTGCGTTTGTGCCTTCTGTGGGCTGACCCGCCTTTGTGTAAATGCCTTTTTGCTGCTATCGGCGTCCATGGCATATACCTTTTTGGCTACAGGTCTTGCGTCGTGCGCCTTTGGTCTTGCCTGTTTGGCACCCCAATTTGCGCGGTTTACGGCGGTCGCTTGCCGTCCTAGTTTATCCATAAACTCGCCAAAATCAAATAGTGATGGATTTCCGTCATACCTTTTAATAATGGCCTTGCTCCAGGCAGTCAGATGATGTCCTGAGAGCTTTCCCTCCAGCTCGCGTAAAATTTCCAAATTGTAGGCGTATTCTGGTTTTTTTAGGGACTTCAGTGAAGAAATCAGATTTCCTACTGTGATAGAGAAATCCACGATGCCTTCGCTGGTTGTGCCGTCGCCTGACAGTTGCGGTAGGCTTCGCACGTGATTTATCAGACGCCCGATTAAAACGTCTGGACGTCCAAAGCGCATCTTGAGCACTTCTCGAATGCGCGGTAGCTGTTCGGGGTCACAAAGCAGAGCTGATACAGTTTGATAGGCCTTACCTTTTAGGCATCTCTGTAGTCGCGTCATGACTTCGCCCTGAGTCAGACTTTTAGTTTGCTGATCCAACTGTGTTGCAAAAACCAGCCAACGTTCTGGGTCACCGTCGAAGACTGGAAGTTCACGTGGCAATGCTTGCCTTATTAGCATACCTTCAATTGCAGTGGCGGCCGGGAGTGGCGGATTTGCTTCCGTTGTTAAATCCTGGCCCCGCTCAACGTCCCGCCCGATGTTCATTTCATTCGATCGTCGGGGTGAAGTTGTCGCTTCCGCGGTCGCTCGCTCCGCGCATGCTAACCACTGAGGAATTGGCGTTTTTTCCATTGGTACTGCTATTTGGCGTACAATCTTCGCGACGCTGACGTGTTCTTCCTCCAGATCTAATTCAGCGGCGGTGAGCTCGTTATTGATTGCCTCGGCTTCATTGAGGCTGGCGATGCGCGTCTGCAACGCCTCAATATTTAAATCAGAAATTTCTTTCTCCATTCTCTGTTTAGCCTGCTCTAGCCGTTGTTGGATTATTTCCTGCTCCAGCCGTTGTTTTTCTTTAAACTTTTGCTGAGCGGCTTCTGCGTACCGGCGACGGCATATTGAGTAAGCCGTCATTCCGGTTTCACGGCTGCACGTGCTCCCAGTCCACATTTGCAAAGGTGGTGAGGTGGCCAACCGCTCGTTTTGAGTGGTGGCTGCACCACTGGCGTGCTCCGTGTTAATCTCCGGGCGTCGTTTGCCCTGAGTTTCCTTTGTGAGTAGTGACGCTGCAGGTGGGCCCATTGCCCCCTGAGGTGTGCTCCGTTGTATTTCCGCATCCTGACGTGCTGTCATCTCGTTACGGGGTGTCGATGGTCCTTGAGTGGTGTCCTCAGGATCCATACTGTGTGCGACCGTATCGCTTTGGTACCCAGTTGGTACGTCGCGATCGTCGCCCCGTGTGTGGCGGGCCTTACCGCTGCGAAGACTCATATCCATTCCATTGGTGCTATACGCAAGAAAGTGACAGTGGTTTGCTGAGTCTGATCCGGCTCGAAGGACCAACTATGTGGTAGCGGTGCCTCTGGCACGGCCGATCGGTGGTCGGTGACCCAGGACTGTAAAAAGAGGTCCCACCGATCGCCGCTTGTCCGATTTCTCGGACGGCCACGTCACCGGAGCAAAGCCTCGATAGCCTCAGCAACCTTCTATTACCACTGTCAATTTCCCTTCTCCTCCCAGCACCAATAAAATACGATAATTGTCTATACGTCTTTATTCGCCTGTAAATCACACACGTCTATGCAAATTGGTAATTAAAGAGATGGTAAGTATAAAACATATATAAATCACAAGTTACATAAATTTAAACAAGATAGAACACAGGTGCAAAAAATAACTTAAGCTGTAAAACAATTAACAGTTTGTAAAACATATATGACGTAAACAAGGTGTAACATGAAACAGAAAGAAATATTAATTACAGACAATATACAAGTTAAATCTGCGTGTTCTCTGGCTAATAATAATTTCTTTGTCAACAACACCTCGTTGTCGTAGTGGAAAGAGTCGTAGGGGTTAGGCTCCACACACAGAGCGTGCGTGGCGTCGATTTCGCCGATAGTCTGGGTGGCGACGCTTTTACCCCTACTAGATGGCGTCGGACGCGCTTGATCGCGCTCCGGGCTTCTCGGTGGAGTGACCGTCCAAGTGGGCGCAGCCGTCCTTGGATATTTGTGTGTGGTCCGTCCTAGTTCGTTCCAGTGACTCCTGTCACCGGTGCTGATGGCCTGGTTGATTGGACCCTCAGGATGTTGGTTTCCGGCCGCGACGAATGCGATCCCTCGCACTGGTGGTTTTCCGGTCGTCGTGGGGCGCGGATTCCGTCGTTTATTCATAGGGGCATACATCCCCTATGTACCCCCTATGCAGCAAACCCTCAAGCGGCCTCGATTTGTAAGATCGGAGCGGCGAGGGATTGCTCTGTGGACGTCCAATGGTGTTGACGGTCCCTTCGCTAAAACTCGCTGTTGCGACAGTTTTAGGGGTATTGACCCTACGCACAGGCGTCAATCTTGGCGACACGGTCCGTGTCGCCGAACTTTTTGGTGCAGATGTCAGCGACAATCCACCACTTTACTTCGCTAAAACTCGCTGTTGCGACAGTTTTAGGGATATTGACCCTATGCCCAGGCGTCAATCTTGGCGACACGGTCCGTGTCGCCGAACTTTTAGGTGCAGATGTCAGCGACAATCCACCTTACTTTACTGGGATTCGCTATTGCGACACTCCCAGGAGCATTTCGGGCCGGGTCCTTGTTGGCTTCCTTTTGGATCTTTGAGGGCCAGCTGCCCGAAGATGACTGATTTGATGCCCGATTTTGCTCGCACCTAAGGACGTTTTCCCGCCTGGATCCGTATTTGCGCGCCTTGCAGGTGTTCATCAGGTCCAGTATGGGGGGCCAATCCCGGCGCTCGACGCTCTGTTGGCGCTGGGGAGGGGGTAGATTTCGCTCTGTGGCGCTGGGGAGGGGGTAGATTTCGTTTCAAGCCGCTATGCGTACTCGCCATCATGGGTTGACAATTTCTGGTTTCTTCATACGATTTCGCACATGATCCTAGGGGCAAATCGTATTTTCGGGTTGTCGACCCCACGCTTCCCCATCCCTTTGTTTCGCCGGCCAATCAAATGCGCCGTAGATGACGCCATAATCGTCGGCGGTGTCGACACTAGAATCCGACCTGTTGCTCTCTCGCTCTTGCCGTATGGCGCCGTCTCGTTCACTCTTTTGCTCCCGCCTTCGCCGTACTAGTGAAAGGGTCTTTATTGATGTGCTAAAGCAGGGGCTTTTTTCGGTTAACCCGACTTTAGCCGTCCGTCGCATCTTCCCTGTTTATATGTGGTTGTTCATTTTGACATGGGTACTAGGTGACTTAATGCCGGCACGCCTTTTTCGGTTAACCCGACTTAGCCGTCCGTAGCATCCTAGTGTTTTATGTGTGGCAGCCCGCCGCAACATTACCAATTTAATATCAAAAGTTGCTTACTTGCTCGTACTGATTCACCCACTACAGGGATGTCACTAATTAAAAACTCACGGAGTATATAGATTTTAAAACGATCTTCTAGTTTATTGTTAAAAAATATATTAAGTCGGATTACGGCCTTGCAGATGCCGTAAACATCTCTTTTATTTTCTATCCTAAAATGTTTATGCACACCATTAAACTAATCCGCTATTAGCAGCGCTGAGATTATCCCTCTTGCATACAATCCGATCTAACAACACAAGCCGTGACGCAAGCATGTCCTAATTCGCGTGGCTTGTTTCTTCCTATCGATTTTGCTCATTTCCGTCCCATTTTAAGTTGTGACCGTATGTGGCGGTAAATTCATTACGGATATTTCGCCTCCCAAAAAAAACGAATTTTGTTGAGAGTATTTTCCTGTACATCCTGCAAGCCATACTTCACTGGGTCTGCGAATTCATCGAAATATCCACTAACGAAACGTTGGGTTTACTGCTATCTCCACGAAAAAATGTTTCTAATGCTGGCCACAGTAATGCGCATAGTATCCCAAACCATTATTATGATTGTTAGCCACATTCTCAGGACGATATTTAAACGCACTACTTTTTATTGAAACCATGCTCAATCCCACACTCTCATAACACCTACTCCTACATATACCCTTTGCACGGATACAAGCTGATTCGAAATGACAGAGTTGGATGGAGGTGAGGGAATTTATTTAAAAAATGATCTCCTTTTTACAAGCTTTTATTTACTTTGCAATGTTTGTTAGTATGTATGTATTAGTTTGTTTAAGACAAATCTTGCAATCTGAATTAGAACCACTTCCTTTTATCCTATGAAGTTGAAGTTTACTTGTTGGTTCTGTTCCAATAGAAATGCATGTTTTATGGTGAGCATGACCTGATTCAGGATTGGCTTCCGACGAAGTTTCTTTTCCACGGTCAACAGCCCAGACACACAATTTTGTATACGCATTCAATTATGCTAGCGCGTTCTCAATTACACGATGACATGGCTGCTGCACCGAGGGATGGCTCCTGACGAGGGGACTCCTCAAGGGTCAACAGCACAGAGACGAATTTGTGTATACACATTCAATTATGATAGCCCGCTCTAAGTTTCACCGCGACAGGGCTGCTGTATCCAGGGTTGGCTTCCAACGATGGGACTCCTCAGCGATCAACAGCACAAACATGAAATTCTGTATATCGTTCAATTATGACAGCCCGTTCTAAGTTCGACTATGACATGGCTGCTGCGCTGAGGGTTGGCTCGGGACAGAGCATTTTAATATAAGCTTGTTTTTAAAAATGTGTTTTTACAATTAACTTAATTATTTCTACTGAAAGGTCATTCCATATTCGAAGACCGCATACCAGAAAAGACTGATTGGTTTGTGGAAAGTCTAACTAGGGATAGTAAGTGAGATATTATTTTATGACCTTGTTGTGATCATGTTGATGCACAGAGGATATGGTATTTAGCAAGCTATACAAATAAGATGGGAGGCGAGTGGGTAGAGTTTTTTAAATAAGGGAAGATGAGCAGTTCATTGCGCTGTTTAATCTGAGCCATTTAGTTGATCATAATCACTACACGCGGCTTCAACTTACATCACGAATCTGAGATAGCCATTTTGCACCTTCTGGAGCAAGTATGCTCAGTCTCCTGTTACACCATGATAGACAGTGTCGCCATTGTCGATAAGCGGGAAAATGAGCATTTGAACCAGATGGGATTTCAGCGAGGAAAGGAGTATTTTTTAGTATTTGATGTGACTGTAGGGAACCATTGACATGAGATAAAATTCCAAAAACAGTATTGGCTGCCATCATCGATTTACCCCCGAAATATATAAAATTCATGTATTGCTCCAATTAACCTCAAATGTATAATAACAAATGAAAGTTTTTTTCTACCAATATGGCGGCTATCCCATACTTATAAGGGACAATCAAATGAAAACGTGACAGACGATATAACGTGCATGGCGCGGAAGTTGATAACACAGGTAGGTGTGTATAGTAGTGCCCTCTATTGGGAATCAGGAAAGAATAGCGCGAACGTTCACCGTAGTGGCATTTGTTTGTTAGGTACCTACGTTCGAAATAAGGTTAGCGAGTCGTGTGTGCGTCCGACATCACTATGGAGGCTGGAACGGTATCACGTAAATATCGTTTCGTTCCATAGTTCCATTGTTGGCTCTATCGCTTGCTCTCCGGCTTAAAATGATGTTTCATCTTCCGCGACAATACGGACTAGAAACGATATTCTTCAGCGTGATATCGTTCCAGCCTTCATAGTAAGGTCGGACGCACACACGACTCGCTGAACTCACTTCGAACGCGTCTAACAAGCTAATGGCACAGCGGTGAACGTTCACGCTATTCCTTCGTGATTCTCAATAGACTATTCAACTGCGTTACCAACTTCTGCGCCATGCTCGTTATATAGTCTGTTTTTTTTATTTGATTTGCCATATATACATTTTTCTGGGTGTTTGTTATGTTGACTGGGATATTAGTCCTAAGTCCAATAACCTTAAATGTTACAATCAGTTTGATGTTTAACCTTTTGTTCACCTAGGTAGTGATTGGACTACCATACCATAGTAACTTGTTCCATAACATAATTCCCCGGTCAGTTAGGGGTCTTTCAGACGATCAATTTAAACTTACTTTGTTAAAATTCTCTTTAGCGTATTAATGATTTTGATAAAATTGAATTTTCTAGTTTCCGTGCCAATTCGACTGTTTGACCACTTAGGTAAATAATTTTATCGTGAACCCATATGTTGATATTTTGCTGTATACACTTTGACTAAAAACATGTAGTTTTATTATTAATATATGTATATTTATTTAGCTGTAATATACATACTTCTAACTATATAAAGCTAACTATGGTTTGAAATCCCATTGAATCTGATATACCTATTGACTAAAAGCGTGTTTTCTCTCTTTTTACATTAGTATTTTTTTGCTTCTACTGACGTTTACTGTATGTTTGATTGTTACTTATTATTCTTGTTTTGTAAAAAAAAACTATTTTAAAAAATAAATATTTATTTATCTACCTAAAACAGTAAAGAATGTGTTCAAACAAGGAGTTCAAACACGTAACATCAACATAATTGTTTTTCTTAAAAACATTTAATAGAGAAACGGGGGCATGATATTACTTATATGATACTTAAATGGATTCACCAAGTGTAAAAATTCGCTATCTAAAATCGAAGACTATTTCGATTGGTTAATATTATAAGTAAGGTAAATAATTAATTATAAATAAGATAATAATTTACCGCGTGAAGTTTGGGTCCCCCGACGTTTCAGCGATGTTGCAACAGTCGTTGTCCAAGGTAGACTGACATGCTGTCAAATCGTAATATGTTGTTCTGCAGGTAGGCGGCAATCTGCTGTTAAGGGCTCCCTAGACGATCAAGCATGCTTGACAAGCATCGCGTCGCGGGCTGGGAAGTGATCGTAAACCACAGGAAAAATGCAAATATTTTTTTAAAAATATTTACCAAAAATGCCTAATTTTGTAGTTTATACCAGGGAGTCGAGTCATCCATCAATCAATTACGTCTAATTAATGTTAATCCCTGGTATAAACTACAAAATTAGGCATTTTCGGTAAATATTTTAAAAAAATATTTGCATTTTTCCTACGGTTTACGATCCCTTCCCAGCCCGTGACGCGATGCCTGTCAAGCATGCTTGATCATCTAGGGAGCCCTTTACTATGTAGATTATAACGGTGGTGGGGTGGCGGTAGTGGGGTATTTTGAAACACTTACTGTATCTTACGATACGTCCTTGCGTTCGGCAATGGGCAATAACAACATTTTAAGAACAGAGTTCCGCGTAGTAGAGAGATTTAAACAGTCCTGTCTATTAAAATTCGGGGTTCTTCTTATTTCAATTGCTTCCCGGGTCATACGTGGAAAGTAACATTGTTCTTTGGATCGCACAATGGGATTTTGACACTGCACCCAATCCGCTATCCAATTTTTGTTCGCATATTGCCGATTTTTCTCGATAAACGTTTTAACAGCTTCGATGTATTCCATCAGGTGAGTGGCTATGGACCGTTTCGTTTGTCCAACGTTTGCCACCTTACAGCTGCATTCGATTTTATAAACACCCGGTGTTCGTCAGTACATCCTACTGTTTGACGCCATGTGTAAAATAAAAAAAGATAAGCATCTTTTTTATTTTCTTAGCGCCTTTGTACGGTCAATTTTGCTCTATTTTATCACGTCAGTTGTCAGCAGAATTCCTTAATACAAGCATTATTTCCTTTTCTAGGATGACTTCTTGAAAGGTTGGCAAATTTGACCTATTTATTATGCTATTTGCGACGTTGTTACACCGTGCTGCGTGGCTTGACATAAAAGCAGGCTATGCTCCGGTTTATAGCAAGCGACTCTACAGACTTCCCCCTTTTCTCTCTCCTTCCTCGCCTGTACATATAACCACCCTGTTCGCCTTACTGAATTCCTGCCGAAATCCTCCCTCCCGCCGCCACGATATTCATTGTTACGCTTGGATACAACAGATAAACGATCCGGAGGGTTTACGTCACGATTTCTTACTCTGACGTTCACTGTCGTCGTTAGTGGGACAGCTCTTGTCAATACGCGGCTCATGAACGTGAGCAGAGACCGACCAAATGCAGGGCGTATTTATTGTCAAAAGAATTTTTTATCATATTTGTAGGCAGAAATGGGCACTAAGACTGGCAAAAGTTTGGGCACGTTGGAATTCTTGGTGGAGAGAGTTGTTAGGGTCCCCTTCGCTATAGGTAAGAAAATCATCAGGGACTGCTTGTAGCAGGAACATCGGGCATTCTGGAAACAGAGCCAAGGATGTCGCCAGGTAAAGGCCATGATAGAGCAACCACTCCATAAGAAAACTAAGGCAACACTTGACATGCGCAAGAAAAACCTTAGAAGCACTATCAGTCTCCTCACCGGATACACGGCCCTTAGAGCACATCTATTCAACCTTGGCTTGACCGAGAGCAAGGACTGCCGAATATGTGGCGAAGTATCTGAACACAGTATACACATCGTTGGTCGCTGCCCAGGCCTCGAACCCAGCGATCTGCCCAACTTGAAGTTCAGTGATCTGTATGGAGGACTGGTAAGCAGTACCGGGCTTCTAGCAGACCATTTACCCAACCACAAAGCGGGTAGTTACAAAATATCTTATAGATCCAGGTGACATCAAGGGCTGGAGACAAGCCCCCCACTTTTTTTACTACTAATACTACCGTATAATTATTACCAATGACTTGGAGGTCGATATAAAAAGAAAGCCATTTTGATAACATCATTGTCGAAAGCATAATGTCGCATTAGACCATACATTAAAATTTAGTGGAATAATTTAAGTTTTGTCGACGCATTTGAATTCTTTAGGATCCACTTTTGCAGTAAGAAGTATACGGGTAAAAAAAACAAATGAAACCATTTGGTTATTGACGTTCAACTCTCCTCAGAGCGAACATTGACTTGATGACCAAAGCCATCTTCTTCATTAACGGTCGTAGATTTTTCTTACAGTAGCTCAACTTTCAGTTGAATAACAGTTGTCTGTTCAAACCGGTTCTGGTCTTGGTAATAATAGTTATGCTACCATAATATCATTAATAATTATACAATATTTCGTTTACACTGTGGATCGTTTATCGACGTTGTTCGGTCAAATTAAGAATATTTAGGCTGGCTGAGGCACAGGTTTATTTCGCAATAGAAACTTTACATTTCTTGGGCACTTTTGAGATGATAAAAAATATGTGAGCACGAGCCACACGCAACGCGACCCGTTGGAAAGACTGTTGGTGGTTGTCTGTTCCCACCCGAAAAATTAAGTCCTAACCTTTGCTTCTATCGAGTATTCGTTCTGCACCCTCAGCGGCGTTGGTCAGTGGGTTGTAAATCCATACACCGCTCCCATATAGTTCAGATCTTAGCTTCTGTCAGCAGTTGTTGTTGGCGTAGGGGCCTTTCAGGATACGATTTAACTGCACTCGTTTATTACATACGTAGATCTTTGATGCACAATCAATTGATCGAACTGATACTACGGTCAAACTACGCAGTATGCACTATAAATTTAACTGCGACTAAACAGCCCAGAACGAGAACCACTCGTCCTGGGCTTTTCAATATTCCGTTTCTGTACATGAACTAAACCCGATTTCAGTCGCCGTTTCCAATTGACCTTAGCCCGGGACGTCTTCCGCTAGTTATAATAGCGTTGAGCGGGGATTTCCATGAGTAGGGTCTATAACCCTGGCTTTCATGTGGCAGGTTCTCAGTCTTCCCTGCGGTGTGTGTCGGGTGTACTTGAGCTGCACCTCTGGTTGTATTCATATCACGGCTGCACGCCGAAAATTGCGGCTTTAGCCGCAGCTACCTCCTACTCTTAAGGCTGTAGTTGATTGGGACGCACGTCCCAATCAACGCAGTGGCACAACGAATCAGCAGGATACAAAGCGATGGGTAGGAGCGGCTAGTCCAGGACTCCGGACGCAGGCGTCGAGTTTTTCTTTTAGTAGTCCTACCAAACAGGTATTCACGGGCGTCCCTCCCCGACGCGGGCTTTGGGGCGTTTTAGACAAAGTACTAACGCGGTTCCCTCGTTGAGGCTTTCTCAAGCTTGCCTCGCACAAAACTGTACTCCTTGCGCTTCCTACGCTGCCGGGACCGCGCGACGCGACCGCTCAGAGACCGCCTCTCAAGTGAAACTGATACTTACCTTTTAAATTGTACTGTTTTGCCATTTTTAATACTCCACCTCCCGCCTAATGACTCGTCCTAGGAGTGGGGCTAGTAGCTCAGCCCTAGCCCGAATAGGGGTAAAAGGTGTGTGCGTGGCAGTGATCGTATGATCAATAATAGATGGCGCGGCATGTATATTTTTGTCATTTTTATGATTACACTTATTTGGGCTTTTGACTGGCAGCGAACGGCTTTGTGCAGCTTGGGCCATGAGATCCATTGTGTTTTCGGATCGGTCCAACTCACGATTCAACTCGTATTCAGAAGACTCCTCGTGTGGAAGGCTACCCCGGGTAAGACTCTCGCGTCTCAGACCTCGCGGCTAGTGGATCGGTTTCTCCTGGGTGATTGCCTCTCGGCGCTACTGGACGATTTGCGCACCGTTCGGCGACGCCAGTCGGTTGTGAACCCTGACTAATTGCTGAAGGAGTCTGGAGACTTTGAAAATATACTATAGTCTCCTAAGCAGCGGGGGTCGATGTTGACCTGTTGTCACGCCATTCTTGAAACGACCTCTCAGCCGCCCGATCCTGAGTAGTATGACGGACAAAGGACGCCCAGGATTTGCCGCTGATGTACAACAGGTAGAGGCCGCGTAAGCGACTTCAGTCCCGTAACCAGCCGGGAGGACGGAGGTATACTGATGTTTAATTCCAGATGAAGATATCCTTCCAAAACTGGTAGACAGGGGGCGAGGCTGCCAGCTAGGTAGCTTTCCCGGTGCCTCGCTGTAAGGCGTTGGCCTCTGTCGTGCATGTTGGATTAGCTAGACGACAGTAGATTTGTATTGTCTCTAAGTCATCTACGCTCAACTCACCGGAGATAGAACGATCACTATCGTTAAAACTTCCTGAGGTGACGGGTTCGCCCGTTGTAGTTGACAACTCTAATTCGGTGCCTTTGACTAACACATTGACTAACTAACTATTGAAATATTTCTGTAGTCTATAGATGTTTGTCAATACCGCGTTTAATATTCATAATGATCTCAAATCAACAATTTGGCGATGGCCCCAATACCAGTATCTATTTTATGCTGTCGCGACAGAAATAAAATTTTAAAGCAGTCCAATGTTTGCGACGGTCGCTCTCTAGCCGAGGAGCGAGGCAAAGTTGGCGCGGGACGATTCGGCCGCGACGACGGCTGCTACAAATTACGTCGTCGGGGCGGGCGTAATCTGCCGCCCCTCTCCCCGTCGGCGGCGGCCGGAGCCCGGGGGCTCCGCTGGCCGCGGCCCGCCAGTCTCCGAGGCACCGGCGGCCGGCGAACGGCGCCGCGCCCCCTTTCACGCGCTCACGCCGACGCCTCCGAAACGTGAACCGCGCCGCGCCGGCCGGCACGCGGCACGTGACGCGAGTTTAATTATCTATTTTTTCCTCGGATGACATACAGCGCTTCATTAATTATTACAAATAATCTTGGTACACTATTTCACTGGCCGATTAATTCTTTTTATACAACAGTGTCTAACAGATCCTTATACAATAAATTATCAAAATCAAATTGAATTAAATTAAACTAATATCGAACTACATTATATTTCAGTCGCGAATGCGATATATTTTACTTTATTTTATTAGTAATGCTTTATTTAAGAGAAACTATTATAAAAAGTATGTCTCAAAAACTACTCAACTTGGATAATGGCAGTACATTGCAAGCAAGAATAATAGGATGTAGGATAAGAAAGGAGAGGGATGGGATATAAGTATTTATATTATAGTTTTTATACATTTTTGGTTTGTTTCATTTTCGTTCTGTTGTTTTTAAAGTCTACATACAGGGTGAGTTATAATTAACCGGCACTTTAAAGTGGGTAAATCAGTACGAGCAAGTAAGCATTTTTTGATTAAAATATTGTAGAAAAATTAACTTCATTGTATATAAATTTAAATCAAATTAACGAATTGAACAGTAGGGCCGTGTCGACTACAATGGGCGAACCCGTCACTCTACGCTGGTATAACGATATAATTCATTCTTTTAGCCGTGGGATGAGCGTAGAAGACTTGAGATAAAACAAATCAACTGTCTAGCTCGCCAGCAGCCCGTTAGAGACCGACACTTTACGGCGAAGCACCGGGAAAGGTACGCAGCGGGCAGACTCGCCCCCTAACTACCAGTTTTGGTAGGATATCTCCGTCTGGAATAAACCATCAGGATACCTCCGTCCTCCCGACTGGTTACGGGTCCGAAGTCAGTAATTCAGAAGTAATTCAGTTAGAATTTATTGCGGACCTGGGCTTTCTTTGCCCGTAGTGCCACACGGGATCGAGTGGCCCAAGGTCATTTCGAGAGTGGCATGACAATAGGTCAACATCCACCCCCGCTGCTTAGGAGGCAGTGTATTTCCATAGTCTCCAGACCCCGTCAGCAATTAGTCAGAATGCACAACCGATTGGCTTCGCCGACCGGTGCGCAAACTGTCCAGTGGCGCCGGGATGCAATCCCGCCAGGAGAAACCGGTCCACCAGCTTTGAGGCCTGAGACCGAGAGTCTTACCCGGGGTAGCCTTTTACACGAGGAGGCTTCTGAATAGGAGCTGAATCTTGAGTTGAGCCGATCCGAGAACAAAAGGGATCGGATCTGTCAGCCAGAATTGATCTCCATAGTAAAATAAACGGTTAGAACTTGTTAAGAATCACTGTTTATTTTATGAAATTTTAACGACACTTTTGTCAAATAGTATTTCGTAGACTATACGCACGTTATTAAAGTCAGTCGGGGAAATGCGCCATTTCGCTAGTTACAGTTTTCGACACGACGCTACGTCTCCCTAAAATGCAGTGCCAACGACTAACCAACTACTGACCGGCGTTTAGAATTGAGCAGTGCTGCGTTTGTTCTTAAAAGTGATTTGATCTGACTCCATTAATTGGCGTGGTTGGCAATACCGCACGCTGCAAATTTGAATTGATTTCTGACGGGGCAAACGAATTACGACATGTGACGTAGTCTCTACAATGGTTTGGTGAAAATCCTGCACTGATGACAGGGGAGTATGGAGCTTTCTAATTTCTTTGTTTTTTGTTATATTACCTAAAGTCATTGACATTATAGGAGGAATAATGAACACATATCAAATAGATCACCCATATCTAATGGTATGGGTCTTAACTTGTTTTTTATACACGTTTTAATGTAAAACATAATAAAAAATTTCGTCTCACCATGAACCGGGTTATACATATTGAACCACATGTTTTAGTTTAAGTATTATTACCATCTTACAGGATGGCCTGTAAAGAAGACAACACGCAAAGAAGGTAGACACCTTGCAGAACAGATGAAAACCGCGCAGCTTCGGACAGCTGGTTATTAATCTTACTTGTAGGTCATACGTGATGTTGACTTAAACTTTATTTACACACACTTTATTTACACTATTTCCATTTATATAAAACCTAGTTTTGTTTTAAAACCTAAATATAGTTTCATCTGTAATTAGTGCGACGCAAATATTATTAGTAGGTAATGCCGGGGTTTAATTAGATAATCGTGGTCGTGGACGTTTGTATAATATTGGACAAGACTCCGTAATATCGACCCCGGATCTCGTTCATGACTGACCTTTCCCACTTCGGACTGGCTTATCACTATGCAACGACCAACCTCATACTATTTCCATTAAGGCACTGTTTATGGCGTTTCTAACGCTGATTGGCTCTATAAATGGCGTGAAGGCCAGTTTCGCATAGGCATATCTACAAAGTTCTTCTACTCGCTAACAGATGGTAATAACAATGTTTTACGTATGATTTTCAACGTTTTTAGAATCGCAACATTGCATGTAAACCTAAATAAGATTTTAAAGTGTCTGTTGATTTTGAGACATTATTATTTACAAGCCAAGACGTCATTATTTTAAGACATTGTTATTTATTTAAATCCTCTATCTAAATAAACTTAAATAGGTATGTACTTAAATACATAATAAATAAAATAAATAAAAATAAAATACAAACGGAGCTGCCATGGAATTCACCGACAAAAAATCATATATAATTATTACACTTCTGGGAGTTGAACGGTGGATTCCGGACTAACGACCGGCTGTGGTAGGGTTAGGACAGCTGTCTTGCCACATGTGAGCGTTCACGTTACCCTTCGAAGCCATATAATTTGAGATGCAAAAATCGCGGTTTTAGATATTTTTTCTAGAAAGGAGATGATTATTTTCCTGGAGAGACCAAGATCTTTAAAAAGGTGAAACAAAGATTTCGCTGGCAGGCCACGATCGCCTACTTCCACCGCGTGAAGATGAACAGTGAAGCCGTTCCGGGTGACGGCATTTGCGAGATCATGGTATTTATTTAATTTGACTCGTGGTCTTTTGGGATATTTGATTCCCATGGAACAGTTAATTCTACTATAAGGACCATCTTCCGAGATAGAGAGTAAAGAATTATATCTGGACGCAGGGCTGTGCATCCGAGACTTTCAGGGAATTTATACTGCTTAGAGACCGAATCGACCTCCATAATCCAATCTGAAGCTTTCTCGATTATAATTGAGAAAGTTTTGCAATGAGATGTTTTTTGCCTTTAGAACCAACCCGCACAAACTGTTTTGGGGGTTTGGAGGATACTTCTTATGATTCCAATATTAACGTAAATATCTGCCTAACTCTCTCTGATACTTAAGAATTTCATTTATCAAATTAACAGGACTCCACGATAAAGAGTTACTTTGTGAATGTGACAAGGAAACTCCCAGCTATACCAAATGGGAGATTCAATTTATACATGTTCAAATTGTTCTAGTTGTCCTTTCCGCCGAAACGAATCGCCGAATAGAATCTCACATTGCAACAAGAATGTGCTTGATTTACATTTTTCCGAGCGAAATGGGCCGTCTTCGAAAGCACTTTTACGTGTAATCGAAATGTCGCATTTTTAACGTGCTCGCTTCGGAGCCACAGTAGATACGTCGCGCATGTCACCCAGTATGCGCTCACTTGTATGTACATGGCGTTTTAAAATATTTATTCAGATTTTAACCGCATTTTAGCCATCAGCTCTGATTGAAATAATAATAATAATCTATATCTATATATTAATTTGAAACGCGTTTTTTCTGTAACCGCCTAATTGAGAGAACGGATAGATGTAAAAATTTGCTTGAGGAACTCTCGGTCTGCAGATCTGTTATCAAAAGAGAAAAATAGAAAGTCATCAAAAGAGAAAAATAAAAAATGATAGTGCCATCTGCTGGGGTTCAGCACGGGGCGGGGGTGAGGTTTGAGTGGGGGGGTAGGGGGGTTCTAGGGGGGTGAGGGTTTATGGTTGGGGGATGTTAGGGGTTGTCTGCTTGCCGGAAAAGTCTAGGAGTGACACAACCGATTTTTTACTCGATATAGTTAAAAACAAATTTTAAAGATTTTAATCATTTCACGGTCATCTACCGTATAGTTGCTAAAGTAAGTTGAATTGGCGCGAAACTTTTTGGTTACTTTCTGTCACACGTATATCACATACGCGTCGCTCTTCGTTTGTTGCTGTCCGTTTGCTCCCAAGTCCTTGGTGACATTCCTGATCGTAGATCAAATGAGCAATGCACCGCAACGTAATCGAATTATTCCAAAGAAATTTTATTTGAACATAAATAAGAAGTATGTTTCTGTTTATTTATATTTTATGAAACATTACTGTCAATAAACTGACCGTCGATCTCGACGGGTTTCAGCTAGTATCAATTATTTATTTGCATCTGTCATTACAAAAAATACACACAAAAAGAACAAAACTACAAATTGCAACGTAACATAGACAAAGTGTATGTAATAATAACACAAACTCTGCAAATTAAGGATATCCTGAAATATACAAAATATCCTTAGTAAATCTTTTAACCTGGGTTTCAGGACACACCTATTATTGGTACCACTATTTCATGATATCATAATAAAATAAATCAAAATATTCAACAACCAATAATCACGATTAAATTTTACAAGCCAAAGAAAAAACAATAACAATAATTAAATTAACAAGTAATCACTCTTAAAAAAATCCTAAAATCTTTGACTTCTAAAAATCTACTTTTAATAATACTTATCCATTAGTTTTGAGACGTTTAGAAAATACATCCATGAATTGGCCAAGACAGTGAACGAATCGGTGGAGTTGACCCAAGACTGTAACTATATATTAAAAAGAAAGTTAACTATTGTATTTAAAATTATTTTTCTTACTTGTTTTTTTATGAATTATTTGTGGGCGGTTTGCGCACCGTTCGGTGAAGCCAATCGGTTGTGCACTCTGATTAATTGCTGAAGAAGTCTGGAGACTATGGAAATGACTGTCCTAAGCAGTGGGGGTGGATGTTGACCTATTGTCATGCCACTCTTGACTTGACCTTGGGCCACTCGATCCCGTGTGGCACTACGGGCAAAGAACGCCCAGGTCCGCGATAAATTTAAAATGAATTACCGCTGTAATACAACAGGTAGAGGCCGCGTAAGCGACCTCGGACCTGTATCCAGTCGGTAGGGCGGAGGTATCCTGAAGGTTAACTCCAGGCGCAGATATCCTACCAAAACTGGTTGTTAAGGGGCGAGACTGCTCGCTGGTTACCTTTCCCGGTGCCTCGCCGTAAGGCGTTAGCCTCTAACGGGCTTATTAGCGGAGTTAGACAGTACATTGTTTTGTCTAAGTCTTCTACGTTCATACCACGGCTGAAAGAACGATCACATACCGTTATGCCAGCCTGGAGTGACGGGTTCGCCCTTTGTAATCGACACCGCCCTACTGTTTCGTCCCCAAGCCTCTACGTTCACCATGCGGTTGAAAGAATGATCAATATTGTTATACCTTCCTTGGGTGGCGAGTTTCCCGTTATATGAGACAACTCATTAGTGCCACACCTTTCTTGGGGTTTCTCACTTAATTTCATCATTAGTCTACCTGCATCCCATGAGCTTTGAAACGGTCTGTATATGACTTGCTATAAACTAACTGGCGTCGCCTTGCGCTGCAGCGCATAGTGAGACAATGAGACACGCCGAATACAATGCAAGGCAATCCGCTGTTCATTGTTTTCGGGCCGGAGGCAGGAGTGAAATTCGAAAATGCAGCAGCGGGAAATAAGACGTTTTGTTTCTTGGCATCGGCGCGTCTCGCCAAAGCTATAAATCTCCCGGTCGCACCCCTCTCCCCGTCCCTCTTCGCTACTTGCGAAGATACGTCATGAGTCAGGCGGAAGTGGTCTTGGTAACGAGTGATCTGATATATCCTCTTTGATATATTTCATTTATTTGCTAAACAGGGGGGTAGGTCAGAGTGGGACGAAAGACACACAGACTAGAGTTATTTCATCTATTACTTCTTCTTCATCATCTGTTTCTTCTTTTTATTACTTCAATTTCGAAAGCAACTAAACATTTCGTTCCGTCGTTAACGTGTACGAGCCAGGTTACAACACGACAAAAATATGCGACCAGCCTCGGGATTTTGAAGTGGCGATACGATACGTCAACGCGACGCGACATTAAATTCGATATCGTCCTCAATCCGACGACTTGACTGATTCTGTTTCAGAATCGTCAGCTAATCTCGGAACTCGATACTTCCCAAGTTATTCCCACCCCAATATCGTGTTCTGATTGGCCAAGAAAGGCGTATGCTCAATTAGGACCGGGCTCTAAGCACGCTTAGTGCTTTGAGCTAAGTTCTGAGGTAACAAACATAAAAAACATACAACCGAATTGATAACCTCCTCCTTCTTTTGAAGTCGGTAAAAACAACAACTAAACTTGCATTTTATTACAATTTCTGTGTTCAGCGCCCTTGAAGACATAAACATGAACTATTTTCATCAATGTTACAGAAAAAAAGTAAATTGTTGTTGGCTAGTGTTATTGATGTTTACGTCATTTATCTTGTCCCGACTTTCGGATGTATGTAATGCTTGGACGAGGACGTACTCGTAGACGATTGATACAACATTATAATTTTGCGACATGTCTAGGAATTCAGTAAGGCTCTAAATGTGTGCTGCAAGATTAGAATGCCCTGGGGCCAATGTACGTGTACCAAGCTACGCTCCATCTGCAAAGGGACCTTACATTATAAAACATTGCTTTTTCGCCGCATTCGCAATCTCTCACCGGTCGTATTTCTATTGCAAAAACGGGCTACGTTATGCTTGTGCCCATCTGTTAAACTTACATAATGCCCACGAAGGCTTCTCGTTAAGCAGGCTCCATTGAATGGCGGGTCGCAGCGTGGTTAGAGCGCGCCGGGGTCGTAAAGAAACGCAAGCAGACCCGGCGGCGGCGGGCGAAGCCGCGGCCGGTACTGCGCCCTCACAGTAAACAAACATCATAGATAGGTCTATGCACATTTGACATTTTGTAGCGAACGGTTTCGCGCAGCTTGGGCCACAAGATCCACTGTGTACTCGTATCGGTCCAACTCACGATTCATCTCCTATTCAGAGGCCTCCTCGTGTAGATGGCTACCCCGGGTAAGACTAGCGGCTCAGGCCTCACGGCTGGTGGATCGGTTCCTCCTGGGGATTGCCTCCCGGCGCTACTGGACGGTTTGCGCACCGTTCGGCGACCCCAATCGGTTATGCACTCTGATTTATTGCCGAAGGAGTCTGGAGACTATGGAAATATACTGTCTCTTTAGCAGCGGGGATGGATGTTGACCCGTTGTTTAGCCACTCTTCTAACGACCTATAGGAAATTGTTTATATGCTATAGTATTGGGAAATTAAAAAAATATTTTTTTGCAGCTGTTGTTGCAAAAAAACATACAAAAAAAACAAAAACATACAGATTCAAAATTAAACTGTAAATAGACAAAGACTATGTAATAAAACTACAAACGCTGATCCTTAGGATATCTCTTATCCTGGTTTTCAGGACACACGCTTATTAATTATAATTAGTACATATATGATAATAAAATAAAATGAACAAATCAAATAAAACTAAAAATCTAAAAGAAGTATTTAGATTTTTAACTGTAATTAGAATTGTTTATCAAGAATTTTTGTTTATTTCATATCTATATTTTTTGCTAATTTAAGAGGTATTATATATATGATATTTTTCATCGTCTAAGAGCGTAATTGCGGTCCAGATCTATAGCTAGATTTAAAAAAGAGTTGAAAAAGTATTTGTCTGGCAAAGAAAATAGTAGTAATTTTATTATATACCGTATTGCTTATTATATTTATTTTGTATATAATATTATTTATAGTATTATATTACACTAATATTTAATATTATATAAGATCCCTGACAATAATTATATATTGTGTATATAATAGTATTTATAAGTTAATCAAATCCTTTGATTTGAGTACAAACCTTTTTGCAGTATTTATCGTTTGATTACGTATCTCTTGTATAAACGCAACTTTTGTAAACCGCATATTGTAACCTTTTTTTGAGTTTATATAAATAAATAAGGGAAATGTATAAAAATATGAATATTCTACAAATACCTGTTGAATATTTTTGTGTAATATCCTATAATTTTAGTAATAATATAGGAAGTAGTTTAATTTCTTTATAAAATAAAAATTGACATCCACACATGCTTTCGATAAGTTGGAAGAGTTCTACAGCTGTGCTGAATCGTTTGTAGTCTGGATATTTTTATCGTTTGTAGGTATATATTTTTTCTTAAATGCGATTATTTTTGTTTATTTTTGTTACGACTTTTAATTTGACACTGTTGCCACTATTTCCTTTTCTACTAGGTATGTCATTTTATTTTGACGTTTATGACATTTATCTAATACCAGCTGACCCGGCGAATTTCGTACCGCCTAACAGTCAATGAATGTCGTGTTACAGATTAGCTGAACTTAATTTATGATTTTATGAAAGTAATACAATGAATACAAAATAAATTTTAAGTTCACTACTTTATTAAGAAAGAAATATACACAAATAGAAATATAAAAGTACAAAAATTAAGTATATCAATCGCGTGTCAGCAAGACATGATTGAATTAAACTATTTACATATTGTGCAGCATGGGATGCACTCGGTTTAATTCTCTTCATTGAAGCACCTTGTGATATACGACATTTTTTGTTTTTTTATCATGCGCAAGATCAAATAAAGGTATGATTTGCCGACACGTGAAAATCACACGATTTACATTTTGTATGGGAATATGTTTTTCTTTTATTTTAATTTTTCGCCAACTTTCCAATTTTCGTTTTTATTAGTTATTCTGCTATTCGGGACGGAGATAAATCCTACAAATCAAAAACCATGAAAATCGGTCGAGCCGTTCTCGAGTTATAAGTGTTCGAACAAACCCGACTTTGTTTTGTATATATAGATGTAATTCAGCTAATGTGTATTTTTTAACGATTTCATTAGATTAGCTATCTACCTATGTATATGATTGTTGTAGATACCTAGTATTTTTTGAAAAATAAAAATGATTATGATTATGATTAGTTGTTAGAAAACGTCAGTTACTATTCCAAAAACAAAGTCAGTTTATTTGGTACGCTCACATACAAGCTGATCGGTCTTGTTGGGGCATTCATTTAGCTATGATTGTATGGGTTGTGTTTATGTTTTCCTTATTGCTCATGTAACTAATTGCAATTTATATCGGTACGATCGTACTGTTCCCGTACTGTACCCAAATGTAAACAAATAAATAAATAAATCCTATCAGTATCTGCCCATATCTTACGGCGCTAGATATTGTGCTGAGATGACGTTGTCATGCAATTTAATTGGGGCTGGGTGTACCTTATTCTTGGTGTACGCACGGGCCTATCTTCCGTTTTCTTCGAAATTTTGGCCGTGGCCAGTAACGGCGGCTAAACGCCTTCATAACTCGACTGCGAGTTGGAATCTGTGCTGCGGTAAAACTTTCCAGCTCTAAAACCATTCTGCGAAGGCGCCAGAACCGCTGCACGCCGATCCATAATACACAACTCTGGGTACTGTGCTAGTTATAGGAATATTATAAAATATCAACTGTAACTTGAGTTGCCGACTACAACGGGCGAGCCCGTCACCACAGGAAGTTTTAACGAGTAGTCGTTCTATCGACCTGCAGTGAGCGTAGAAGACTTTGGACAAAACAATCCAGCGTCTAGCTACGCCACAACCCGTAAGAGACCAACGCCTTACCGCGAGATAGCCAGGAATGCTACCTGGCGGGCGACACTCGCGCCCTTACTACCAATTGTGACCAGATTTCTCCGGTCTCTCGATTGGTTCCGAGTTCGAGGTCGCTTGCGCGGTCCTCTCCCTTACGAAGCGGTGAAACGGTGTACGCCGAATCTATCGCGGACCAAGGCGTCCTTTGCCCGACTCTGAACCGGGATCGGATGGCCAATGGTCATTTCAAGAGCAGTCGCCGTAAGGTAGGCAACCACCCCCGCTCTGTAGGAAACAATACAGTTCCCAGACTCCCCCGACTGGGGAGCTAATGGGCCCTTGCTGAGTTGGCCACGAAGACCCATTCTGTTTCAGGGTCGGTCACACTCACGGGTCAACACCCATCCGATGGCCTCCACGCATGGGGTGCGAGCCTGGGTAGGACACTGGGTCAACCAGTCTCCCCTGGGAATCAATCCTCTGGCGCTCCTTGACGGTCTGCGCACCGAGCGGCGCAAGCCAATCGATTGTGCTCTCCGACTAACAATCGGGGGAGTCTGGGAACTGTATTGTTTCCTATAGAGCGGGGGTAGTTGTCTACCTTACGGCGACTGCTCTTGAAATAACCATTGGCCATCCGATCCCGGTTCAGAGTCGGGCAAAGGACGCCTTGGTCAGCGAAAGATTCGGTGCACTCCGTTTCACCGCTTCGTAAGGGAGAGGACCGCGCAAGCGACCTCGAACTCGGAACCAATCGAGAGACCGGAGAAATCTGGTCACAATTGGAAGTGAGGGCGCGAGTATCTCGAGCCCGCCGGGTTTATTCCTGGCTCACTCGCGGTAAGGCGTTGGACTCTCACGGGTTGTGACGTAGCTGGACGTAGAATTGTACTGTCCAAAGTCTTCTACGTTCACTGCAGGGCGACAGAACGACTAATCGTTAAAACGTCCTGTGGTGACGGGCTCGCCCGTTGTAGTCGACACCGCAAGATGTTAGTCGGAGAGCACAATCGATTGGCTTGCGCCGCTCGGTGCGCAGACCGTCCAGGAGCGCCAGAGGTTTGATTCCCAGTGGAGACTGGTTGACCCAGTGTCCTACCCAGGTTCGCACCCCATGCGTGGAGGCCATCGGATGGGTGTTGACCCGTGAGTGTGACCGACCCTGAACACATGGGCCCAAATCAACGGTAGTCAGGAATTCTACGAATATTCAAGTAGTTCATTGATTCGCAGCGCGGTTGTATTGTCGTAGCAGAACCTTATTTTACTTTTCCGGCCAACCTCGAGATAATAAATTAATTATTAATTAATTAATTCTCTTTACATTACGTACATTAATTAATTACGAATTAATTATTTTTTTTACCTCGTAGAGAAAGTAATGTGAACACGCTTAAAAACTTTTTTCGAGTGAAGACGGAAATATATATATTTTTATATATTTTTATATTCTGTATATTGGTTAAATTATGCCATATTATGAATAATAACAGATTGCTGAATTTTACAGTTTTTTGCAATAATATAATTTGAACATAAGCAGCCAGATATATAATCAAGTTATTACAATTATAAATAATGTTTTAATTGTAAGTTCTATACCTTAGCGGAATTTTTTGAATTAATAATAAACTTTGAAACTTTGAAGTTTGAAAAACGTTTAGTTATTTTAACTCAGTCTACGAGTAATAAAGTAGTAAATATCTCGTAGATTTCCCATATAACTATATATGCTGTTTCTATCTACTATTAAATGAAATATACCAGGAATGCAGACGCCAAGTGATGCAGGAGCCTTATCGCGCTACGTGCGAGTAAAAGAGAGCAATCGGAATTCGGGCGCGCAGCCATTGAATTTAGCAATGTAACGTACGAATGCAATAAACAACGACTTTTCCGCGGTGTGGCCGGAGTAAGGAGGGGAGGGGAGAGGGGGGGGGGGTGCTGCGACGCGTCGCGGGGTGCGAAGTAGTTGGCCCACGACCAGCTCTAATCTTTCCTCTGCGATGGATGGCTGCAATTGAGTGTTTTTGCTGAAGAAGCGCAATTTGGGCATACCATATTCGAGTGGAGTGGTTTATCTTACATTGTCAAGCGTGACAAATGCCGATTCTTTCGGTTCAACTTGCAGAAAGGTATGCGATCTATAGAATACGAGGGGCGTACTGGAAGTTTATGGAACTGGCCACCTGTTTTCTTTTTACCAGGTAAATGTACGCCAGACTTCGTTTCGCATAAAAGGCTTCGCAATAGTTCGCGAGTAAGCAGAACGCGTCCCTGCCTGCTCTGTTGCCCGGCTAGGCTGTTGCAATGGGGGGGGAGGGGGGGGGGGGGGAACAAAAGCAAAATTGTCATTGTCCCGGCGGTTGCAATGACAATGGCGGTTACAACATCGCCGAAACGTCGGGTTATTATTGTTATTAATATTTATTCCGTAGCGACGATTGAGGAAAGTGTTGCCCTCGCAGCCAATACGCTGATGCCGGTGCCGCTGGATCTCGTACTCCATTCACGATTCGCTACCATTCTTGACGATTTTTGGCGACGTCTCGATCATCGATAGCCGATAATCGTTGATTATTTAAGTCGTCTTTGACATTCTTCAGCCAGGTTTTTTATCGAAACGTCGGGTGCTACAAACTTCAAGGGATAAATTCGTTTCATATTTATAATATGAAACAACCGCGATAGTCTTCGATTTCATATTTGGTGCCTGTACAGAGAGGCACCAAATATGGCACCAATACTTTTTACCAAAGTAAAAAGTTAAAAAAAACGCGCGCGAATTAGGGACAACGGCATCGCGGAAAGTCGGGTGCTTCACTCAATAATTTCGTTTTTATCTATAACGGCAAACAATAGCGATAGTCTTCGATTTCAGTGTATTTCTTGCAAAATATGATTATTACTCGATAAAAATAAATTTGCTTTATACTTTGTGCCTTTCTTTAGCTAACATTGGGATCGTTTATGTATTAATAGTTTCTTTTTTACTTTTGGGCACCTGCGTACTACCCGCCCTGAGACGATATCCTTCTCTCCGTCCTTTCTACACTAAAGAGCAAAAAAACGCACATGCATGAAGTCTATTTCAACGCCTATCCAATGGTATTTTTTTGTGATTAAATCGTTGTAATAAAGTACTTTTTGGGGGGTCGACATCCAAAGTCCACGTTTTTTGTGAATTTGGCAACTTCAGAATTGGTAATAAAAATCGAATTTAAACATAAAAATCTGCGAGAAAACATTTTTATTATTCGGAAGAATAGCCTCCCCTAGCCCGAATAACAGCTCTCATTTGATTTTTCATTGGTTTAAAATACACTTTATTTTCATGTGATATTATACTGTCACTGTACTTTTTGAATTTCAAATATTCTATATATAATGTCAAACAAAAGCAATAGTCTTCGATTTCAGTGTATTTCTTGCATAGTGTGAAGATTTCTCGATAAAAATATATTTGGATCAAACTTTAGGCCTTTCTCTAGCTAAAATTTGAATCGTTTGTGTATTAATAGATTTATTTTAACAACTTTTGTGAACTTGCGTACTACCCGCCCTGATACAATATCCTTCTCTCTTTTTCCCTTCTACACTTAAGAGCAAAAAAATCGCACATGCATACATTTTTCAACAAAAAAATATTATGTCAAATAATACAAACTTTGGTCAAATTCTTTGCATGAATTTTCAAATTCTATCAACGCCTGTCCAATGGTACCTTTTTGTGATTGAATCGTAGTAATGAACTGCTTTTTGGGTGTCAACGTCCAAAGTGCACGGTTTTTGTGAATTTGGCAGCTTCAGAATTGGTGATAAAAATCAGCTAAAAAACATTTTTATTAATCAGACGTGCTGCCTCTCCTAGCTGGAATCACAGCTCTAAATCGATTTTTATTGATTTACATTACATTATATTACATTTTCGTCTTGTCCAATTGACGGCTAAACACCGCTCTTGGACGTGTCAAAATAATTGGGTTAGGTAGTAAGTCTCGTTACTACTCTTTACTGAACATACATAGGTAGTCAAGAATTAACTACTAGATTGTCAAACTATAAATATAAATGATCAAAATAGAAGCCTAATATTTGAAGTAGTTAGTAATTCAAAAAGATACGTAGTAAAATTATTCATCGTATTATTCAAATTGTCAGTAAAATGTTAAATAATGAAATTAAATCTACGTTATGCATTTTAAACTAAAAGTACAGATATAAGACCATATAAAATAATCAGACAATAAGGCTCTACTTTTTTAAGTAATTTAAATGGGCACAATATTCGAAAAATCATGGCCTTCAAATTCGTCCAGAGTATAGAAAGGGTGGCCTATCATAATCTCCTTGATGTTTTTTTTTTAATTTTTATGTCCTCCAGGTGTTTAAATTTTGTAGGGAGTAGATTATAGAATTTAATGCTAAATTTAAATTTAGTATACGTTTTAATTTCATGTGATATTATACTTTATCTATCTATCTAGGTACATCGCACAATCGGATTTAATATTTTTAAAAAATACAATTTAACAAATTTAAGAGCGCTTCTTAATTCTGCCTTGCTTAACTTTCCTAGTTTTGTTTTTTGGGCACGAACAATGCGATCCAGCGGATCGGGAGGATTGGGCTGATTTACTCTTCCCTCGCTTGCCGATACGCACTCTGCCCGACATGCCTTTTGGGCATCCGCACAAGCAGGCGAATCGGCCTTTCCTATCCCGGCAAATCGGTCGCATTTTTTGGTTTGATTTTTTATCCAGTGTCTTTTTAGTTTTCTTTATTTTACGCCTCTTTGCTATAGGTTTAGTTTTGACACACCCATCAGCTAGCTTATCTTCTTGAGGCTCACTAGCGACGCCTTGATTTAAATCCGAATGAGACATTATGAAATTTTGGATCTAAATATAATTTAAAAAGCAGGTCAATTTTGCGATAGCGACTGCACGGTCAAAAATGTTTTTTTTTAATGTCATGTGATGATGTGACATGATTTTATGATGTCATGTGACATTATACACTTTAATTTTATGATATTCATTTGCAGTAAGCCTCAAAATAATAAAAAAACAATTAATCTTTAAATAAAAATGTTATGGGTGTGCGATTTTATTGCTTTGAGGTGTATTTCGCTATCTAGGTATATATTAACGATTTAAGAGCATCAGTGTCACATGGTGGTTTAACAGTAGGGTGCCTGCCGACCCTACACTCTCTAGTCCACCCTGCATGTAAGGTTTCTGGGCGTATCCTGATTAATAAGGGGTCGCTAATTTCGTCTGTGTTAAGTGCGGGCGGGAGGGTTTGGTTCGGATATTCGGGACGCTTCTCCCTATTTGTCGGGGAAAGGGTGGGCGGTGTCGCTTCTCACCTGCCAACGATGACAACGGTTAATTAATCGAAGACAAACATAAGTCTCACCGCCCATAAATTGACAACCTCACACAGTGGATTTCCGATTGACCATTGCCAGGGAGCTAATGGATCCTGTTGCAGTTTGGCCACTGAAACCCATGTGTTCAGGGTCGGTCAAACTCACGGGTCAACACTCATCCGGCGGCCTCCACGCAGAAGTGCGTCCGAGTAGGACTCTGGCCTGGGGGCCAGATTCGGGCGCTCCTGGACGTTTTGCGCACCGTGTGGGTCAACCAATCGATTGTGCATTCCGATTTCATTCCGATATCATAACTTAACACCAATATCAGTCTTTTCGGTTACTAATCATTTTTAAGTTGTGATTTTCTTTTGCTAAAGCATCTTATTGAAAGCCGTAAAGATTTTAGTCCAGTTAGCTTGTTCTAGGTCACACTGTGCTCCCTTCCAGTGAGTCAGCAAGTCGTCACCCTTTCATATTAACTACGCTACCCAAGTCAAAGTGATCTCGACGCCTGGGTAAGTATAAAGTACAAGGGTTGACAAATGAACCGTTTACTGCTGATTGAAGCGTCTGTATCGATTTCACAGTCTAATAATATAACCTGGTACAGATTTAGCTTATGATTAAATTATTTAGCCGTATTACTCACAGACAGGATGGCCATGACCTAGAATTCTTTTTTTTTTCAATGGGTTATTCTGAGCATCTGCAACTGAACAGGAAAAACTGTTTTTTTAGAAGTTATGATTTACTAGAGCATTTTATTCTGCATGGAAAACTAAGATTAAATTAATGCATTATTTTTTTATTTAGGCTTTGATTGCTGAGGAAAAGCATTGTTATTTCAATTTAATTCGATAAATTTTTCACAGTAACAAAAGCCTAAACCGCCGGCTGTGGTTTTAATTTGAGCCCACGTTCAAAGATGAATACTCCAAAAGTATTAGACGTATTTTAGAAATTCGTCTACTCTAAAACTTGATCTACCCAATCTGTTCGTACACTCATTTTTCATATTTTATATGACTACGCTGTATTACCTGCAATGCCTCTGTTTAGAGATCTCTGCATAATAACGCTACCGTCTGTTTGTATAATGGAAGTAGCGCTGTACGTTCGCAGAAATTAAGTTAATTTTGAAGTGAATGGTGTGCATCATCACTAGCCAACAAGATCCCGAAACATGCTATGTTCGGTTAGTCATGCACTATCCAGTCCGGAGAGGCTATCTTATGTGGTCCAGCGGTCCATAACAAACTTAGTGGACATTTTCGACAGGCGCAATTACTTGACGTGTTTAAGAGACGCCTTAAGAAATATCTCACAGATAAGGCGTTTTACTCATTGGGGAAATATTACTCGTGGGGGGAATAAAATGCTTGATGACTAAGGTGTTAATACTCTTTCTTGTAATAAGTATATTATCTCTTTGCATTTTTACTGTATTTTCTCTTTTACAATTTTCTTTTATTGCGTTTTCTTTTACTTTCCTGACGACCTATCGGAAAGGAAAGTATTGTGATCGCGCTAAAAAAAAATTTTGAGATGAAGATGGGAATATATATTTTGAGACTCCCTGAGACGATTGAGACTATTTCCAGACCGATCTCTGTCTGTCTGTATGTCTGTATGTCTGTATGTCTGTATGTATGTATTCTTCCACGATAGCGCCCAGACGCTTAATCGGATTGAGCTGAAATTTGGTATATAAGCTTCTGTTAACCGTCGGAGGAACCCATTAGTTTTTGGAGTCCCTACGCCCTACGGTTGTGGTACCTCCCATACAAATTTGGGGTTCCCGGCGAAAAAATTGTTTCCGCGATAGCGCCCAGACGCTTAATCTGTCTAAGTTAAAATTTGGCATAGAAGCTTCTGTTAACCATCGGAAGAACCTATTAGTTTTTGGGGTACTTACGACCAACGTTTGGGGTACCTGCCATACAAATTTGGGGTACTAGAGTAAAAAATGTCGCTGTTTTTTCGCACCTACTGATACTAGTCAGGAAAGTCTTGGGGTGACACAACCGATTTTTTTATTTTTCTTAGCATGTTTGAATATTTTCGAACGATCCAATATGATAGAAAATTATATGCTTAACTTTATGTATGACTTCTATGCCATTATACCAATAAAATGAATAAATACATTATGCACCCAGTCCTCATTCCTAGTTCTCATTTAAAACAAAAGATGTCAAGTCTTGCGAATGTAAGATTGCTGCCGTAGAGCGGGTTAATATGCGAGTATCCCATTCAGCGTTCGCTTCGCTCGAGTGAAACAAAAGCCGAAATGGGTTTCGCGTGCACGAGTTGGACCGGCGCATGGCGAAGCGCATTGTAAGAAGGCGGAGGCAGGCCTCATTTGCTATGATGATTGGATCAGGCCGAGGACCGAGCCACGTGACTCGAATAGCCGTCGGAAACTCGGGTACTTCGCAACGGAACGAGGAAATATTATGTGTAATTCGATTCCATGAGACTGGCGAGCAGAGACCTGGTTAAATGGATGTACCTACTTAAAAATTGGCTTTGACGGTTGCGTGAGGTTTTCCTCACTGAGGAATATGTGAGACTATTCGTACGCACGGTGAAACTATCCGAAATAAGGGTCCCACCTTGCAAAATATCGGATAGTTATAGTTTTTGTTTTTGAATATGTTTCATATGTTGAAGCCATTAATTGTTTCATATGTTGAATCGAAGTTATTGACCGATATGATCTAAAAATTACAAAAATATCACCATTTTTAGTTTTTATTAAATAAACTCTTAACAATGGATTTTACTGTACAGTTATTTTACAGAAATATAAACTAGATTAAAGTGCTATGATTTTAAAGTTGAATTGTCTTTAGAAATCCTAGAGTTGATGCATTAGCGACACTTCAAAGTTTCGTCAGATTTAAAAAACGACAAGGGATTTATATGAGAAGTTTTCGAAATGTATGTAGGTGGGTAAATGTAAAGAAAAATGAAAGGAGCTTTTCAAAGTAAGAATGAAACAAAAGCAGAACTGATCTTGAGTTTCCGGTAAGACTCGAAATGCAAAAGCGAAACGCTAGCGAGGCACTTTCGAGGCACTTTCGACTTCAATAAATACGAATGAGAAATTGTATGAAAACTGTTATGGTATAGCGTCAACGTCATTACAGCTTTCTTGCTCCAAGAATGGTTAATATCATGAGTAAAGAGAACATATTGGAAATTAGCAGCAAACAACAAAAATATCACCTTACATCATGGTTAATAAACCTTGGTAGGAGAGAGACCGAGAAAACATTCATCACAATTTTAAAATAAATAAATATATTTATTTTCTATTTATTTTATACAGGTATTTTTATTAATTCTTATATATTATTAGTTATTATTATAAATGATTATTTATTATTGCTATTATATATTATTATTATTATTATTTAGTATTACTTGTCTATAGTTCTAATATTATTTTAGTGTAGTGAGAATTTCATTTTAACTTGATTTGATTAAAAAAAAATATATGTTTTTAGTTTGGAATTTAACTTGATTTGATTCAATTTTTTAATTTTTAGTATGTATTTTTTAATCATTTGTATTGGTGTTCTCCTTAGAACAGGCTCTGCCTAGTTAGGAGCAACACAATCAATGTTAAGTGCTAACGGTGTAATTTTTTTTGTGGAGCAATAAATAAATAAATAAATAAATAAATAAATAGACCAAAAGAATTTACACAGCAACCATAGTACAGAAAACTATAATTAGCATCGCTTAGTTGGACCTGGGGGCTGTTCTTAAAAAAATTAGCACGCTAAATTTGTCTATGGCCCATGTAAATCAAATGGACCATAGATAAATTTGGCGTGCGAAATTTTTCAAGAATTCCCCCCCCGACGTGTCCTGTTTACACTTTTCACTCTCCATATAGGGATGGGCAGTGATCTTCATATAGAGATGGGCAACGATCAATGATTCTAAACCACGACTTGACAACTCATCAACATCAACCCTGTATTTTTTTTTCAAGACTTGTTTTTCCCGAGACGTTTTGGCGTAGTCATGACCGGCGCCATTTTTTAGTAATTCGTCAGTTTTCTTTTGAATTTATTCGTTTGATTTATTTTAATTTCATATTATAAATATGTTTTTATATAATCTAATGTAATACATAGAAGGTATGCTGTAATATATCGTAATATTCATATAACTATGTATAATTTTTTAAAAATTATATCACCAATAATTATTTAACCTTTAAATACCGAGGAGGTACATATTAATACTTGCAATAATACTTCAGTTATGCTTCTCCATCCAAGTCAGACAATACGTCGTTGCCCAGATACAGGCTATTTTCGGCATGGTTGGGTATGCGTTGAGCATGGTCATGTGAGTGTGGGACTTCGTTTACTTCGCACCATTACCTAGTATGACCATTTTATCTATTTCAGTTGTTTATTTGAAATAAATAAATAAATAAAAAATAAATAAAGATCTTATAGCAAAGCAGAGGATATAAAATCACCAAATGCTGAAATTACCTGAAAACTGTGATATTTTACCTCGCAATCTAAGTATAATACTATGGATGAATGGCTTTTTAAGGTCAATTCGATATACTTTAGTTACTGTTTTTACCCGATTTAATATGACGTTTAATTCAATTAATTCATCTTCCGATTTGGTCATGAAAATCACGTTAATCCTAAAATGACACAATATCAAGCAACAAACTTCTGTAAGTCTTCAAGTTGGTTTGCAGTGAATTGCAGTTGTTAAAGTGAAACAGTGAAGTGCAATGTCCGGATGCGCCAGTTGTGAAAGAAGAAAAAGATGCGTGCCCCACACTATGAGGAGGTGTCGCTACCTCTGAGGATGTCCAGCCCGGCGATGGTGCGGGACCTGTACCCTCCGCCGGTGCCAGGATCGCCAGGATCGACACCCTGGATCGGCCTGGAGACACGACAGGCTATGCCACCTCACGTTTACAAGTACTACGCAGCCAGGCGGGCTGCTACAGCCGTACAGAGGCACCAACGTAAACACCACAGGGTACAACATATTTTATTTAATTATAATTATAAGGGATTAACTCCCAAAACTCCATGTGCACCGGTTGATGACCGCATACCTATTTTATTTTATGTATTCAAGAAAAAATATAAGAATTATTTAAACGCAATGATTCTGCGTCACTCCTAGCTGGGCAGCGCCTGTTCCAAGGAAGACACCAATTGTATATGATATACATGTAATTTTATGATTTGAAATGTAATTTAAAGATGTTTTAAAATAATCAATAGGTTTTATAATCTAAGGTCAAAATGATTGCGAAATTGATTATAACTCCCTTGGTATTTGGTTACAAAATAGAACCGATTGATAATAAAAACCCAATAATCAGGATAACAATAATAACATTCTATTATTAGAACCATCTATCACAATTTATATATAGTATAAATTGCCATCACTAGATGGTACTTACCTATGAAGTTGCTGTACTATAAAGGAAATTTAAAGCCAAAAACTTTGTATGAAAAATATATATTTAATTAATAGAAATATTGACCTCTATTATCTATGCAGATTTGTCATTTTAATAGGAGTTGCTTTATTCCTCTGTTGTATAACTCAATTGTTAAAGATTATAATTCCTCTGTTATAAAACTCTTGTGGAGAGGAACGAATGAATGCTTTGATGGCGTTTTTCACCGACTCTTCAAAGTTGTTTTTTTCCCTTGTAAAAAGTTATCAAAATTCTGGAAAAAAACTATTGCAGCAAGGTCTGGCAAGTACAGTGGGTGAACAAGAGTCTCCAGCGGCAACTCCTGCAACTTAGCGACTGTTTGCAGTGAAACGTATATTACACATTGTGTTATAACAATCCCTCCCTTCCATTTCCATTCCCCTATTGTACTTATACATTTATATTTAGAAATGCTTCTTTTTCCTTTTTTCTTAAAAAGAAGGTTATAAAATTATTATCTTTTAAATGTGTACTTTATATTTTTTGCTAATTTAAAATGTATTAATGGCTATATTAATGTTAATTTATAAAATGTTTTTTTTTACATAAAGAATATGCTGTATACATTTAGTTAATAAAATAAATAAATAAATAAATAAATAAATAAATAAAAATATGTGGTTATACTTTGTCATGCAGAAGCAATGTCGATGAGCGATTGACAAGGCTCGGTTATTTAATAACGAGCTTCTCCATCATTGTTTGCAATTGTTAATAGTACACGTTTACGGTAACTGTATAGCCAGACTGCAAGAAGCTGTAATAGAAAATACCGGCTCGGGATCTCATATTTGAAAAATAGGCAAATTTTCAACTTTACCATGGTTTCACAAACGAAAATATTTGAACAAAAACAAACAACGGAAAGACAAATAAACAGCTGATTATTAAAAAAGAATAATATCGCCTTAGATTAAAATTTATTTGAATTTGAAATTCCAACTCAAACCCAAGTTATCAGTGGTCAGTGTGAAGAAACAGCAATTACATAGGTAAGGACCCAATATGAAAATAATAAAGATTTTATTATTTTAAACCGTATAGGCATGTATTGAGCGCCATCTACAGTTCGCCTCCATAATGTTATACCACGAAAGTTGCCATATTGAACAAAATAATAAATTTTTGGAACTATGCCATCCATACGTGGCGTTTTGTATTAAAATACTGCTTTTGTTTTGTGTAGTAAGTCGCTGAGATATCTAATACTTATTTTATTTTATTTTATTCTAGAACCAAACAGAACTACATACAATGCAATAAAAACCTATTTAAAAGTGACAAAAATCCATTAATGTGATTCCGAATATAAAGTATACAAAATGAATATAATTTTATATTTTTTCCGCTTGAGAATGGGGGAAATCAGGATAAGAAGTGAGGTGAAGGGAAGAGACAACATAGATAAAAATATATAATGTAAATATATAAATATATTTATATTTAATTTTAGGTATGATATATAGGTATTATAATGATTGTAATGAATTGTAAAATTAATTAATTAAATAAATAAATAAATAAATGAATATACTTGAGAAAAATTATGTCCTTGAACTAAATTAAGTGAAATATAATATGTATAAATGTTTTGTGATCATCTGGATAGACTCTAGATTTTTTTTTATTGAGTTCTTATAAGAGGTTTTTGATGAGTGTAATATGTCCACACTTAAAAAGTCTGTATTATATTTATGACACGCTCTGTATAGAAATGCATTTTGAGATGCGCTGGTTTTCACCACAGGGAGATGAAATAATCGATGCGATCGAACAATACGCTATATAATCAATGATAGAATTTTGTAATCAGTCTCCTAACAATCAGTTTCCTAACTAAAGTAAAAATTTACCTACCAAAGATATTCCACACAAGCAGCTATATTTCTCTAAATTAAATTAATCCCAACCGACCCAGTGGCGCTCGTATCCTTTCTATCTTGTCTCATTTTTTACATTTTATGAATACATTATGCGACGTACCACCTACCCTGCGAGGGACGCGACACTGGCTACGCTTCGCCTGGTTTCACCGGATTACGTCCTCACAATCTCATTTGAAAGCGTCACGACTTGAGCTTTTTAGGAACGTGGGATTTTGCGGTAGGTTGGGTAAAGACTTTTAAAGCGGAATTATTTATGGAGATCTTACGCTCGCGTTTAATACGTTTGTGTGCGGAAAACCCTCGTAAATGTGACGCGTGTTTTATATGGCAGATTAATTCATCCTAAAATCTGATTAAGGAACATGTGAAACGTTATATGTATGTATATTATTGTAGCGACGCTACATGAGCAGGCACCCGCCTGGTGTAGCCGCCAGGAGACCCGACATGATAGCGAGACAACGCAATTTCAAGCAAGAAGGATGGCTACAAGCATACTGAAGCAAAACCTGAAAATCGGTGACCACGTGCGGTATAGTTATAAAACCACGTGTAAGAAATACCAACTGAAGTCCAGGCCCTACCAACAAGGCGACAGAATAAATTATCCAGCGCACCAACATTAACAGCGATAGAAAGAGTTGCGAAGTTCATTGTAACACTTTGCCACATACACCAAATGAAAGCTTATTACAAGTGTAACATTTCATCATATGCAAGCTAAGCTGAAGTACGGGGCTATAAAATGTTATAGAGTTTGAAAATTGCAAAATATTGTATTCAGTAATTACTAATTTTTTTGTAAAATACTTTATTTACATCGTTTTATCTAAATAATACTGTTATTTATAAACTACATAATTACACGATTCTGATACTATTCTGTTAGGTATACATAGATGAAATATATAGAAATATCACAAACTATAAACCTGTAACTATATCAACTATTAATATTAAATATACCTACATAGCACCGAGTGAGTACATTTATCTTATACCGAAAGCTAAAGCAGTAAATAATCTTATGGATGAAAGAGAAACAGCCAATAAATAAGACGGAGAGAGACGACCACTGTGTGGGTGTGAGGTAAGATTTTGCGCCTGGCCGTTGGCAATCTTTTGTTTTACCTTCGGATTGTCTAAACAAGTCTATGCATTAAAGAGACACAGTAAATAAGCAAGACAGAGATAAATACTCACTATATGGATGACAGGTACGATTTTGCACCTGGTCCGTGGTCATTCCTTCGTTTTACGTTGGGGTGTTCTTAATGGCATTTTCCAGTCTGGAGCGCTATTTTCTGCAAATATGTACTTTCAAAAACTGTAAACAGTGATGGAGAATGGCCGGTCGCTCTTCACTTCCACTGCATATGCGCTGCAACAAACGACCATACACTTTCCAATCCCAAAGTTACAAAAGTTGCCACTCGAGACTTTTCGTCATCTCACCAGATCTTGCTCCAATAGATTTCCATTTTTTTTTTAAATTTTAATATTTTTTTACAAGAGTAAAAAATAAACTTTGAAAAAGTCTTGAAAAATGCCTTCAATGCATGCATCAAGCACTGTCCATGGGAGTTTTACAGCAAAGGCATTAATTTGCTCAAATTAAAATGGTTAACTGCATAAGATAATAGAGGTGAATATTTCGATTAATTAAAAACATATTTTTTTATTAAAATTTAATTTGGTCTTTATAGAAAGTAATGTAATGACTAGAAAATAAAGTAATGTCATTTATAGAAAGTAAAGTTTCTAAAGGTAAGAACATTGATTATATAGCATATTAGATTGCTCAACGCCATATTACGTTTAGGCAACTCTACTGCGCCGGCAACACGCAGATTTCCTTGATAGCAATGTCCGACGATACTAATGGCCGTTTATTTAGCTATCTATAATAACGTTGACAATGAATACTTTTGTATAAATATCTAATTGATTATAAAAACCCAATATTTAACTGATAATAACTATAACAATAATAACTGATAATAACTATATAATAATGAATGGTATATTCGATTGCTCTGACCTGGTGGGAGCGATCAATATTAACGCCCCAATGAGGACCACACGCGAATTTGACCTGTTTCGATTGCCGCGTTTTAAAACTAATGCATCAAGGAATGGAGTACTCATACGCTGCTGTGAGCTTTATAATACCCATTTATTGATGGTATTGATATGTTTACTAATTCCATAATCACTTACAAATACTTTGTAAATTAAACCCTAACCAATACAATAAGCTGACTATTCGTTTTTAGCTATTCTTATTGATTAATATTATTATATTTTATATACGCCATTACTAATATCATACACGCTCACACTCCACACTTACACGATATACACACTCCCACAAACACATACATACACACCCTGCATACTAGACTCTTATGTAGTTCTAAAATTGAAGGTACATTAGTTTTATTAAGTATTAAAGAAAAAGAAAAAAAAACGTAATTTATGTAATTTTATTGAAATCCGTAACCGGTTTTATTTGTTGTAAATCTGCATACATTAAAAAAATGTTATTACTGTAATACTGTGTGATTTCTCAATAAAGAATTAAATTGAATTGAATTGAATAATGACATTGCCATCTATCATATTATTATATTTATAAACGCTGATAACATAGCAGAAATAATACGCAGACATTAGAATGCTATCTATTAGTCTATTTCAACATTAATGCTCCTAATTATTATGTATTGAAACCGTTATACCAAATTAAAGTTGATATCCTTATGTAAATAATAGTCAAATAATAAGAGCTATGATTTAAAATTTAGTTTATTACATTATTATAAATTTATTTTAAAATACTAATATGTTCTAATACTCATATACGGTATCTGTATAGGCATATTACAACGCTATCTAATGGGCTATTGAACATAAGAGAAGATTGATCAATTCATGGTCAAATCCTAGCTGCCAAAGCGTAGGACAGCATTGAGTAATTTAATATCCTATATAATCGATGGTCAGTGTCTAATAGGTCTGCGCTGTACAGAACCTTGTAAAACGTTTCTTTCGCATGTCCAGTTAATCATTATAGTCGGGGCGTTTGAGAGCTGTGCTTAAAACTATGTTAAGTGATGGTAACGGTAGTTTTGCTGAGATAAATTATTAATATCTGCACTTGACAACATAACTTGGATCGGAGAGCGAGCGACCGAATTACATACCATAACCGAGTACGGAGTTTAAACTTGGTTTTGCCGTAGTTTGATAATATAGTTCGAGAAATATGTGCCAATCTTAATATGTGTTGAGAAACCTAAAGATCGGGCGCTATATAGAAATATAAATAAATAAATACAAACGGAGCTGCCATGGAATTCACTGACCGGAGTCGGGCCCATCATAATACTATTTTTTTACACTTCTTGGGGGTGAGCAGTGGATTCCGGACTTACGAACCGGCTGTGGTAGGTTTAGGACACAGCTGTCTTGCAACATGTGAGCGTCCACCTTACCACCCATTCACTCCCCCTTTGAAGCCATAGAATTTGAGATGCGCAAATCGCAGTTTTAGATAATTTTTCTAAGAAAGAGTTGATTATTTTTTGGAAATGCCAAGATCTTTAAAGAGGTGAAATAGAGATTTAGCTGGCAGGCCACGAGCGCCAACTTCCACCGCGTGAAGGTGAACAGTGAAGCCGTTCTGGGTTACGGCATTTGCAAGATCATGGTATTTATTTAATTTGTACTCGTGGTATTTTGGGATATTTGATTCCCATGGAACAGTTAATTCTACAATAAGGGCCACCTTCCGAGATAGAGAGTAAAGAGTTATATCTGAACGGAGGGCTGTGCATCCGAGACTTTCAGGGAATTTATACTGCTTAGAGACCGAATCAGCCTCCAGAATCCAATCTGAAGCTTTCTCAATTACTGAGAAAGGTTTTGTAGTTGAATGTTTTTTGCCTTTAGAGCCATCCCGCACAAACTGTATTGGGGGTTTGGAGGATACTGTCAAACCCTTGTTGGCACGAGCCACTGAGACACTAATTACCTCGCGAATAACAGCGAGAACTTTGTCATGGCGGTAAGTGTACCGTCCTTTATCTAAGGCCACCTTGCAGCCAGCTAGAATGTGTCTAGCTGTGCAAGGGGTATTGCTACAGTGGGGACAAGAACTATCCTCGGCAAAGCTCCAACGAGCGAGGTTACTGGGGTCTGGAAGTATATGCTGAAAGGCATTCAAATAAAATTACAGATATTACAGTAGAAATACCGTATTTTTTTTCAAAAAATGCACGAGAAACTCGGGCAAAAAACGATTAAATTGGTAAAATATTCTATGGCGAATCTCTTTTTTTTAACTGAAAATATATCTTTTTAATATATGTGATTTAAAAAAAAATAAAATGGAGCATATTTCTAAGATATCTCTAATTTTTATTCTGTCGTTTTCACCGTCATTCTTTTCAAAAACAATAAACATCCCTATAAATGCCATGGCGCGGATAAAAAAATAAATATTATTCGTTATGGCTATAGTTATGAATGAATATTATTAAATCATAATTCGGAGACTTGTGGTTTGGTCAGTGACTGACTCAGAAAACAATAACTTTAAATAATAAAAAAACATAACTGCCGCTACGAAAAGGGAACTAAAAAAACTAAAAGCCGCCATGGACTTAGCAGCGCTTCATTGCCATTTAGCGGAGCTTCACGTGAACTGGGCCCATCGGCCCGGCTTTGTGAGTATGACGTGGCAATCCTGCGCGCTCTGCGGCAGGTATCGTGACGATCGCGCGTAGCTCGGGACGCTTTATAAAACCTCGCACCGCTGCACGCAGTCTGTTGCACTCGGTGATCAAGTAATGAAACGGTATTTTATTTAATAATTGTGGTTTACGTATTTATCCTTATACATACCTATACATTTTTGGAATGTACTCAATCAGACCTTTCATTTGATACTAAAATATGATACATTTATCTTAATTTATTGACATTCCCGACTAGTTCACCATTTTCCGTTGGGATAAAATTAACGGAATTGCATTTTTAATTCTGTCGATAGAATGCTTTAATAACAAGACACACATTTACGCACATGTTGCATGCACACATACATATAAACACTTTTATTTATTTATTTGCACTAATATTTATTTATTTGCAGCTGTTGTTATAAAAAACATATACAAAAAAAACAAGAACACACAGATTAAAAATTAAAACTGTAAATAGACATAGACTATGAAATAAAGCTACAAACTCTGCAAATTAGGGGTATCCTCAGGATATCTCTTATCCTGGTTTTCAGGACACACCTATTAATTATTGGTACATATATGATTTTAAAATAAAATATCCAAATCAAATAAATCTTAAAATAATAAATAAAATAACCAAATCAAATAAATTTTAAAATAAAAAATCCAAATAATCATAATCAAATAAATACACAAATCGAAATAATCAAAATCCAAATATTTACCATCAAATGATATTAAAAGAAAATAACGAATTACATAAATTTATAAATCTACATATAATAAATCAAAAATGATCAAAATCAAAATATTTAACATCAAATAATCACGTTTCAAATTAATAAATAAACGAAAACAATAGTAATAATCCAATTAGCAAATAGTTATTTTAAAATAAAATCAAATTATGACATCTAAATATCTTCCTTTAATAATAAACTTTTAAAGTGGTCCTTAAATACTAAAATTGATTTCGATCGCAAAGCCATTCCCAACAATGCCATACAACTTCATAGTAGGTTTGGTTGTAAGAGACTGTCGTGTGATAATAAACCCGCCCTTTGATAAATTTCACAAGAATGAGTAGAAACAAACATTTGGGCAATTATTTATATGACGTTTGGACAGATTAGGTATTCTTTGACAACCGGGATAACATATATTCTAACAATATGACACATTTCTAAATCGCTTCAAGCATTTAGAAGTTATGGTGGAATAAAGAAACGGACAACCACCCATACATACATGAACCCTGAAAACATAACACTCCTTTTTTTGAAAGTTATGTAAAAATGACGGCGATCAAAAATGTGTGTAAATTTGAGATAAGAGTTCTTAAGGGGGGAGCCTAGTTTAGAAGGTTTTTCATGTTTTCCATGTTTTTTTAACTGAAGCTGAAATCTGATCATGAATATTTTATATCAGTTTGTTTAACAGTTAAAAGATAAAAAATATGTTTTGTAATAGTAAAAGAAACCATTTTTGAGATGTTGAATTGCAAATGTTTCTACCGCTGCACTGCAGAATTGACGGTATCTGCTTGGGCCGGTAATAGCGATCGTAATTTTGCCTGAAACCAAAAAAAAATTAACTAAGATTTTTTACATACGTATTTTCTGTATGAACTAAAAAAATTACTAAAAGTTATCATTTTTATAATTTATCAAGGACTTCAAGAAAAATAATCGATTCTATCAGGCATGCACCTTCGTTGCACACTTTCAAAAAGTTGTCAAAGACACATTTATTTTTACACAGCCACAAACCAAATACCTCACCTTGTCCTCTTCTTTATCCTTCCTTGGGTAACCTAGGTGTACCTAAGTTATTGACATATATTTGTAAAGTTTATTTTAAATTTAACTTTACTACTTCTGTGTGTGTATTGTACGGTGACAATTAGGAATTATTTTATCAAATGGTTGACTGTAAGATATCGCTATAGCGATAACTCCGCCATTTGTGTATAAATTGTCTTTTTTCATAAAACCAGTGTAATATTCATTAAGTAATGTTTTTATATCACAATAAAGTTATTCTATTCTATTTTATTTTCACCTTAAAATTTTGTGTTTTTCTGATTTTTTAGTTCATATAGAAGAGAATTTCAAAATCTTATTTTTTTTAGAACAACTCTACCGTCAAGTTATCACCAGCGCAATACTGCCTAATATGGCTTTGAGAATGCGTTTAAAGTTTTCTTTAAATAAAAGTAGGGGGAAATGGAAAAGCGCACGCTTCCTGGCACCCTTTTCACCCGTCTTTGTATCGATCGCGCCGCGACTTGTCGAGATACTATTAGTGTCCGACGCTAGGTGCCGTCCGGCGTTAGGGGACTTTCCCCTAAGTTTTTTTACACTTACAGCAATCTCAGACTATCAGCTATCAGTTAAAAGGTTCATGAATAGATTTCAACTTTAAGTTGAAAAAAAATGTTTTTTTTTGTTGTCTAAACCAGGTTTCCCCTTAAGCAGGTAGTATTCGTAGGCGTATCAGCTGTCCGCCCACGCCCTACACCAATGCGCGCCCGAGCCGTCGTGATGCCAATCTGCTGGGCGGGCGGCCGCGGCCCCTATACGTGCCAGGATGCAGCCAAGACATTTTTAACAGATGATAAAGTGCCATTTGTCAGCGCGCTGCTTCCGGCTGCCCCGCGTTACACACTGTACGTAACTCTTTGTACATGGCCACTTTATCAAAATAAATTCGGTCGCTTTCCACTCCGCGATGGAATTCTTAGTTCATTATACTTGGTAAAATGCTCTGTGCTAAGATGGTCGCGAAATTTATTACGAGTATATAGCGTATTAGATTGCTTAATGTTGTACTATGCTTTGACAAATAGAGTTGTCAACTACAACGGGCGGAGCCGTCACCTCAGGAAGTTTTAATGATTGTTCGTTCATATCTCGCGGTTAAGGCGTTGGCCTCTTTCGTGCATGTGACGGAGCTTGACGGTGGACTGTTTTGTCCAAGTCTTCTGCGCTCACCTCACGGGAAACAGAACGATCTAATATCGATAAAACTTTCTGAGGTGACGGATTCCCCAGTTGTAGTCGATAGCTCTAATTGTGCTCTCTATCCATACACGTTGTTATATTTCTGCCTGTCTGCGATTTCTTTGGTACGATGTGAGCCATCTTAGAGGTTCACCGTGTACGCACAGACATAGACGATATTTTTTTCTTGGCTCACTCGATTTGCTGTTCAATCGTTCAGTAACAATAAAGTATCGGTTATTTTTTCAACTTCATATGTGGGGTATAAAGCTCGCGATAAAAAATGAGGAACATGTTTTGGCAGACACCGCCGAGTCGACTGCCAACTGAAAATAACTACATATCGCCATTAATGGAAATGCAAAATTATTACTTTCCTGAAAGCGTAATAAAATGCTTTATACTGATAAAGTTATGCAGTCGGACAGTTTTCTCCATTATGATCGCTGACTGTTTTTTTTTAAGCGTTTTGAATATGACAACATGCTACTTTTTGAAACAATCGAAGTCTGTAAATAAAATGTATCACTGACATTTCAGAACCTCAGATGTCATGGCTGATGAATACAACTTTAATTCTTAACTTCAACTTAATACTCTACAGGTATACTCTAATACTGGATATAGGAGAGTATGTGGAAAACAGCATTTGTTATTAAAAAAATCGCATTGAGTTATGTATTTATTTAGAATAATACTCTAACAAATATATTAAATATTACTATATATCGCAATTCTCGACCTCACAGAGGTTATCCACCAAAGTTGAGCGTCTCCAAAATCTCTGCATTCGTTATATCCATGGCCTATGAAAATTTGACCACATCATAGAACGATACAGAGAGAAGCTTTACTGACCCGGTATGCTTTTCAAAATCTTGGATCGCGTCGCTCCCAATTATGTTACCGGCAGATTTACTGCACTATCAGCTCATGGACGCCCGCTGAGATCAAAAGATAACCTGCTACTCTCTATCCCTAGTCACAGCACTGACTTCTTGTCATTTTCTTTTACCGTGCATGGAGCCCGTCTTTGGAATGCTGTGCCAAAAAATGTGAGAACCGCGCCAAGCGTAAAAAGGTTTTAAAAACAGACTCAGAGAACATCTGAAATCTTCCACATAAATTCCCTTTTCCTTTCTATCCTCCTCTTTTTTAAACCTTAGCGTTCTTATAAGTGTTAGATTATTTTGGCGTGGCACATCCTGTGCCCACAAAGAGTTAAATATATATTTCTTCCTATCCTTTTTTTGTTGTAATTGCCACTCTTTATATAGGTTAAGGTATGTAGCATCTACTCGCAAATAATGTTCATACAATAGTATAGGTTAGCTCTAAAATATTGCCTGCAGGCAATAAGCTCGCCATTTCATACAAATAAAGCGTTTTAGTATTATTATTATTAATAATAATTTATACATAATTTCTTACTAGAGAAACATATTCTAATGCATGTGTACTCGACATGCCAAAATAATTATTGCCGACGTGTCGTTTGAATGACGATTCCAAAAAAATATATTAAAGCTATTTTTATTTAAATTATTATAAATCACTTAATATTAATAATAGCATAACTTTGATTTTATGTAAATATTGATAGAAAATGAACTAAAAATAAAATAGCCTTTCTGTAGGTTAAAATAAATTATAAATTACAGCAAAAAGAAATAAAAAGAGATCCCTAAAAATTATCATAAAAATTTAAATTTGAGAAATAAATTTACAGTAAATTCAGAATGAAAGAAAAAAACGAATTTGATGATATTGAATATTGCCTTTAAGAAAAAACTTACCCTAAATTATCAATCTATGTGCCTGGTAATTTAGACTCGTAACTTAGGTTTTATTAGGTTTTATCTATAGATGTATATAAGTATCTATCCATATTTGTATATGCGTAAATATTTGTAGTTTTATATTTGTCGATTTAAAAATAAGTACTAACTATAGTTTAAGTTGACAGTGCACACTTAATATCGTCATTTAAAGTCTGCCTTAGAACAGGCCTAGGCCTAGTTAGGCGACTGTGTCAATCATTAAAAATAATGTCGCATCATTTTCTTGCTAATATCTCAATCAAATATGACATTATTTTTTTACTAGATGTGTTACTAAAAATAAATAAATACATAAATAAAAATAAATAAATTGTATGTTGTCCCAGGGTGATTTTAAAAAAAAATATTTTTACTATTGGTTATGGTGTTGTATAACCGGTATACTTGTGAGATAGGATTATATGGAAAGATTGATTTGTCTGCCAAATGTAAATGTGAAATGTTAAGATATACCTCAGTCTGGATGGTGCATTGAAATTTAACGCTCCAAACAAAGCTAGTGAGTTTATCCCGCCGTTAAGGAGTTTGGCTAGGTTACAGAAATATTAAGCTTCGCACTCTCTCCTCTTCTTAAGAGTAAAAATCTCTCTCCTCTTCATAAGATCTGGTTACCGAATGATGTAGGCTCAGGAATATTCGGTGAGCGGATCAGGGCTAGCTACTCAGAAAGGAATGGTACATATCCTACCATATTCCAGGCAAAGTGTCAAAGCCATCACCATATTGAATGACCACATTCAGGACGATATAACTCTGATCGGTAAAAGAATCGATATGAGCCATAACAGTAACTTATATATAATCTACAAATAAACATATTTTCATCGACATACGAGTCTTACGGTCAAACGACGCTTTTCCATTATCAGATTTTCCACCCTCTCAACAACATCTGCATTTCTAGCGGTTTGTGGCCTCCCAGAAAGCTGGTTACTCTACACCAGCGATTGCCAACCTGACAATGATTACCCCAAAGGGGTAAAATGTGATTTTAATCATCGAGACATGGTTTTAATCATCGTTCAGTCAAAAAACAAAATAAAAAACAAAATCATCAAATCTAACTACCTACCTAATCAGTAATCATTAAGGATTAGTAAATGAATTATATAATTTTAGTTAATATTTTTTTACCGAAACGATTGAAGTTAGAGCACGACTTGCGATGCGCCTTGGCCGAAGCTGCGCCGAATACTAAATAAATTGTTAGAATTAAGAAATCTCAACCGTCTCACTGACTTGCTTTACTTGTTGATTTAATAAAAACATGCTATTTAAACAGGTGTTTTCTTAATTCAATGTAAAATTATTAAAATTAATTTAAAACATGGTTTATTTTTCGTATCTTAGAGTAAAACTTCCAATTGATAATTTGTTTTTTAAAAATTAACTTTTTTGAGGGTATTTGCAAATGTCTAACCCGTTTTATGGGTAATTATTGCATTGAATGGAACATTACCATATATTTAGCTTTAGTTTAAGAATATTTTATGTAATCTGGCACATGATCCGGCTTGAAGGACCATGTAGAGTAGTGGACATTTTGTTGCTGGCCTAGTGTTCGGGTTGCAGTAGATTTTAATGAAAACAACACGGATCACTTTCTACACAGTATATTTTTTGACATTCTTAGAGGTTTGCATGTTACATACAAAAAACTTAAATTAAAACTAAATCTATGTTAATGTTGCCATTAGATGCAACAGTAATCTCCTAAAAAACGTTGGGAACCGCTGCTATATACCGATGTGCGGCCACTTTTGAATCGATGGAATCACTGCTTAATTTTTGTTACCCCCATAGCATTGTCTCCAAACACCTGCTGAATCTTACGAATTGTTTCGCTTTGAGAATCACCAAGATTTTGTCAAAATTTGAGGAAGTTCTTTTACCCAATTTGTTCAGTCATTTACCATCGTTGTATCAGTCGACAAGCCCTTTCTTTGCAAGGCCTGTGACTTCTTCCACTATTCATTATGTTTGGTGGAGCTTCTCGTGAGCCGGGCCTGTGGCATGTATCGTAATGGTACGCCTGACGGATCAGGCGTCTTATCATTCTTTTTTAGAGAAATCAAAATCCGAGGAACACTTACAACAGCTCCTCATTTGGCGGTCAGCAGGCAACAACGAATTGAAGCATGCGCATTAAACTGTCTCCTTCCACTGTGCATAGTGGCGCCGCCTTAACGGCACTACCGTGTGCGGTAAAATTCAAGGTCGAATACTTTTTAGATATACCTCGTAAACGTCATTTCTAATGGGGGAGGGTCAGAATTGGTCATTATTTTGCAGATTTTTTCATTCTACTTGTTAAAATGTGTATTTTTCTCTTATTGCAGGTAAGCAAAGGCATCTTATTATTGGTGCCACTTCTACCAGACTGTCGTTAGGCAGAATGAGACTACTTCCCCGGAGTCCCGTGCCGGTTTTTCGCATTTTCGGAGTGGAGAAAGTGGAATATCGTAGTTGGGCAGGAAATGGTAATACTTATCGTTTATCTCAGTCTTAGGTTAACACTGTCGCGCAACGTAATGGCACGCACGATACTGGACGTTAAGCGTAATGTTTTCTTTTCTCTTTTCCTCTTTGTCCTTCGCATTTAGGAGAATTGTCACGGTCATTGTTGTTGTTAAGAGTATCATTCTGACGAGTGTGGGATATCCATGCGAATACGATAAATTAAAAGACCATCGATTGACTAGATAATGGCATTGAAAATCATACCTGTTATTGATGAATCTATCAATAACATGAAATATGGCGGAATATTATATTCATGAAATATGGCGGAGAAATGTATTGATATGTTCTACGATGACCCAGATACACAGGATTTACACAGGGTTTACACAAAACCCAGGGTTTTGAGTTTTATAGACATTTCGACATTTTAGTGCTACAATTGTGGGGGCTTTATTTGGTTTAAAAATCGCTTGTGTCACCCCAAGACTTTCCCAGCAAGTAGCCAGGGTTTGATTTCATCTGAATATTAAATTCATAAATAAAATCGACGGGGGCCTTCCATCAGCTGGCGGACGAACCCGGTTGCGTTCATTGCCGCGCCTTGAGCGGCACGGTTAGTTTCTTGGAGAAAAGTGGCATTGGGCCAAGCGCTAACAATTGGCGTTAATATTTAATTAATAAGTATGGCGGAATTTGACTATTATTAGTGTAGCTTGCATATGTGATATTCCAACCAAAATGTGGTTTCATCATTTGGTTTCGGCGCAACAAGGCATCTGTGTACCAAATTTCAAGTCTCTAAGTCCAATATTTCGAGATTGAAATATGACTAGTGCGCCCCTGGTGGACTGATTTCAACCACAATTTCTGATTCTTGCCACCGAAAGATATCATAGCACAAATTCGTAACGTAAGTTAACACTCATAACACGAGTTAACACGCAGTTAAGAATCATAACACAAGTTAACCAACTAATCCTTTCTGCTAACAACACAATATCTTGGGTGTTTTGGCAAAATATACTAAATACGAAAATATGTTTTTGGGATAAATGAGTTTTTGTGTTTCAAACTGTAAGAAAATCCAAATTATTTCGAATCAAGCTACGAATATTTTATCAGAGATTAGACTGTGTATACTTTACATATTAAAGTTAAAGTTATTTTAATATCTTTTGAAAATATGTTTTGAGCTTAGTTATCTTTGCTTTGTCAAAGTAACGCGATTTCTCAGCATACTTAGAGAAGAAATAAAAGATATCTCTCGAGTTTTTATATCTTTTTTAAATTGTAAATTTACCTAATTACCTTACAATAATGGATAATCTACTCATCGTCACTTACTTCGCTAGCATTCAGCGTACTCCATTCAGGATTTTTATTCACTACGCTTGCAGAATATGGCAGAGACTTATACGAATTATGGAATTCGTTTGGAATTACTGCCTATTTTTCTATTATATTACGGTGTTGATTCAAATTTTAGGTACCTTTATAATTCAAATTACCAAAATAAAGATCCCAAGAATAGCGTTAACTAAAAGGGTTTTCTTTGCTGCTAAAATTTTCACTTACCACAGTGAAATAAATAAATATTAATTCAGTATGCAGTATTCAGTATTCAATTTATTCATTCTGAATATACAATAAAAGCATGAAATTATCAGTTGAAGCTAATTATCGCATATTAGAATTCGTCAGTTGATAGTAATATATTAATATATGTAGATATAAAACTATTAAAGCAGAAATATTAATTAATTTGACAATACCGTTGACTAAAGTCG